>JAFEMH010002069.1:232500-382080 GCA_022495995.1 Adenophora triphylla var. japonica | reverse complement strand
ATTTTACAATACTCCAAAGCGTTTGGTAAAATCTTGTTGTTGTTGGTTGTCACCCTAGTTGAGAAGAAAAACCACTTTTCTCTTGAGAAAAGATGAGTTGACGTGTAGATCTGTCCAAGTGAGTCCCTCCAGAATTCCTGGAAAGTTCTTTTTGTTTTTGTGAACTGAGTGATTAGAATTATGAACTGGGTCATGTGTTGAATATTGTATTGTTTCCACCTTTCAGCTATGGCAGGGATTACAAATGATTTTTCCAATCTAGGAGAGGAGAAAATGGGATGAGAAGGAGAAGGAGAAGGGAGAAAGGGAGAAGAAGAAGCGACGAAATGTTAATTGGTAAAGTACGTGTTTGAGTCACATGGTTCAGACTCAATTTTTTTCTACAGATTCTCCTCCTGTCAATTATCATAATCAATGGCACAAGTAACCACTTTATATGTAGTGGTAAAAGAAAAAATTGTAGTTATCACTATACTCCCTCCGTCACAAAATATACTACAAAGTCTCAAAATGGAAATGGGACCTACTTGTCATACTCACTACAATTACCAACTTACCCCACTTTCTCTTTCCTACCCAACCATATGCACTCACAGCACATCACCTTTTTCACTTTTCTCCTTAATTCTTGTGCCCTTCTATTTGAGATATTATTGTGGGACAGAGGGAGTATACAATATGTAGAAACTATGTAAGAAGAAGCCAAACCTGACAGGCCAGTAATTTGGATTCCATGCCATCAATATATGCTTCACAACGAGTAACTTGTTCCTCTTTCTCACGCTTTTCCCCTTCAGTTTGCCCCACTGTTTGTGTTAGTCGCCGAACTTCGGCCTCTAATGACTGCCGGACTTCTTCTCGAGTCACATTTTCTGTTGCATAACGTTTCAATTCATCATCAAATCTTTTCCTTGCAGCTTCTGCATTTCGAAGCCTTTCAGCAAGAGTGTTTTTCTCCTTTGTTACTCTCTGCAACAATCATGGATAAGACTGTCAACATAGTATACCAAAAGTAAAGCCAAACAGCACATAAGCATGGAGGCAACCATTGAAAAATATTTTCAAGTGAAACTTGGAATTTAGAAATTTCAGTTTGCAACTATCAAGCAAACAATATAAGAATTTATGTTTTATACTCTCTCCGTCCCATAATACATTACCCATTTACTATAAGTAACGAGAATTAGGAATAATGTTATAAAAGTAGGTGTTGTGAGTGGGTAGGAGAGAGAAAGTGAGGTAGAGAATAGTAAGATAGTTGTTGTGAGTATGACAAGTGGGTCCCATTAGTAAAGAAGTATTATAAAATTTCCTTTTTAGGAAGCGTGACTTACCAATGGGACCGTCCAAAATGGTAAAGTGGGAAAGGTATTATAGGACGCAGGGAGTACATGATAACAAAATATAATTGCATATAAGAAAATAGCAATACTCAAAGGAAAACCAGCACGAAAGAATTACAGTATTTTCATGCCTCAATGTAACTTCATTAACATCTCTTAAAAATGGAGGTAAGTTCCTCACAACGCCCAGAAAGAGTGGAAAACAAACCAAGGGGAAAGGGAGATGACAAGTGCAAGCTTAAGTGAATAAAGATGAGCCACATGTAGCAGAAAAAGTGACTCTCATCCCATCATCTGCCATTCATATTAAAACATTTCTTCACTTCCAATTAAAAATTGGTAAAAAAGAAAATGAAACCAAAAGCCCAGGGGAGTAGAGAGAGAGAGAGAGAGAAGAGGTGGGGATATTATCTTGATTATTACAGGTAGGGATGAAAACCGGGTGGGATGCCAGCACTCGACCTGAATTCGACTCAGTTAAACTTGAGTCGACCTGGACTGAGTCCATATACAGAGCCAAGTTCCGGATCTTCTTCTGAATAATCGAGCAAAGCCGAGTTTCTTCACTACTCAACTCGACAACCCATAAGTGACTTGAAAACTAAGCTCGAACTCACTCTGCTTGGGTTTGACCTATTACTAGAAGCAAGTTTCCAAAAGATTTCAAAGCCTGGTAGAGAGACTAGTGGGAGAGAGGGCGAAAGAGTTCAACCAAAAACATAAGTCCTATGTCAATCATGGACTACGCTTTCTTTCCGTTGTTTACTAAAGAAATGAGAGAAGGATGGAGAGAGGGGAGCGAGAAAGAGACTGAGTGGCAAAACTGTGAAATGGAAATGGGAGAAAACTTTCAAATCAGTGAAGTAACTAAGGTTGGCTTTAGCTTTTTGGGCTTCATAATTTGGAATTTAGCTGTCTTCTGGAAGGTTAATCCAGTGGGTGCCCAGCCGAACCCGGGTAGGTTTGAGTGAACCAACCATAAGTTCGACCCGAGCTGAATTTGTCCCTCATTTTACAACCGACCGAACTCCGACAGAGCCCAACTCGTGTCTAAAACAAATTATAACTGGACTCAAACTCGAAAAAATTCAACTCGGCTCGACTCATATTACAGCTCTAATTACAAGAAATGATTAGTAATGAGTTCTTCCACAACATTAATAATAAATAAAAGAGCTCCAAGCTAAAAGACATAAGCAAAGACGATAAGTAAACAAACACAGGGACAGAGAGAGATGATAGGCAATTTTTTATCAATATTTCATTCTTAAAATGGAAAATGTTCAAACTACAAGCATCAAATATAACTGAAATGACATGTACGTGACAATGGAAGGATCCCCCTAGCAATGCAGTGAAGAAGACAGAAGAACACCGAAAAACCAATGTAAAAGGCAAGCTCCTGGTCGTGATTCAGGATGGATCAATCACCATTGATGATAATTACAAATTATAGATAATAAGGCAAAAGTACACTAGGACCACTTTGCAGTTTAATTATTGCTGCTGAAAATAAATGAATACCTTCAATTCATCACGTTTTCGGGACTTCAACTGGGAAAGTTGTGCCTCTACATCATGAAGACGATCTTGGAGACCTTTCTTTTCAGTATTAAGTTTTGCAATTTCCTCATCCTTTTCTGAGCGAAGCCATTCTAATTGACTTTCAATCTCTTGTATTTGTTCAGACAAATCCTTTCGCTCCCTCGCAAAACGGTCTATCTCAGCCTTCATATCACTCTGCAATTCCATGAGAATTAGAGTTAGAATCACTCCCTATATATTTTTTTATATAGTGACCGAAAGATAAAGTACCTTGAGCCTTGTACTAGTAGCCTCAGATTCACTCAACCTTTGGGACATAACAGCCTTTTCTTTAGCCATGCTGGAAATTTCTGCCTTTCTTTCTTCGCGAATGCGAAGAATTTCATCTTCGCTGGCACATAACTGATGCCAAAGAGCCGCCCGGTCAACATTTGCAAGTTCAGCGACCTCCCTCATCATGCTCAAAACTGGCCTAACAAAATCTTGATCTTCGCAGACAAGAATAGACAAAATATCCAAATCTAAATCTAGATCTCTACTACTATCTGTGGCACTAGTGGCACGGTCGACAAGTCTCTTTAGTATTCTTAATCTGTAAGACTCATCAGCATACCATTTGAACAATATAGTGTAAAGCATTTTCACAAATTCTCTTACAGGTGGGTCTCTTGAGAGTAACAAAGTCTCCGCAAGACCAAGAACTGACGTGAAATCATCCAGCTGGGCCCTCAGCTGTTCAACGGTTTCTCCCTCCACGCCCACTTCTGTGTGCTGAAGATTTTCAGCTACAAATTGTGATGTCAAATTTATCCGCCGAGCAAGGCGTCTTTCAAGAACTGCTGCTACAGATTGAGCCATGATTTCCCCTCGAGAAATGGCTCTCTCAAAAGTTTGGGAAGCATCAACAGCAAGAGAAGGAATACATAACATCTCTAACATGATGTAGATATCTGAAAAATGAAAGGTTGCACAGAAAGCTTGTTCATCTATAGTATGCAATCTTTTCAGATGTAGGCCCATTTTCACCAAACAAAAATAGCCCACAGGGAATTGCTGAGCACCTTTCAAGAAAATCATCATCGATATCAATGTCCCTAAGAATTGCTTCGCCAACATCTGCACAACTACTTACTGTTCTACTTAAATAATCAAGGACACAGGGAGAGACTTCAGCTCCCAGATCTTTTAGCCTTGCACGAACAGATCTTACCTAAATTGAAGTTAAGAGCAACACATATTCAAAATCGGGATAAACATCAAAAGCTTAGGGTCTAAATGAAATATTAAAGATCATCTAAAGATGTTGATTCATACTGCTTCCGGAAGATGTTGGCAGTGCAATGCAGCTTTGAATATAAAATCCACGGTAGCTGCAAGAGGTTCATCGTTTGAGTCGGCCAAAAGACCAAAAGATTGAAATAGAACACGCTCCCAAACTTCGCTTACTGCATTCCAACTGGCTAAGAGCACCAAAAACCTGAAGAAAAAAATTATAGTTAAGGTATGTAACAAAAATTAAATTAAGACAGATCCCGGACAAACTATCAAAAAATATGCCAAGAGAGAATACCATCAAGACCAGCAAGACAATATCAACAAATGCTGTATAATCCAACTTACGGGTAGTCGTAATGAAGGTTCTGCATCTGGCTTTTAAGCCGATCTAGGAGTGCACAAGCAGCAAGTGGATGTTCTGAATGCTCAACCAATTTGGGTACCAATGCAACCAAGTCAGGCTGAAGATGCCTAGGAGCTTTATCCAATACAAGAGCAATCTTCTGTGCAGACTGCGGTCTGCGTCTTGGTTCAGGACAACCTTGCGGAACAACACCATCCAGTGCTCTCAATGAGTTCACAATCAATCCCAGAAGCTCCTCAGACTGTTCTGGCCATTTAGTCTGCAATTACAATTTGCTCAGCTGATACATGAAGAATAATGGTACAAACGTCAAAGTAAAAGAGTAAGGAAATTGTACCTTGGAATGAAGCGATGTACTTTCAGATGTTCCTCCTGCACAGGTTCCAGGACTAATGGGTTGTCCAGGAAAAGGTTTTTCACGTGTATTACTCCCAATCGTGTCAGAGCTTTGAACTGCAGAAGTACTGGTGCTTTCATCCACCCCAATATCCAACCTGTCATCTACATGGGACTGAGCAGATGCTGTTGCCCCACTTTTCCTATCAGATTCCACTGGACTGATAGCTCCACTGCCCTCTGGTGAATGTCTAGATGTCCCATCTGAGCAATCATCACTAGAGCTTACTTCTGAAGGTTGACAACATTCCACCATTATATCCAAAAGTAAATCAATGATTGCCTGCTGCAAAACTTTGACCCCCATCAACAAATTCATCAGGCTAGGGATGATTCATCATTCTTAGCTATCTTCTTTCCATCGGAAGTACCAGAGAGTTTGGTTGGAAGAAGCAAGCGCTTTACTTTTAGCAGGGTCATCAAGATAAACGCGAAGACCAGTTAAGAACCCAGCTATTGCACCAGCATCCATGAGAAGCTTTTCTCTCAGAGTGACCTGGGGCTGTGAAGGATTATCACCGTATGTAAGGTGAAACCCTGCTCTAGAGAGGAGATTCCTAAAGATGTCTTCCTCATCCCCACTGATTCCTTCACTATCCTCGGAATCAACAAGTTCATCAGGGTCCGTCGTTAAAGCATCCTGATCATCTTCAGAAGCAAAAACCTGAATAAAAAGGCCAAATATTAGCAAATAAGAGAGATTCAAGACATACAAAGCTGGATAAGCAACATACAACATTGAGAAATAGAATCATGGAAGGATACAACATAAACATAGAAGGTCCTCCTTTATTGATCCTGAGTTCAGTTTAAATTATATGAAATAAAAATTGTGTGGTTTTTCAAGTACACCTTATAATTTGAATGAAACAGAAACAAGTGGACATCTGTTCATGTCACTTTTTCCAGCATATCGTATTATTATGCCATGGACGTTATCATAGCCTCTCTTCACTTAAAAAACATTTTTCAATTAAGGGAAGCATGAACCAGGCCTCACGTAAACGTAACTTTAGTTTATAAACTTGCAAAAAAAAAAAAAAAAGTGATTTTTATGTGTTACTCTTATTATAGGTGTCTCGCTAGTATTCATCTCTATTTTGTCTCCTTGTTTATGATCCCAATTACTGTGGCCATCTGGGAAAGTTTGGGTGACTGTAGAAGGATCATTTAATGGTGTGGGTGTGGGTGTGGGTGTGGGAGCAAGTATGTCTTCCCGAGGAGGAGGTCAGCACAACATCGTTTAGAAACTTGGTCTGTCGAACCTCGCTTGCTAGTAAATGGCCTTCGAATTTCCCTGGGGAACCGAAGTCGTTATAGCATAAAAGAAGGAAAATGGCAAATTTAGACGGCACCAATGGTGCGATCAAATAATGGTGTTCAGTTTCTCAAAAGGGCTCATAGTCATCCATTCCCCATTGTTACCATCAACGTCTCTCTTTAACCCATTTACGGATTATAATGGCGCCCATATTCAATTTATGGAGGGTGAGAGTGTGGAACTCGCTGTTATAGTATGTCTTTGATTTTCATACCGCTATAATTTCCGACATCTTTATCAGTAGCAAGGAAGAGATAATCCCTCGTGAAATTGTCATTTCCCATAATCTAAATGACAGAGAAGCTACTAATGTTGTCGCTATTCTTCAATCTATTTCTCATATATATCTTTACTCTAGTCAAAATTCTCGGGTTAGGGACTTGAAGGATCTGGGTTTCTTCGTGTTGTTTCTTTTAATTCATTTTTTCACATTTTCCTAACATCTTTAATTCGGAAGGTGAGAATTCCTTCCAAAGTTAAGAGTCCTTCTGTGGACTTTTGTGCTTAGCAAGCTAGATACATATGATAGTTTGATAACCATAGACTTATCAAGAGCATCTCTCCTAATTGGCATAATGAATTGCAATGATTCAGCTGAGTCTTACAATCATTTTTCCATCAAATAGCGGTGGTAGATATCTTTGAGAAAGCTTGTGGCTAATGAAGCTTGGATGAACCCAAGATCCTTAGTTTCTTTCCATCAAACACGAGTGAGGGGATTTAAAAGGTGTGATGGGCGCAGCTTTAGGATGGAACTGTGGGGTGTTTGTTGTTTTATGTTGCATATGAACAGATAAAAATTCCAGATTTAATAGAGATCACTGTTTATCGAGGGCACTATTAAGGCACAGAGTAGGTGGTCTTTTAGGATTCTCATTGGGGCATCTGCTAAGAGAAGATTTCATAGTCGAGATTAGTCTGAAGTCAGTACTAAGTAAAGGCATTACGTTCTCGCTTCGATGAACTGCTTTGTCCATCTTTTGTACATTCTCCTCTTTCATCTAATATTTTTTTTTATAATCAAAATAATTATAATAATAATCTCAAAAACCACAGACTACTCCCTCCGACCCACTTGAAGAGGTGGGGTATGACTACACACGCAAATTAAGTGGTTGACGATAGAGTAATTTTCTAAATTGCCCCTTCAAACTTGAATTCAAGACAAGGAGGAAACATTTTATTCAAACTAGGTGGGATAGGAAGATTAATATAGACAATTTGTTGAAAAAGATGAGGCCCAAAGATGAAAGTTACTTTTCAAGTGGGACCGTCCAAAACCTCTTCAAGTGGGGTGGAGGTGGTACAAAATATTTGTTTACTATCACTGCCGACCTTGATATTTTTGGCATCACATTCCCCTCTTATCACCATTGATCCTGATCATATCACTCTTCTAGCCAATCCATTGATCTACTGAGTGTCCAACCATCCAAGATAAATTTCTCACCAGATTTCCCGAATAAGCTATTTCTTTAAATGTAAGAATTTCGTTCATCCTCAAAATTTTCTTGATTATAATTTGTAATCCCTTTTCATCTTAGATGAGAGATTTTTTTTTTATTTTTAAAAAGAATGACATATCCATTCTTTCTCTTCAATTTTGATAGAATAAAGAAAGACAAGATACATACAAATGGTCAATCACAAGAGTTAAGAAAATTTACAACGTATAAGGAACAAAACCCTATTCCTGGCCAAAACAGCACTCCAACCCCTCTTCGAGTCTGCAAGAGAAATACATAAAGAAGCCAAGCAGACAACTCTGTCCCACAGAAAATGTCGAGGAAGATCTTGATTCTTAAAAATCATTGCATTACAAAACTGTATTCAAGAACCTGTATTTTATGCGTTGAGTTTTTTTAAGCAATGGCAAAGGGCACATGGATAAAATGTTCAAAGAGCTACCATAAATATTATGTCAGTCAGAGTTGGGTAACATATGCAATTGTGTGAGGCATATAAATCTTCTTTTGTTGCTAATGGGAAATTAGTTCACTGATTCATTCTAGAAAAGGAAATAGCCAGTCTTCTCGAGCAACTAATCTCTCTATCCTCCTTGAGTATCGAGTGTTGCAAGTGATCCGTGACACTTTCAAGCATACATCTTGATAGGAAATGTTGCCAAATAAAATAACCGTTACCTATGATTTTTGGGAATTCGCCCCATAAGTTCCTTTTGGAACAAATCACTTCCCACTAAGTTCCACATTGTATTAAAATTACCAGGAAGTTCTTTTTACAAGTGAACTTCCAATTTTGCCCTCACAACATTCTGAAAATATAATACAACATTCTGAAAATATAATACAACATTCTGATTTTTTTAAAAAAAAAAAATTTTGAAAATATAATACAACACTCTGAAAATATAATACAACACTCTGAATATAATATAACATTCTGAAAATATAATACAACATTCTGAATATAATACAACATTCTGATAATACAACATTCTGATTTTTTTTAAAAAAAAAATTATTTTTTTTTTGAAAATATAATACAACATTCTGAAAATATAATACAACATTCTGAATATAATACAACATTCTGAATATAATACAACATTCTGAAAAATATAATACAACATTCTGATTTTTATTTTTTATTTATTATTAAAAAAAAATTGAAAATATAATACAACATTCTTTGGGGGGGTATTTTCGTCCAAAAAGACAAAAAATTGATGCACTCATTTAAAAGGAACTTATTGAGCATAGATTTAAAAAAAAAAGGAACTTATGGGGCAATGACCCATGATTTTTTTATAGAGAATAAGAAATTCATTAAAAAAAGGAATATGAAGTTGATAGAGACATAACTTTACAAGGGAAAGGCAATACAATGACTCGAATAAAGAGCTGACTTCAAATCCTGCATCATTTCATACAAAGGCAAACCCTGCTACATCCTCAGAGATTTAGTCATAAGAGAGGCTACAAAGTTAACACGCCTCCAAAGAAGAATTAAGGATACATTTCTATTCTAGAAAACTCTTGACATTCTTAACTTGAGATGCATCACACCATAGGAAATATACGAGCGTTCCACAGAACTTTATTCTCTTTCCCGTTTCTGGATCCCCTCCATTACTGAACTAAACAATAAGTCCTCCATATTATATGAACTAACCACACTCTGTATAAAACAAAAGGCGGTCTCACAAAATCCAAACCAAGTTGCAAATCAACATGCCTTTATTACTACAAATAAATCTATATTCACCATTATTCCGTGTAAAATGGAAGAATTTATTAAATAATCCTTGATAATAATAAAAATTCTCTTGCAGATTATTGTTTTATTACTTTTGGTCCTACCTTCTATTCCACGCTGCCATTAATCTTGATATTATAATCCTACATACTTCTTGTACTTGGTGACCTAGGTGGATGCGTGCAAACCATTTCAGGTTATGACTCTTTTCACTGATCTTACTGGAATAACTTCAACAATCTCAGAATTGTATTTGTTTAAAAAAAATTAAGATTGTTATGAAGTTATTCTTTTCTACTTTTAACAAGTATCCAGCTGATCATTTTTATGTTCACTCACTTGCTATACTAGCATGGTGTCCAATAAATGCCATTAAGAATGGGAGGCTTAATAAATGTTCAAAAAACAAAAAGTTAAACCCATGAATCTCCTTGCGCACTTTTCAGCTTCACCTAGCTCGATTTATTTTCCAATAAACATCATCTACCACATCTCGCTCTTCCCTTCTGGAAGAATTTATTAAACCAATCCTTGATAATGATAAAAATTCTCTTGCAGATTGTTGTTGTATTACTTTTGGTCCTCCCTTTTATTCCACATTGCCATTAATCTTGATATTATAATTCTACATATTTCTTGTACTTGGTGACCTAGGTGGATGCGTGCAAACCATTTCAGGTTACGACTCTTTTCACTTATCTTACTGGAATAACTTAAACATTCTCAGAATTGTATTTGTTTCAAAGTTTTTTTTTTTTTGGATAAGATTGTTATGAAGTTATTCTTTCTACTTTATCAAGTATCCAGCTGAGCATTTTTATGTTCACTCACTATAGTAGCATGGTATTTGTCCAATAAATGCCATTAAAATGGGAGAGCTTAATAAATGTTCAAAAAAAAAAAAAAAAAAAAAAAAAAAAGTTAATCACATGAATCTCCTTGTGCACTTTTCAGCTTCACCTAGCTCGATTTATTTTCCAATGAACATCATCTACCACATCTCACTCTTCCCTTCTGGTATTACATAGTTGTCAACTTCACGCTTCCAGTTGCAAAAAACCTTGTTCACCCATGACCGGTGTGAAAACAAAGAAACAACCAGGGGCACCCTTCTTCGGGACGACAAGAAGCTCATAAATTACTTATATAAAGCTCTATCGGAAAATCATATCTACCAAGAAAAATCCTGCAACTCCATTAAGGACTTTGTTCATCCAAAAGTAAGAAGATTAATCACTGGGTTTTCACCCTGGGTAATGGTAATTCCTCCCCCATGCAAGTTCTATTTGTTCCTTTCTCTCTCCATATACTCTACATCAGATAGATGTATTTCTCCTCCATCTCGCTTGAACTTCTCTTTTTCAAGATTAAAAAAGAGGAAAAAATACTCTGCTTAAGATAGATGGCAGTAAGCCACGTCTTCCTACTACTTGTTCAATCTAAATCCAACAAGCATGCAGTAAAAGGAGTCAGCAAAGACAAGCTAATATTACTGACTCAATGGCAGACGGCACTCCTCACATACGTTTGTGTTCTATCCATTCTCTTTGCAATAGAAGGCAATTTACTGATTTTACATCACTCACACAAAAACTTCACTGAATTCTTAAAAATGGCTTAACAAGCAGCTATCCGCGGAGTATACCATTTAAGTCCTGCATAATAATTTATAAGCCTCTTATTACTAAAGTTTATCCCCAGTCCCCACTTTCCTTGGCATTTATTCAAACCTTCTGTGCTCCTTCCGAAAGGCGATGTCATCCGCAAACAAAACACACCCCCAATGACATGGAAAAGTTAAGAGTATCTAAACTGCAATGCAACAGCACTACATCCCTTTACACCAAGTCTATGGTCATCCAACACGAGAACTAATAACTCGTTTCCATTGATCATAATATTCTTCTACCAAACTAGGGAACTGATTAGTTAGTTCGTGAAGCAGAATCTTATAAAGCCAAGTTTTTCAATCAGTTCAACTTCAGTTTAGGTGCCCAAGTTAAGTAAGCCTCTTATACCAAAAATTAAGATTGAGTCAATTATCATCAAGACAGTAGTTTCACAATAGTCCAATTGAATTGTTCACAGCTATTAGCTTCTGAATCACCAAAAAGGATGGAAATATAAGTAATTAAATGAAACGGACACTGACCTCTAGATCTGAAAACTCAAACCAGGGGCAGCAATCCAAAATTTCGCAGACAAAGACAACGGTGTCTCGTACAAGAAATCCTGCATCTGCTTCCAGCATGTCTGACACTTTCATGAATTGAAGAACAGAGTTATTCCACGTCTTTGTACAAATAGATGACTCCTTCCACACAGTCTTGGTAGGATTCTTTTGATTTAACACAGCCATCCTGTATCTAACCCAAAAGTTCTTATCAGGATCTGTGCCAGCTGACTGATCACTCTCAAGGTATATACATATGGTGTCAAAGGACTCGTATACACCTGCATCAGGAAAAGGATTACAAAGAGAATGGCAAAATAAGGAACCCTTTAAGCCTGCAGATCAAAGGCTATAAGCTACAACAACCAATTCAGTAATAGTAAAAAGAGAACCCACCAATACGAAGCTCACATCCACCAGCTTGAAAAAATTTGCTAAATATTTTTCGGGTTTCCATAATTTCCTTGAAGGACAAAAAGTTCTCCACCCTCCATGTGAATGAACTCCTTTTCCCACCTTTATCGGCTTGGGAACCAGATTCAGAATCTTGATCAGTAAATTCCTGCATTATTGACGTCTCTTTCAAGATAAGAACTTCCGCAGAGAATACCACAGTATCCTGAACAAGGAATCCAGAATCTTGATCAAAGAGACTAGTAAGTGTCACAAATTCACGCCAGCCCCAGTCTTTTGCAGCCTTAGAATAACGATTTTGAGATTCCTTTGTAACAGACTTTTCCTCCATCTTTTGGTTTACAACAGATAAGCGATGGCTTACAAAACAACTCCAGTCACTGGTAGTAGTCCGTGAATCAGTAACTTCAAGAAATACTGAAAGATGACATGGTGGCTGAGACTGCCCTGATACCATAAATCAGGTGTGAATATCACAAGTTAAGCTCCATATGCAAAATCTATGAGCTCTATACCTAGTTCACCAAGTCTAAAGCAAATATGTATATGATACTACCTCCGTCCCAAAATGAATGTCCAAAAAATGTCCAAATATACTCTTAATCAAAAGCAAATTTGAAAATCTTTTGGACATTCATTTGGGACGGAGGTAGTAATAATCATTAATGCTAAGAAGTCCTCATGATAAATCACTTCACTTTCTACGCATCAATTTAAAAAATACAAACCTACATCTTAAAGTTTCAAATTCAATTCTTAGTGAGCAATACATAAATATTTTTCTTCTGACATATCAGCAACAGTAGTTCAGACAACATTCTAAACAAGTTCCTCACTTTTATGAGACCCAGTATTCAGCTCATATCCAAATGAACAACTTTGAGTTTACCAAATATTTCATATCAAGAAATAATGTAACAATAATATTAGAGTCTAGCGAATATTAACAGAAAAAAGAAGTACGGGCTAGAGTGTATTGCATACCTCGGGGGTAAACTATAAGCCGGCAATCACGATTCCCTATTTGAAACCTCCTACTCTTAATGCAAAGCCCTGTAATCTTTCTCTTCTTCAGAAGATCCTTTAACCTTGTGAAATTTTCAATTCTCCAAGTGAATTTCCCCATATGACCATCAGACTTCCTAGCACCACTAGCAATCCTCCCACCAATCAGTCCCCCATTCTTTGAGAAGCTACTAAGCTCCTTTATCACATGGAACGACGTACTAAACACCGCTGTATCCTCCACCAAAAACCCAGATTCTTCCCCTACAAAATCCGACATTTTCATGTAATCATTCCACCCTAAACTCGTGTTATCCCCGCTCTTATTGTCAGCAGCAAACCGCCCATAAGAGTCCCTGTGCATATGATTCATTCCAGGTTTTTGATTCAAAACAGACATCCGAAACAAACACCAGCAACTCCTATCAGAAGACAAAGTCTTCTCCGTATCTTTACTCTCCAAACACATGGACAAATAATCAACTCCACTCACCGAGCTCTGGTAAACACTAATACGTAAATTACACTCACCAGCGGGAAAAACCGGGCTCATTATCTTCTGGGTCTTAATCATTTCCTTAAATAAAGTAAAATTATGAACTTTCCAAGTAAATTTCCCACTCAAAACATCCCCAACAGGGCCAGTAACAACAGAAGACCCGGATAAAGAATTAGATTGCAGTTCGTTGTTATCACGAACAAAATTAAGCGACTCATTCAATATAAGTATATCAGCAGTAATAAGAACAGAATCATTATTCGTCAAAAACCCCGATTTCGAGTCGAAAATACAAGTAGAAGGTGTGAAATCACACCAGCCATGTGATTTCTTCTTACTGGAAAACCTGTGCCAAGAATCTCGATGAATCGATTTCGAATCATCAATAGGGTTTACAACTGCAAGGCGGTAGCTAGCGAAACAATCCCATTTAGAAGAAGACGTCCCTCTAGGGTCCATGATTTGTAGATAGATTGAAATGTATCCCGGCAATGCTTGGGAATCACCTTTAGGGTAAACCAAGAGGCGGCAATCGTAACCGCCTACTTCAAAGTACTTACTCCACAGTGCCTTAGCTTTTACTTTGGGGAAATTGGAAATGCTCCATTTGCATACGGCAGCGTACTCCCCCCGCCGCTCGATTGTCACCGATTCCTGGCCTCCACCTCCGACGCCGCCGCCACCGGTTGGCTCCCTGAACGCCGCTGGATCCTCGGTCGCCGGCGTCTGAGCCGTCGCCGACGACGACGTCGATAACTGTACGGAAGGCTGCGATTGGTCGGGGGCTGGCGGCGAAGAGGTAGATGACGATGATGACACTGCTTCCGATGATGATGAGGCGGTGGTGGCCTGCTGATTCTGCTGCTTCATTTGTGCAATCCTAGGTTTAGGTTAAGGTTTTCCTTTTTCCTATGTTTTTTTTTCTTTGTTCTTGAGATATCAATATCTATAGATATATTTATCTGTATATATTGTGACTTTCTAAATATGGAAGTTTTGATCAAGAGAGGAATAGGGAAAGGGGGAGAAGGAGGCAGGAGGAAGGGGGAGATTATGTGGTGAGAGAGGGTAAACACAACCAAGGGATTTTGACAGAGAAAGGTCCACGATAGTTATGGTGCACATCATCTCCTTTTTTTTCTTTTTCTCTTTTTTTTTTTTTTTTTTTGAATTGTTATTCACCCTGCAAGTTTACTTATTACCCCACATTACTATTTTCAAAAAATGTCATTAATTAAAATAACTGTATTACCCTAATTTTGCCAGGAGTGGGAGGAAGTTTTCTGGATCGAAAAGAAGTTATTATTTTGATCAAGAAATTGGGGGGAATGATGATAGTGGCGGTTGTGATGAGATTGTGGCGGAGGAGGATAGGATTCACCGCCATAAGAATCGGCAGCGTGAGCCTAGGGTTTCATCTCCTTCCTCATCTAGGAGGAGAACGCCAAGTAGGAAAAGAGATGAACAAGGAAATTCACAGGCAAGGTCCGATAGTAGAGAAAGGGGGAGTGGGAGTGGCGGTAGTAGGAGAGTTAGTAGATCTCCCGGCAAGGCGTTCAGAATCGCCCATAACAAATTCAAATGGCGGCCATGGCGGCAATTCTTCTTCGAACAATGCTAATAGGCCTGGGAAGATGGTTTCAGTTCCTGCAACCGTACCTTCCATGGCAATGGATGAGAGCAATAATGGTGGTGGTGGAGAGGCGGCAATGGGTGGTGTTAGGAGGATTCTGGTGAAGAGAAATGTGGGTGAACCGTCTGAGGTGGGTTCAAGAACTGCATCATCGCCACGAAATAGGTCTCCGGCTAGGGCTAATGTTAGGGTTTTGAATGAAAATCAGATCCAAGAACAAAAGCAGCAGCTATTGTCGCTAAGTCGGAGTAATTCAAGAAAGGCCGTGAAATATCTTCTTGTTTTTAGGGGTGTTTATAGAAGGGTTTTAAAGGGTATAATAGTAATATTGGGGATGTAATTTTAATTTTTAGAAGTAAACTTAGTAATGCGGGGATATTAAGTAAATTTGCGGGGATAAATAACAATCCCCTTTTTTATTCTTGAGTAAAAAATAAATAAAAAAAGGTAAATGGAATTAATGCCAGTAAGTTTCGGAGTTACAATGTTACAATTAACTGTCCTACATCCGTGCCATAAAATTATTTCGAATAAAGTTAAAATTTTAAGTAATTATTTATGTCAAAAATTTATAGAAGACAAATAAAAATTATACAATACTATTTGTTAAGATAAGGACGGTTAATGAAAAAATATAAAAAAAAATCTTACAAATCTAATAAAATAATATTTACAAAAAATAAAAAATAATAAATATATTTATTTTTTAAATTTACAAGGAATATAATAATTAAGAAATTATTTTAGGCTAAAGAAATAAATTTAATAATTAATTATTAATTACAAATATAATGTTCTTGTAAAAATATTACAACTTTTAAAAACAATTGACTATTTATTCATGTTATCCCAAGTAAATTGCAAACTTAAAATATTAAGAGGCACAATAAGTAATATATGAGCTCAATATTTGTTGAGGCCTAAAACACTACATATCACAACATTAAGGCTCCGTTTGTTTTGGGGAAAATGAGGGAAAAATTATTTTTCGTAAAATGTTTTTCGAAAAATGAAGATGTTTTTCGGAAAACATTTATCCACATAGGAACAATAAAAATTATGATAAATATACCTTTAACATAGGAATAGATTCTCCACTAAAAGTAGCCCTTCTAGACAGAAGAATAAAAAATTCTACTGAAGCTATATTTGGAGAAATACAAGAAAACCTAGCCTATGAAAAAATAATGTTTACTTGTAATACAAATATAGGAATCTCTCTAAAAGGTAAAGAAATAAATCAAATTTTATGTCTTGTGCACAAATTTGAAAGACATAGCCTAATGAGTCAAAGAAATCATCATTACACCATAACTTATAAAATAGGATATACTTTATCCAATTCCCACCATTGTATGGAATTCAAAACAAATAAAAGAGTAAATATAGATGATCTCTTCAAAAATATAGGAAAATATCAACTATACCTACTAAGGAATTAACTCCATTACTGAATACATGGACTATGGATTTAAATAATAACAATAGAAGAATATTGGGACAAGCACCAAAATTAATAATTCAAGAAGAACAAGGAGAAGAACCCAGCAAGAGATCTTTCTCTAGGGTCCTTAACCGTAAATGTGGACTACCTCCCACAGATGACTTATATATTGTATCAAGAAGAATAAATATGGCTGCAAATCAACTAGATGTCTAATTACAGGGATTATCCCCACATGTACCACAAGAAAAAATATGTAGAATTACAAATACAAAATGTATCAAGAGAAGATCCAGATTATCTTTTCTCAGGAGGAAAAGGCATTGATGGATGTACTAAGCAATTAAATAATATAAATGCAGTAACATTTCTTTCCATTTCTTTTATCATGAAATTTAAATACTCTATATAATTATAATGTAAATCAGTCCAATAACTCATCTAGATAGAGTATTACCTTGATAGGTTTTGGATAAGTGAGGAGTAAGGCTTCGAGGCCTCCTTACCAATAGTTTACTGTGTAAACTATCCTGCAGATTGCTTCTAGGTTTTTGTGTCTAGCTATTTCACTCAGACTGAATATGGAGATATTCAAAGAAAATAAAATTCTTTCTTACTTCATTTCAAATCCCCTTTCATAATTTACAAAACCTCCTTATATATATGGAGGATAGACGGATTCCAAGCTCCAGACTACAAAATAAAATTAAAAGAAAAGGACACCCGACAAGATAAAAAGAAAAAGCAAAAGAAAACTGGGTGCTGTGATGATGCATGCCCGATTTTTCCTTTACGTTTTGGAAATTGATTTTTAATCGGAGTCGCCATGCCGTTTTTAGTTTAAGGGCCAAAACTTTGAAAAATACCCATGATTTAGAGAAAATGAGTTCGGAGGTCACGTTACACTTCGGGAAGAACGTTTGGCGTTCACCCGGAATGCCTCGTATGACGAGTCTTCCTCACTTAAAACCTTTGTGTGTGTGTGTATGTGTGTGTGTGTGTGTGTTTTTGAAAAAGGACTTTGAAAAGAAAAGGGGTTTTCTGTAAATAACAGAAATTTTAGGGACTGCACTGAAAAACAGTTTGAAAACAGAAAATAACAGAAAATTGAGGGACTGTTTGCAGGTGACAATGTCATCCACGTGGACAAGACTGCAGTGCAATCTTATCTGCGCGGATAGCCCTGCAGGTCAATATTTTTTACAGTTTTCAGTTTAGTCACTGTAATTTCCAGAAAGTTAACTGGATTTACAGGACTTAACTGGAATTGTAACTGAAAGGACAGAAAGTAAAGGGGATGTTTGGATTTTGGCATCCATGCTTGTCCTCTTTTTCCATAGACTTTGATTAGTGGTCATAAGTGATGAATCCACTTAATCAAGTCATCCCGGGGGTACGTTAGGACTTTGTAAGCATTTCATTTGCTAGGGGGAAGGAGAATTTGATATGAAAGTAAATTTGACAAAACAAGAAATAGGTCAAGATGTATCAACTTTTAGAGAAAGATCTCTAAGGTGGTCATAAGATGACCATCCTTGAGATCTATACTCAAGTGTATCTCCTACATCTTGTGTGACCTATTTTATAAGTCTAGATGATTTTCATCCAAAGAAAGTGTTCCAAGGTGAGCATCTTAGACTAGAGAGTGGGATTTGCAAGGAAATAAATGATGTGGACCATTTGAAATGACCATCTATGGAGATTGACTCCAAGATGACCATATTTAGGTCAAGAAAGCAAGTAAAGACTAGAAATGTAAAGAGGCATGAAATTAGAAAATATGGACCATTTGAAGTGGTCATCCATGGAGATGAACTCCAAGATAACCATCTTCTAGGTCAAGTGAGCAAATAACTAGTAGAGACAAGTTAATGTAAAGGGACAAGGGAAGAAAGGGGAATTAAACAACAAACAACAAGTAGAACTACATCATTTACACATGAAGTGTGTGCATAAATGAGAGAGATATAAGTAAAGAGAGTGAGGGTTTACCAATCTTTCCTGGGTTTGTGTTTAGGGTTTGAAGATTTCAAAGGCTTAAGAGTGGTTTGGGATGGATTTGAGGTTGGATTTGGTGTTGGAATTTGAATTGTGAAGGTATGAATGGCTATTTGGGGATGGATTTTGACAGCATAACAGTAGGTTTTCGTATTTTTTAGATTTTTTCTCTCTTGTTAAACTGAGGGAGAAGGGCTGTATTTATAGGTTATCTGGATAACAATCTTATCCGCGTGGACAAGATTGTAGGTGCAATCTTGTCCGTGCGGATGACCCCACCAGCGTGCCTGATCCTATGCAGAAAGCAGTTTTGGCATTTTGCTCTTGGTCAATATTTCCTTTTTTTATTGGAAATGACGAATCTCAGCGAGGTATTTGTCCATTTTTTTATTCCTAAGAGGTCCTTCCTCATTCAAATTGTCAAAATAATGTCTAAAATGCCCCTAAATGATCATAAATCATTAATTTGGGCTGACGGAAAATTAACGACCCAGATTGGGGTACTTACAGTAGCCCCTCGGCGACGGTACTTCCAGGTGAAGTAGGATCGTCGACAAAGTGAGGATCCCAATCTGGCATACTTTACCGAGACGGGCGAGGAGGTGACCGAGGCGGTCGGATGGCTGGACCCTTAACGAAAGGATTCCTACGTATCCCAAGTGGGAATCAAGCCGATCGTATTTCAGGTCTTGCGGGGGAAAGGAGCGGTCAAATGAATGGACCTCCCACCGCATTTTTGTTGTCGAAGGTGGACTCGACTAACGAAGGCGTTGTCGAAGACAGACTCGACTTAGTTGAAGCGTTGCCGAAGACAGACTCGACTTAGCAGAAGCATTGCCGAAGTCTGACTCGACTTAGCGGAAGCGTTGTCGAAGACAGACTCGACTTAGCAGAAGCGTTGCCGAAGACTGACTTGACTTAGCGGAAGCGTTGCCGAAGACGGACTCGACTTAGCGGAGGCGTTGCCGAAGACAGACTCGACTTAGCGGAGGCATTGCCGAAGACTGACTCGACTTAGCGGAAGCATTTCCGAAGAGTGGCTCGACTTAGCGGAAGCGTTGCTGAAGGCAGACTCGACTTAGCGGAGGCGTTGCCGAAGACGGACTCAACTTAGCGGAACCGTTGCCGAAGACGGACTCGACTTAGCAAATTTGTCTATTCCTAAATTGAAACTCAGTTCAGGAGTATGAACCTAAATCGAGGCTTTGTACCTGAGGGAGACCATTTGAAGGCGTTTTCGCTGGGGAAGATTCGGGCTCTCGATAATTGTCGGGGTTTATCTGCTGGGGATATGCGTTCTTGGTACGGGCTTACAATGATGGCCGGGGTTTTGAAAACGAGGAAGGGAATGGACTTCTGTTAGGTTTTCGTTAAAGGACGGGCTTACGATGATGGCCGGGTTGAAAATAAGGAAGGGAATGGGCTTCCGTTAGGTTTTCGTTAAAAGAATGGGCTTACGATGACGGCCGGGGTTGAAAATGAGGAAGGGAATGGGCTTCCGTTAGGTTTTCGTTAAAGGACGGGCTTACGATGACGGTCGGGGTTGAAAACGAGGAAGGGAATGGACTTCCGTTAAGTTTTCGTTAAAGGACGGGCTTACGATGACGGTCGGGGTTGAAAACGAGGAAGGGAATGGACTTCCGTTAAGTTTTCGTTAAAGGACGGGCTTACGATGACGGCCGGGGTTGAAAACGAGGAAGGGAATGGACTTCCGTTAAGTTTTCGTTAAAGGATGGGCTTACGATGACGGTCAGGGTTGAAAACGAGGAAGGGAATGGACTTCCGTTAATTTTTCGTTAAAGGACGGGTTTACGATGACGGCCGGGGTTGAAAACGAGGAAGGGAATGGACTTCCGTTAAGTTTTCGTTAAAGGACAGGCTTACGATGACGGCCGGGGTTGAAAACAAGGAAGGGAATGGACTTTCGTTAAGTTTTCGTTAAAGGACGGGCTTACGATGACGGCCGGGGTTGAAAACGAGGAAGGGAATGGACTTCCGTTAGGTTTTCATTAAACTGGGGGTCTGGATGCAGAGGGGCAAAGCAGGGATTTCGCCCTGCAATCTTGTCCGCGCGGATCAGACCAGCAGGGCGCCTGGTTTAAAAAAGGCAGACAGTCGTGTCTGTCTTCCCCAGTTTCCAAGCAGTCAGCCGAGAGAAAACGAGAGAAAAGAGATAGAAACCTCCATTGTTTTCCTATTTCTTCACCAAATCCTTCAAAATCAAGGCTATGGAGCAAAGGGGAGGAGCTCGTGGAGTCCGCCGAGGTCGGGTGAGTCGGGAGGCGGCGGAGAGGAGGCTTGAGTTGGTGAGAATGCACCGCCACTACACGCTCTCGCAATCGATGAACGAGGAGTTTTACCCGGATATGTGGCAACATTGGTCCACCGACGAGGATCTCCGCATGGTATGATACTTAATTTTGGCTATTTTGTTGATTTTTTGTCAAAAATGGTATATGTTAGACTTAGGGCTTGAATTGTCAAAATTGGGGCTTTTGTTTGTTTGGTCTTTGAAATATGCAATTGGTGATGCATTTGTTTAATTGAAAGCATGGGTAAAATGAATATGTAATTTATTTGTAAAAAAACATGGGTAGTTTGCATAATGTAAAAATAAAGTGGATACAAATTTGTCAAATTTGGGACAGACTTTTGCATAAGAGATTTTTGTGATGAAAATTTGTTTTTGTGAATGAATGCTTGATAACATGATGCATGTTATGCATGTTATTTTGTAAAATGAACACAAATTTGTCGAATTTGGAACGGACTCTTATATAAGAGATTTTTGATGAAAAGTGAATACAAATTTGCCGAATTTGAAACGGACTCTTGCATAAGAGATTTTGATGAAAAAATGTTTTTTGTAAACTGAACACAAATTTGCCGAATTTGGAATGGGCTCTTGCATAAGAGATTTTTGATGAAAAGTGAATACAAATTTGCCGAATTTGAAACGGACTCTTGCATAAGAGATTTTTGATGAAAAGTGAATACAAATTTGCCGAATTTGAAACGGACTCTTGCATAAGATATTTAGATGAAAACATGTTTTTTGTAAACTGAACACAAATTTGCCGAATTTGGAACGGACTCTTGCATAAGAGATTTTTGATGAAAAGTGAATACAAATTTGCCAAATTTGGAACGGACTCTAGTATAAGAGATTTGATGAAAAGTGCATTTTGTGAATGCATATTTGATAATATGATGACTGAATGTGAGAAAAGATATGTATAGTAAAATGTGTCCGAAAATGGGACGGAGTTTATTTTCTTTCTTTCCTGTTCTTTTGTTGCTCGTATCATATTGGCAATCTTGATGACATATTTGTGCTGTGTCTACTTTTAGGGGAGAGGTGATGTCATCCAACGCAATTTGGATAAACTAAAGACGCGGGGGTCCGCGGAGGCAGTTGTCAGGCTTTGGGATGCTCTGTCTACAACTGGTAGGGTGGGTTATCAGAGTCCTCGCCAGCTCGTGGTGGCTTCTAAGCTTTACGGCTTTGTTGAGGGCCTGAGAGGGGTGGCGGGCTTACATAAGAGCAAGGGGCTCCTTTTGGCACTGATCGAGCACTGGTGGGATGTTACCCACACGTTTCACTTCTTCTGGGAGGAGGCTACCGTGACCTTGTAGACACCCTATTCTGAAACCATCAGAGCACATTTATACCGCTCTAAGTCTCGCCTTGAGTCAAGAAGTAGAAATCCACCATTTCGTCATGTTTCGTTAAGTTTTGGCTAACGACCGTTAGTTTGGGACAAACTGCATACGAGATAACAAGGGAAGGGCAGAATTGTCCACAGACTGCCTTATCTCGCGCGGAATAGCGTGTCTCGCGCGAGATAAAGGAGTTATGCAGACTGCAGATGGCAGTTTCCTCGTCGATTTCAACCTCTTTCGGGATATAACTTTATCCATCCGGCCAGCCAATGAAATTTGGGTTCTGGAACCTTCCCAAGGTGTTTGATATCATCTTCAACACCTCTCCAACACCTATAAATACCTGAAGACTTTTAGTATTTTGGATCCCAGACTTTTTCAAGTCAAAACCCCTACATTTACTGGTTTCTCTCCCTGAAAGATTCCTGTAAATCACCCCTAAAATCACCTAAAGTTTGTTTGTCAACCTTGTTGATAAAGAAGCATCGAAGCACGAATCAAGGACTGAGGGGAAGCTCTGTCCGTGTCAAGGTTCGACTCTAAATTGAGGCGAAACTCTGCCCGAATTACTTCACGCAAGGTAATCTTTCTTTCCTTTCTAATTGATTGTTAGGGTGGTATAAATACATTGAATCTAGGATCAGCCTAGAGCCTCCCCAAATCATGAGGATGGTCTCGAAGCAATCGATCCTATATTCCGTTTAACCTCGTTAAATGGATTTTTATTTTGCTTGTTATTTAAAATGTCTATCTTCTTTGAAAACCTCTCTCTTTTTTAGCAAGACCGATCTCCGGATTGGGTGGAATGGGTGCTCCTTGACCTTCCCATTCCATAACCTAAGCCCCGAACCCAAAATCTATTTTCAAATGGTTTTTCTATGTTTCCAAACGAATAATATAGGTGGCGACTCAAAAATATGTTAAGGAAAAAATTGTGCATCGCTACAGTGGCGACTCCGTTGGGGACTGTAAATATAAAGAAGCTTAAACTTGCGTCAAAAATAAAAGAGAGGTTTTAAAAAAAATGAATAAATTCGTTTTTCTTTCATCCAGATCAGGCATATCTCGCACGAGATATCCTATCCCGCACGAGATATTGCTTCGGCAATCTGGTGTATTCTGGTTTTTCCTGTTCATCTCGAGGTCCAAGACAAGAGTCGAACACGCAAGGGGGATCCCATAATTCATTATCTGCAGAGTTCCCTCATCTTAAGGCCTCCCTTAAGATGTAGAACTCGAATCCGTATTTTAGTTTAAATAATTGATTGTTATTTATAAACTGCGTGTGATTGTGTTTTATTTTATTAAAGTCCGGTCCATTGGGGATTCGGGAGTTGTAATTAATTTATTCATCTCTCTCTCTCTCTCATTATTTGAAACTACGATGGCCTGAGTCTTCCTAATTTGGGAGAAATGTAGGCAACCATTTGGTGCGGCCACTATTTGTTTTTCTTTTATTTTTAAAAAAAAATCTCTATTTTTTATATCACCTAGATGGACTATCACACACGCGCACTCATGTTATATCTGTCATTGCACTACATACCCTCTATAAACCCGGGACCCACACTAAGGACGAATGACGGTAACCACCTAGTCGCCGGTCTCTCCGAAGTTGGATCATCCCACTCCGCGTATTCAATCCATCTAGATTGTCATATCGCGGGGAGCCTAGCCTTCCAGCCCTGCATCGCCACATTTCATGTAGATTGTCTTTTTAGGATCACTTCGTGACCGGTCGGTTTGACTCGGTGATCTTTTCATGTTTTTGACCAAAATAAAGTCATGTAAAATTGACAATAAAGAAGGACTCGGAATAGTCCCTTCGGATAGTCCCTTCGGAAAATGTCCCTTCGGAATGACCCTTTCGGAAATCCCTTTAAAGAAAAATAAAAAATCCTTCAAAACAATCTTACATGGCTTTGTTTTACAAAAATCGGACTGATTGCCTAGTCGTTAGGTTCTGATAAAGGCCTTAGAAACCCCTCAAAACGAATTCTCCGTTCCGACAAAAAATTAGGTCTAATAAAAATTGACTTTCCGTGTGATTGTCTTGTGCGTGACTACCTGTCTCGCGCGAGATAATGTCTCCGTTTGCTGTGTTTGAGCCTGAACCATTTAAGCCTGCTTTCGACTCGTTGGGGCTAGATTTGATCCTGACACTATCTCTGCGTCTCTTCTGTCAGTTTTCCGAAGCTACTCAACCTCAAGACTCCCAACACAATGTCCGGCATCGACGAAATTCCGGGTGACGAAACGTTGTCCGAAAACAACCACAAACTTCTGGAAGAAGCCAATGATCGCCTAGAGGTGCAAGCTACCCAAATCCACACTCTCGTGGAGGAAATCCAAGAGCTTAGGGCAGCACTAACCAACAAAGAAAAGAAGAAGAAAAATGATTCTTCCTCCGAAGAAGAGGAATCATACACCAAAAAGGCTAAGGGTCGTCGCCAAAGCAAAAGCAAGAAAAAGAAGTACGAGTCTAGCTCGTCATCTTCCTCCTCTGACAACGAGAGCTACACATTCAAGAAAGAAAACAAGGGGGAAAACAAGAACGAACCTCACCATGGCAATGTTAGAAAAGAAGCTTGCATCCCTCGATGTGAGTAAGGGAGCCTCGCTCTCTATTGATTATGACACCCTTCGTCAGTCCATGTCCAAGCTTCCTAGAAAGTACAAGACACCTGACATTGCAAAATTCAATGGCACCACCTGTCCCAAATCACATTTGGAGACCTACTCTTGGGCCATGCTACCTATGGGTGTTAATGACAACCTGTTAGCTCAATGCTTTCTACAGACTCTCGATGGTGCCGCTAGAGATTGGTACATGACTCTTCCACTCTCTACAAGACTCGATTGGCCACTCGCTAGTCGTACCTTCCAAAAGCAATATGAGGACAACTCCACTTACCGCACCACTAGAAGGGATCTCGAACAAACCAAGCAGCTTCCGAACGAATCCTTCACAGACTTCGTCAAAAGATGGAGGATCAAACTGACTGAAATCGTTGATAGGCCAAGCCTAGACGAACAAATCCACATCCTCATACAATGTCTTAGGGAAGAATATCAAGACAAACTGGCAGGCAACAACTTTCCTAGCTTCGCCGAACTCCGTAAATCTGGCATTCGGTTAGATGACCTCATCAAGCATAAAAGGGAAGCCAAGAAAGAAAGCGGGTTCCGTTACAACAAAAGCTTCTTTTCCTCTTCCAACCCTAAATACACTTCTGTCAATGCTATTGTCTTCAATCATCCCGGAAATGGTAAGTACTCTGCGGTACCTCCACCACAAAAGAATAAAAGGGATAGGCATTTGTAAGTACCCAAATCTGGCTCATGCCTTCCGGTTAAGTTTCCCGGCAATTCCCCGGACTTTCCTAAAGTTCGGGAGCAATTCGGGAACTGTTCCGAACCTTCCGAGGGGTGAAAGGATTACTTGGAATTAAAAAACACGTTTTCCTTTTATTTAAAAAACCCCTTCTAGAATGCCACCTTGCATGATTCTAGAAAGATGCTGAGTCACAAGGGATAATGCCGCACGGCTGCATTAGGAGGGAACTCCTAGCCGCACGGCTTCATTAGCTCTATCCAGACTGCCTATAAATAGAGGCCTCCTCTACCTATTTTGTAAAATGATTTCCAAAGACTAAAGCTCTATCAAAGTATCCCTACGAAAATCAGGAAGCTGAGAGTGCCAAGAAGCCACCTCCCTCCTCCTTGAAGCCTCCAAAAGTTGGTCCCTCCACTAGGCAAACTCCAAAGAGAAAGAGGTCACCACCATTGGTAACCTCTCACCCCCTTATCTTGCATTATGCTTGTATATGTGATATAATTTGCTCCTTGCTTTACATATCATTATATATTTTCTTGGGACTTGGTATATTATTGTTAAAGATTATATCTTTGAACATGTAAATCATATTCCCCTCCCTTTGCATCCTTTGCATGAAAATAGCATCTTTTGCTCATAAAAATGTGATCTTTGCATTAAAGGTGCATCCTTTGCACCTAAAAATCTTTTTTTACATAAAAAATGCATCCTTTGCACTTAAAAAATGTAGTCTTTACATTAAAATTGCATCTTTTGCACCAAAAATCCATTTTCATACATAAAAATGCATCATTTGCATTAAAAATCATTTCTTTGCAAATCAAAGTAGCATCCTTTGCATAAAAAACCATTTCTTTGCATAAAAATGCATCCTTTGCATTAAAATCCTTTCTTTGCATAAAAAGCATCATTTGCAATCAAAGAGCATCCTTTTCACCCAAAAAATGTCATCTTTTCATTAAAAATGTCATTTTTATTCTAAAACATGCATTTCCCTAGTCCCCATTGGTATCTTTTGGAATGGACCGGTGTAAAGATCCTATCTTTACATCGTTTCTTCCATTAAAGGTGCCACAATCTCTTTAGAAAGTGATAGACCTTGAATCCTATATCTCCGATTATCACTTGAGACGAGCATGATAGCCCCTATATAAGCTCAATCGTCTCAAGGTGTAGGTTTGATGGGCTAAGGTCACTCCTTTCTAAAGAACCTCATTTTGGACTATAAAAGAGAGTCCTTCTCTCGATCACGCAAGATCCAAGGTCAAATAGCGATGATCACACGTCCAAGATGAGGACGGGATCAAAGTCCCGAACACATAAAAATTCAAGAAATCCCGAGCGATAACCAACTAAATGGTTTATATGTCCGGAAGACAACTTGGAACATCCTCCTCCCTTTTTTCAACACATGCACACAAGAAAGCACGCAAGCAAGCACGAAAAATGGAATCTAGGGAGACTTGCTATGGCAAGGCACCTTGGGTGAACGACGATCCCTTCTTCCCAAGGGGTAACTTAACCTCCGAACCCTAAATCCTTTTTTTCAAAGTTTTGAGGAAATCAAAATGGCGTGGCGACTCCGTTTTTCAAATTAAACCGGATATTTTCAAACTCAAGTGAATCCAAAACTAAAAAAACAAAAAATAGAATTTGGGCACACATTCACAGTTTGGCGACTCCGCTGGGGAAATCCCAAAGGAGAAAAGCTTTTATTTTTAAAATAACGATACCCGGTATATAGGTGGAAACCACCAACCTTCCTATATCGCTTCCTAACCCGGGGCTTGGGATAAAAGGTGGTCTAACAATCCCACGTACCGGTATCTCTTTTCGAAATAAAAAATAAAAAAGAAAGCTTTTTTCCTTTGAGCGGGTTAGACTCCCGTCACATATTCCATTTTATCGTGCTTGCTTTCTTTCCTTGCATTGCATTGCATATTGCATCTTGGGAATTGTGCATACTACGAATGTGAAGCTTCTTGGAAGCCGAAAGGTGCCTAAAATGTTCGGGGAACAACTCCGAAATTGCAAAGGAGTGGAACTGGAAAATTGATCCATGCGGCCGTACGACTTAATCCTCCTGGATTCCGACCGGGCGGCCTCCATTGGGCAATTCCACCAGACAAAATTGAGGATAATCGCGGCCTTGGCGGCTTGGGGCTATTCGGTTCAAGACCGACCGGGGCTCAGGAAAATTTACGTGCCTTATCTCGTTGCATTTTCCCCCGTCCCGAAAAATCATTCCTTTTAAAACACATTTCTGAAAATTTCTGTTTTAACTCAAAAAGGAACATTTTTTAGGAGACCGCACACTACGCGCACCATATATATCCTGTACACTTTGCACGCACGTCCCTTTAAACCCGGGGTGGTTGTTCGGTTGCGATCACGGGACAGCCTTTACGATGCTCCCGGGCGCGCGCACGTAATCACTCCCAAACTCCCCATGGCGGCCCGGTGTCGACCAATACTGTACCGTGTCACACGTTTCAAAAAATCGTGACTTTTGGTTGGTTTTTGGTCTAGTCCGTGTCATATAGCCCAGTTGCATATCCCCGTAAAGGTCAAGCCTTAGTTCATAACGGAATTCAAGGTCCTTCGCACAAGCAGAACTCTGCCAAAATTCCGACAAGGAAAAATTGGTAGAATCTGGACTCCGGCATTGACTTTGACCTTGACCCGCACGGAATGCGTAAGAGTCGAGACCGAGTCCTTGCCAAAAATCCAAAGATCTTTCGCTCAAACGAAGCTCTGCCAAAATTCCGACAAGGAAAAAAATTGGCAAGATCTTGACCCGGCATTGACTTCAATTTTGACTCACGCACTGCGTATGCAACGAAGTTCAATGTGACACTGTGTCATCCGAATTTTGCCGCCCGACCCATGCTTATTATCTTCTCGGACATTACCGAAAAAGTCAAAACATCATTCGCGCAAGCGAAACTCTGCCGAAATTCCTTCAAGGCTGAAAGACGAGACTTTCCCGGTATTGCCTTGACTATAATCCGCATCGCTCGTGCGTTAAAAGTTCCTATGACCCGCTAGACCCATTAGGAGCGTTCTTCTCTCTCGGTCGGTGGGATCTGCGTGCCCTATAGGACCCTCACCCGGGGCTTTCCACCCTGAGAGGTCGAAATACAGGTGGAATACGAGGGGCTTATAGACGTAGTGACGGAACCCACTGATCCAGGATCTAGAGTAGTTGCGAAAAAGAAGGGCAGAACCCCTTTTCCAACCAAATAGAAATTAATAAAAGACACCGTTTTAAGTAAACTGGAAGATTCTTAATTTGCATATTGCTTGAGCCTTCAGCCTAAACACCTACCCCGAGTCTAAAACCTCTCCTATCCCTTTCCCGCAGCGAGAAAGAAGTGGGTGAGAACACCGGTACAACAGTTGGTCGGCGCGGAGATCTCAGATAACCCGTCAAAATCTTCAAGTCTCAGTTTTCCAGTGTCAAAATGGCCAATGTGGTAATCAACAATGGCAATGACCAAGTAGTCGGAGAAGCCATCCCAGTTCAACCCAGACCCCATATCTGGTATGATGTGTGCGATTGTGAAGACTGTCTGGAATACAAGTATCAAGAATGGATTAACGAAGACGCTCCTTCAAGAAAGAAGAAGAAGAGGAAGTCCATGCAACAGAAATTAAAAGAAAGGTACGAAGCCGGGGACAAGAGCGTGGGAACTTTAGGGGAGCCTTCGGGCAAGTTTGACTACTACGTCAGTTATGCCAAAGAGCCTACCAAGGAACCCGTCATTCAAAACGCAGTCCAGCCTGATACCCCTGTGATCAGTGACCCTCTTGAAGCAGAAAGTTCTGAATTTGTTGCCATCGTGAGGTTCAATGAGAAGCTAGCAGATTTAGAAGCAAAATACAGAAACCCATAGAATACGTGGCCAATCAAGGAAGAATCAAAGTCTCTCCTGAAGAAGACTTCATCAGCATTATCCAGGCCAACCCTCCCGTTGGCTATACTGACAAGGTCGTGGTATCAAAGATCAGTAAAGAGAAAATGACTTATCAGTAGTGTATTGATAAGATGAGTCAGACTCTCCAGTCAATGAGCCCGATTGTTACGGACCAGCTTGCTGAGGAATTGCATCATGCTTCCCTAGCTCCCCTCACAATCTTTCCAAGGTACCGGCCTACCAATGATTTTCGACAAGTTTTCGATCAGTTTGAAGCTTCCAACTTTCTGAAGAATGCTGACAAGACTGCTACTCCCCAGGGCAAAAGCAGGAAAGAGTAAACCCCAGTCCAACCCGCGTCAAACTTCGAGTCAATAAGTAGTGTAGGGTCCAGAGTCAGTAGGGTCAAGAGTCAGTTGAGTCAGGAATCTTTGAATTCCAGTCCTCCGAGTCATCCGAAGGCCTCACGCCGCACGCCTGAGGATTATGAATATGTAACCAATGTCATCTTTCCTCTTGCTTTGAATGAAATGACAGATCTTTCTGAATATCCCCTTATTGCCAACTTAACAAATGATAAATTAACTCAAAACTTAACAACAGTTAATAATGAATCATTTGAACAAGATGCAAACACACTAAACGAACAATACATTAAAGAAATCTTTAAGGTGTTACGTACAAAGAGGAAAACCGGGCCCAAGCCGCGAGGAGGTTTTGACAAGTGTTAACTTGGGTACGTCGAGGAACCTAAAGAGACACAGATTGGAAGCTTCTTCCAGGGGTTGAACGGGACAGATCGGTCAATCTGCTCAGAATACATGGACGTCTTTGCATGGTCATACAAGGATATGCCGGGGCTAGACAGTTCGATAGTAGAGCACAGAATCCCTCTAGCACCAGATGCTAAGCCAGTGAAACAGAAGCTGAGAAAGATCAAGCCAGAATGGTCTCTACAGGTCAAAGAAGAGATTGAGAAGCTACTGTGGGTAGGATTCATTAGAGTCATCGAATACCCGACATGGTTGTCCGACATTGTGACCGTAACCAAGGCCAATGGGAAGGTGCACTGCTGTATAGATTTTCGAGATATGAACAAGGCCAGCCCCAAAGACGATTACCCCTTGCCAAACATAGACATCCTGGTGGACTCCACTGCCAACTACGAAGTCAAATCCTTCGTTGACGGCTTTGTAGGATACAACCAGATCAAGATGGCCGAAGAAGACCAAGAAAAGACAGCCTTCACCACACCGTGGGGAACTTACTGCTATACAGTGATGCCATTTGGGCTCAAGAATGCCGGGGCTACTTATCAAAGGGCAGCGACCGCGCTTTTTCATGACATGATCCACAAGGAGATTGAGGTCTACGTCGACGACATGATAATCCACTCCAAAGGCGAGGATGGGCAGCATTTTGTTGACCTGCGAAAGTTCTTTGAGAGGCTGAGACAACATTCCATGAGATTGAATCCTGCCAAATGCACCTTCGGAGTGATAAGGGGAAAAGTGCTCGGGTATATGGTCACGGAGCGAGGTATCGAAGTCGACCCCCGAAAGATCAAAGCCATTATGGACATGAGGCCACCTCGAACCCAGACGTGGGAAGTCAAAAGTTTTATGGGCAAGCTGCAGTATATCAGCCGCTTCGTCAATCAGTTGACCACTATGTGCGAGCCCATCTTCAAGCTCATGAAGAAGAATGTAGACACAAAATGGACCGAAGAATGCCAGGATGCCTTTGACCAGATCAAGGCGTACTTAGTACATCCTCCGGTGCTATGCCCCCCACATAGACAGAAACCTCTTCTGCTCTATCTCACCGTCACCGATACGGCTTGGGGCTATGCTTGCTCAGAGAAGAAAGACTCTCGGGTAGAGAATGCCATTTACTTTGTCACCTAGGAGCTGCAGGGGAGTGAGCTCAATTACTCAGCATGTGAAAAGACTTGTGCAGGACTGGTCTGGGTAGTTGGTAAGCTGAAGCACTACATGCAAGCCCACCCTGTGAACTTGGTCTCGAAAATGGACCCCATCAAGTACATCTTCGACAAGCCTTCCCTCTCGATGCGTCTAGCAAAGTGGTCCTTCTTCTTAGCTGAGTATGACATCAATTATGTGACCAGAAAGGCCATCAAGGGTCAAGCATTGTCAGAACATTTGGCAAACTTCCCCAGTAATGAGGACCGCGGGCCTGAACCCCAATTCCCAGATGAAGGGATCTTTGTAGTCGAGCCTGAAAGCCGATGGCAGCTTTTCTTTGACGGGGCTGCTAACAAGAGAGGAAATGGCGTAGGGATGCTACTAGTCGACCCGAAAGATGAGCACACGCCAATAGCCATAAAGTTGAACTTCCCTGCCACGAACAATGCCGCAGAGTATGAAGCTTGCATTGCTGGTTTAGAGGCTGCCTTAGAAAGGAATGTCAGGGAACTCGAGGTTTATGGAGACTCAGCCCTGATCATCAACTAGGTCTCCAACAAGTGGAAGACTGTGGACCCTAATCTTCAGCGGTATCATGCCTATATGGAAGAGTTGACTGAGCAGTTCAGAGAAGTGACCTTCCATTACCTGCCAAGGGAGAAGAACAGATTCGCAGATGCCTTAGCTACTCAAGCCTCACTGGTAGAGATCCCTGAGGGAAAGGCAATAAAACCCTTCAGAGTGGGTAGAAGAGAAGCCCCGGCTTTCTGTTGTGAAGTAGACTTGGGATCCGAGCCTATCAAGGAACCCTGGTACAGTCAGATTTACCATTTCCTCAAAGATGGAGAGTCAGCCTTTAGAGACGAAGAAGGTAGACCAAAAGAAGGTGTCAAAGCCAAGAGCTTGCAAGCCCTGAAAAGATTGGCCTCCCATTATGTCATTTTAGGAGGCGACCTGTACAAGAAGCGGTACCAAGGACCACTCCTCTTGTGTGTCACCCAAGAAAGGGCCAGAGAGTTGATGACCGAAGTCCACAATGGTCCCTGCGGTCCTCATATGAATGCTAGAGCCCTGATGCAAGTGATCCTCAGAATGGGTTACTATTGGATCTCCATGGAGACAGACTGTGTCCAGCATGTCCGAGCGTGCGACAAATGCCAACGGTTTGCCAACCTCAACCATCTCCCGCCTCATGACCTGTACTGCATGACGACTCCTTGGCCATTTGCAACTTGGGGTATTGACGTGATAGGGAAGATAGCCCCGGCAGGAAGCAATGGCCATGAATTCATGTTAGTAGCAGTCGACTACTTCACCAAGTGGGTAGAGGCCAAGTCCTACAAGGTCCTCACTTCCAGAAAGGTGGCCCAGTTTGTCAAGGAAAACATAATGTGTAGATATGGGGTGCCCAATGAGATCATTTCTGATAACGGGTCGCACTTTGAAGGAGACTGCGATAGGTTACTGTCAGAATTCAGAATCACTGGCCACAAGTCGTCCCCATACAGACCTCAGACTAACGGAGCCGTGGAAGCTGCCAATAAGACGCTCGAATGGATCATCCGGAAAATGGCCACCCGTGGTCGTGATTGGCCCGAAAAGCTGCACCTAGCACTCTGGGGCTACCGAACGTCTGTCAGAACAGCTACGGGAGAAACTCCCTTTGCCCTAACCTACGGGATGGAAGCAGTGTTACCAGTAGAGTTGGAAATCCCGTCATTAAGGGTCCTCCTGGAAAACAGTGTCAACGAAGTAGAGTGGCTACGTAGCCTGGCTACGATGAGTTGGCCCTCGCTCGATGAGAGAAGGCTCAAAGCCATGGAGCACACCCGAGCCTACCAGAGGCGAATGGCCAGAGCATTCGACAAAAAGGTCAAGGCCAGGAACATCAAGGAGGGTGACTTAGTGTTGAAAGTGAAGCCCCCTACCAGAGACAACCCCCTGGGAAAGTGGGAACCCATTTGGATCGGCCCGTATGTGGTACAGAAGATACTATCGGGAGGAGCCATGAAGCTTGCACTGGACAAAGAATCCCTTTGTCCACCCACCAACGGTGATAAGCTCAGAAGGTATTATGTCTAAAAAAAAAGAAAAAGAAAAAAAAAAGAAAAAAAGAGAAAAAAAAAGAAAAAAAGCTTAGTGCAAAAAGAGTAATGCCCAGCTAGGCTGAAAAACCCAAAAAGGGCGGTCTAGGCAAAAAATAGGGTTGCAAAATGGCAATAAGGGAATCCTAAGAAAAGATTTGTCAGTCGTCATTCACTGCGTCTTCTTTGGTCTTCTTCCCTTTACCTCGACCCCGTCGAGTGTTCTTTCTCTTCTTCTCTATGATGTCGGTCTCCCTCATCCCAATCTCCGGTATCCTCACTGGAGCCTCCATCAAACCTGTGTCAATAAGTGCCATCTCAATATGGGCACGAGTCCGCACTTCCTCCCTCTGAGCCTCAGTCAAGGGAGCGACTTCAGAAAGTCTCTTGTATCGAGACTCCATATCCCTGATAAGGTCACCCGACTGGTTATGGCGACTCGCCTTAGCCTCGCCTCCTCGTAGTCTTACTCGAGTCGCAGCCGGCCCCCAATAAAGCTCCGACGTCTCTCTCCCAAAATGACCCGAGTCGCTCCCATCTCCCTCTCATACCAATCCAAGTATGCCGTGGTCAAGCATGGTACTCTTCCCGATCCCGAAGATGGCCCCGGGTGGGAAAACAAGATATGTCCAAGCCCTCGAGAAGAATGAGAAGCCGGGCCGGATCTCTCATGTCTAAGGACACCACCTCCATGGTACGGATGTCCTCCCACCGCCCAACGGCTCTGTAAGGCCCCGAACCGCCCGGATACCAAGCAGGGTATGTAGAAGGATGACCAACAAAGCCCGGAACCCTCACCGCATAGGACTCTTGAAATGTCCTCCGGGTCCGCAACCTCCGTGAGGTACCCACTGCCGAATATCCGAAGTGGATAACCTAGTCATCATCGGCTCCCAGTCACCCCGGGTCCCGCCGCCTAGGCGAACCCCTCCGAGAAATTACCCAAGGGCACCGAGTCGGCAAAGCCCCCGGCAAAGCCCCAAGCCTCTCCTGCAGCCATAAAGTCAACACGGCCGGACTCCCAGACCTCATGAAACGGTCTCCTCTAGCCATCCTGTTAATGCCGTGCAGGGTCTCACCCAAAACCAATGGGACAATGTCCTTCCCAGCCCTGCAATCCCTAACCATGTCCAAGAGACCACCATGACAGATCCCCATGGACTCAGCAGTAAACAGAGATGAGAATACGCAGAGGATAAAGGCATCCATAGCCACTGTGGTCGTAGCCATATCCAGAGACCCAAACCTGCCCGGGATATCAGAAAGGTCAATCATGTCCGGAGCTATCATCATCCCCTCAGCCTCTCCCAGAGATATCTGCAGAAAAGATGCAAGCTTTGCCACCACCGGCACATCTTCGATCAGAGGAATCGATATAGCCTCAATTTCTGGACCCCCAATCAAGGCTCGAAAGTCTTCATAGGTTGGGACAATCTCATTGTAAGAAAATCAGTAAACGTGTCTCCGGACGTCCCAAAACCTTGCTGCTGCCCTCAAAAGGTCCCAATCGGTCGGGAGATCCTTCAAATGCCATAAAGATTTGATCTTGAAGGTAGTATCGAACAGCCCCTTGTGAGATTGAAAGTTATATCTCACCTAAGATTGAAGATCGGACAGAAAGCGGTCTCTCTTCCCCTTTTGCAATCTAACGGGTTTCTCCATTGCATGATGATCAAAGTTGAGGTCTTTAGGTTAAAAATGTGCTCTGGGAACAGTTGGGACAAGTCTAGAGTGAAAATGAAATGAAATGGTCAAGCCTTGATTTTATTCTGAAAAAGACCAGTCCAGACAGAACTGTAAGCCGCACGGCCTCTTTTGCTCCCGGAACCAGACCGCACGGCTTCATTTGCCTGATGTGGAAAACAATCTGTAGCAACCAAAGTTGCTGCCCAAGAGGAGTTCTCACCCCACTTTCTCAATGAAACCTATCCCAAAACATGTCCAAAGGGCCATTCAAGCAGTTATGTGCCATCACAAATAATTTTGGCCCCGTTTCAGCCTCAATTCCAAGCAAAAAAGCAGCCCCGAGGCTCAAGTAATATGCAAATTCATAAAGCATAAATTAGAAAAGTAAATAAAACATTAATACATTATTTTCGCCCCATCGGCGCCCAAATAAAGCAAAAAATAAACAAATTGTGCATAAAACTGTTCATTGTTTGTTTTCTTCCTCCTAGATCGATTCTAAAGACCTCCTAGGCCTCCAACCCCTCGTCGTCACTACTCAGCTCGTAGAAGCTAGGGTCTCTCATCAAATCCTTGCTGTCACTCACATCAGAAAGATGGACATTCTCATGCTCGTACTCGGCTAGCTGCTCCAGGATGCCGGCATTAGGTCCATGTCCCCGAGGCAGGGCACTAGAAGAGTACTCTGAAGCCGATGAGGTGGATGCCGTGCTCCCTACGTGCCTCCTTTTGCGCACGGGCTCCTGCACGTTCGCTGCAGCCTTTGAAGCGCAAGCCAGTTTCTTCACAAGGGACCGGCACACATCTTTCCAGCCCCTGTTCTGCCAGACCAAACCGTCATAAGTCCGACCTGAAACCTGAGAAAAAGAGAAGAAAATGTCAGAAAAATCTCGGAATTGCAAAAAGCAAAGAAATTTGAAAAAAGGAAAAAGACCCTAAAGTGTACTCACAGTGCTGTCCGGCGGCAGAGTATACTGGGGCTCCCTCGTGTCGGGGACATATATCCTGAACCTCCTCGGTACCTCGTTGACTACATAAGAAAGGTGAGCAGGAGGCATCAGCGGGTCAGTAGGCTCGGCTTCCCCATACCCCTGAGTGATAGCCAGCTTCACTAGCTTCTGTGGCGTCCTCAACCGCTGCTCTACAAAGGTAGCATACGGGGTAGCCAAGTCAAAATACTCCTCAGCTGCTACACCTGCCTGATATCTCGCTATATCATCTGCCGACCAATCCCTGGGCTGCAACATCCGTGCTGGAGGATCATGGGGGGTAATGGCAACCAATGGAGGGACATGGCCATGCTGCCTAGAAAAGCGGTCCCCCAGATAAATGACATCACATGTCAGGCCCGTCAGCCACCTCCTCTGCCTCGTCGCCTCCACGGCATCCCCTAGCAGAATCTTCGGGTACCTCCCCCAAGGATAAAAGTCCACTCCATCGTGCCCATCCCTGTTGATGATCGGCCTAACCACCTTGTAATCAAAAGTGATCCGGGTCTTCCCGGTAAACTTGTCCCTAGCATCTCCCCTCCAGCGGATCATAGCAGGGAAGATGGTAGAATCACTCTGCTGGTTCCAAGTAAAGAACCTAATCACCTTGCAAAACCAGACCTGCATGTTCAAAACATAGAAGGGTCATTTCTCTCATAAAAATCTCAAAGACAGAAAGGAAAAGAGAAAGGAAAGAAGGTGAGAATACCTCAAAAGCAAAGGAGAAACAGTCCATCGAGGCAACCTTATTTCGACTATACATGTCCAGGGAGAAGTAAAGCTCCGCCAATCCGGCCTCGCCCCAAGAGACCGTTCCAATCCCATCCACATCCTCCAAGGAGTCCAGAAGACCCAGCATAGCCAAAGTCCCAGAATTGGCAAATATGGTGACTGACAGCATCAACCACAGAAAAGCTCTCGCAAGCTGGTGGGCCGTCACCTCATTAGCAGCAAATCCCTGCATGCAGTTCTGGACTGCCACCTCAACATTCCTAGTCTCCATCCTCAGCCCCTTAGGCTGGAGGTCAAACCCAACTAGAGCTCTAAACTCCTATGCCGTGATATGGTCTCTCCAGGTCACAGGCCTCCCGGTGAACTGTAAGCCAGTGATGGCAGTAAAATCTGCAGGCGTCACTGTCAGCTTCCCCCAGCTAAGGTGAAAGCTGTGGGTAGTGTCCCACCAAAACTCCGAAAGGGCCTGGATCAAGCCCTTGCTCTTGGAAGTTATGTGAATACCTCTGCCGATAGTGTAAGTACCCAAATCCGGATCATCTAAATCCGTCAGAAAGTTAACCGAAATCCGTTAACTGGCCCGCTCCAGGTTAACCAGAACTCGTTAAACTCCCCGTTGCCATGTCAACGAGACGTCCCGGGACTGCCCCGTGCATCCCGACGTCGAACCGTACTTAAAACGTGTCATCACGTGTAAAAGTACGTCTTTCCCGGAAAAACACACTTTTCGGCACTTTCCGGGGGCATTTCGGACATTTTTCGGACTGTTATTTTAAAAAACGGACAAAACCGGGACCGGGAAACGAACTCCCACATGGCTGGTGACTCAGAGGGCACGTGGCAGCCATGCCACCTCCCTCTAGTCACTCTTCAATCACAAATCAAGGCCAAAAGACCAAAATACCCCTGATTTGCAAGCCAAGTCCGGCCGGACTCCCGCGCACATTTTCTCGAAATTGCCAGCAAGTCCTTCAAATTCTCAAAATACCACAAAACCCCTAGATTCTGCAAAGTCCGTCCGGACTCCTACTGCATTTTTCACCTATAAATAGAAATGGCTGTCAAAGCCAAAAGGAGGAACTTTTTTACCCCAAAATTCACCACACCCCACGGCCCAACTGATTTTCACCCCTTCCGAGCTCCCGTTTTGTCTCGATTCACGTGAAACCTTCATATTTCGATCAAATACGCCCCTTACCACTTCGAAACAACCTTTCGAACTACTTTTCGTGTCCCGTACACACCTTCCGAGCCAAAGGAGTCGACCCTAGCCATAGGTATAACTCCCTCTCTCTGAATCTCTCGTTTCGTCTCGGTTTACGCGCCAGTCGCTACAACCGTTTCGAACAACGTTATCAAAATGTAGACGCCTCTGTCTAACGGGGTCCGATACGTTTTAGCCCCTCGATCCTCTTCTCTTTCCGTAAGAGAAGTAATCACGGGTTAAAACGGCGTTCCGACCCCGTTCCCTTTACTTTCTGTCATTTACCAATTCCGGATCGATCGATCCGTTGATCGTCATTTTACTTTCTGTCATTTACAATTCCGAGTCGTTTGACTCGTCGATCGTCATTTACAATTCCGAGCCGATTGGCCTCGTTGATCGTCATTTACGATTCCGGATCGTTTGATTCCGTTGACACTGCTTTAAATACTGTCATTTACAAGTCCGACCCGTTTGGATCGTGATAGTATTTACTTTTCAAAGTCCGAGTCGCAACCCGATTCGTTGATCGCATATCATTTAAAACGCATTTTTTCCGTAAAAATCGTTAACAATGTAATGCCCGGTTCAAAATCGGAGTTCGTCCTTCGAACTCTCTTTCAAAACGCGCGACATGACGTTTGGCCTCCAAACGCTCATCTTCAAACTAAAAGCCGCCATTTGACATTTCAAATCATTTAATACGCATTTTTCCCGTAAAAATCGTTAACAATGACATTCCCGGTTCAAAAAACCGGAGTTCGACCTTCGAACTCCTTTTCAAAATCAAAATCGACGTTTGCCACGCAAACGCTCATTTCCGTCTCAAAATCGACGTTTGCCACGCAAACGCTCTTTTCAAACTCAAAACCGACGTTTGTCATTCAAACGCTCGTCTTTTCAAACAAAGTCATCTAATCAACGTTTGACATTCAAACCAAGATTAAGCTTGTCATTCAAGCCCCCATTTCAAAACACACACACACACACACACACACACGTTTTCGAGAAAGGTAGAAAGACTCGTCATGCGAGGCGTTTCAGGCGATCTCGTAATACTCTACCCGAAACGTAACGTGACCTCCGAACCTAACAATCTCTGGTACTCAAAGCTTTTTACTCGTTTTTTCTGCCAATAAAAATGATCCCCCGTTTTCAAAGCTTTTTCCTAAGTTTTTGCTACCAATAAAAACGACACCATTTTCAATAGTCGTTTCTCAACGTTTGGGCTCAAAATACAAAAAACCGCGTGGCGACTCCTCATTTTGTTCCTTCCCATGAAGCGAGGTCTCAGACACCAACCCTCCGCGAAAGACAACCGTGTTCCGCGCCCCGCGCGCGCGAAACCCCGAGTAATTTCAATCCTTTGATTATAAAATAGACTAAAAACATGTCTAAAATGTGTAATACATACCAGAAGCGTAAAATCGAGGATATATATATAAAAAAAACTAAAAATAGACTAAAATGAAATCTAAATGACAACTAAACTAAGGAAATTGTTATAAAAACTTAGGATAAATGACTATATAATAGTCACTTATCAAACTCCCCCACACTAAGTTCTTGCTTGTCCCCAAGCAAGTTTAGGATGAAAATATGAAGAGGGAGAAAAGAATGAAAGCATAAAAAATATAAAATAAGAATGATCTCTCAGAAATTTATAGTAGCAAGCCCATTGCCTTTTAAATATTGCCTTTATCTTTCTAGTCATATTTTGCATATCTTCAAAAATTATTAGAAAGAAGCATTTTGGGGATATTTTAAAGAAATAATTTTAAGACAATAACCTAATATAGCATATATAGGAATTGTCAAGTAAAGCATGCTAGAAGGATAAATCTTAGATCATAAACTTGATAAAAATAGAAGCTTCACTCTTTTATAGTGATTTTTGAAAAAATGAATTTATTGCTTAAAAGTGTACAAATAGAAGCATAAACACTTATTCACAAACTAGAAGCTTTCATAGAATTGAATTGCATTTTTGAATCACAAGGGTGAAAAATGGATGATGATAGTGGGAAAATCTTATCAAGGTTTCAACAATTTATCTTATTTTTGCACGTGTTAAATTTTTGCAAAAGACCTTAGTAATTTTCGATCCTTTCAAGTAGGAGACATTGTGGCTGCGAACCCCATGTTCCTAATACTTAGATCAAGAATACTTTGGATATTACTTCCATTTGGCAAGAAAGCATCGTAGCAGCGAACGCCGTGCCCCGAGTTACTTAGGAAGTAATAGATTTCATTTTGCTTTTAAGATTTGGTGACTAAGTCACTCTTTTAGCAATAAGATAAAATGCCTAGCCTTGATTCGATTAGTGAAAATGGAAAGATAAAATTTTAACGAAGGAATGTGATTCAAGGGATGCAAATCAAAATAAATGCTTCTAATAAGGAAATTAGCATTAATCAAATTCGAAATGTACATTTAAAGAAATATTTTCAAAATTTTTCATAAAAACAACCAAGTATTTAAAAGATGATCAATAAAGATTCAATCTAATCAAATGCTTTTTCTTGACAAAACCCTATATATTGCTATATTAACTTATGAGGCTCTAATTTATTTCCTAAAAATATTCATATATTTTTCTTCTTATTAATTTCTAAGTTTATAGAAAATATGAGAGAAAAATTAAAGGCATTATTTTGGGGCAAATAGAGAGCATAAAGATTAATAATATGGATCATTATAGAAATTATTATTTTATTTATTTATTATTTTTTTATACTAGACATGCATAAAAAAGAAAAGAAAATGCAACTAAGTTAAAAAGAAAAATTAAACTAGAAAGCATGTAAAATTTAAACTAGAAAACAAGTAAATAAAGATAGATAAATACCCCCCTACACACACACTTGAAGTGAACATTGTCCTCAATATTTCAAGGACAAAGAGCGAAAAGATAAGCATGCAGTGAGGGAAAAGAGTAAAAATTATGATAAATAAGAAAATAATACATCGGTTTACTACTCCGATGATGCTTGTTTAAGGTCATAAGCTCGAACTCTTTCTTTCAGTAAAAATAGGCGGTAAGTGGTATTGTAATGATCTCTTATCCTTAACAACTCGCCATTCCTTTCCCTTTGGCGTGATTGAGCTCTTATGATTGATGCATACGCAACATCCCGGTGTGCTTGTTTTCTTAGGCCCCCTACCCTTTGATTTTTCAACTTTATTAGGCTGTTTAGGGTGCACATTTTTTTCACCTCTATGATCTAAGGACTTTTTAATTATTATTTTTGAGTCCTTGGCTTGTGATTTTTCACCCTTTCTATCAGGAGTGTTAACTCTATGGCACGATTTCTTGAGATTTAAGTTTTTAAATTCGGCCTTCTTATTTTCAATGTTTAGAGAAAGAGTACCATTCTTTACATCTATTATTGCACCAGCGGTGGCAAGAAAAGGTCTTCCTAGAATTGTTGAAATTTGGTGATCTTCCTCCATCTCAAGGACTACAAAGTCGACCGGGATGATCAATTTCCCGATTTGACAAGGGACATCTTCCATAATACCCATCGGGTATTTAATGGAGCGATCCGCTAGTTGGAGAGAAATAGTGGTGGGTTTCATTTTCCCCTCACCTAGTTTCTTACCTACCGAAAGCAGAATGAGGCTCACACTTGCCCCAAGATCTAACAAAGCATTATTAACATTGTATTTACCTATGCTGCAAGGAATAGAGAAAGTACCAGAATCTTTTAATTTTGGAGGAAGTTCTCTTTGTAAAATAACGCTTACTTCTTCTATCAAAGCGACAGTCTCATGCTCCTCCAGTTTCCTTTTATTTGCAAGAATATCCTTTAAGAACTTAGCATAAGAGGGAATTTGTTGAAGGGCATCGGTAAAAGGTATGTTGATATAAATAGATTTGAAGATTTCTAAAAAATTTGCAAATTGTTTGTCCAGTTTAGCTCTTACCAACTTTTGAGGGTATGGTATTGGAGGATCAAAATTTTTAGAAATCTTAGGGGATTCTGTCCCATTTTCAACATCTTTATTAGTCTCTACCATCGGTTGAGTTGGACTAACGTTCTCCTTACTTGGTTTGATATTTTTCTTAGGAAGGGGATCTACAATTTCTTTTCCACTTCTAGTTTCTACCGCACTAACATGCTCGTCGGGCCTTTGCGATTGACCGGGAAAACTCCCTTGTGGTCTATGCGAGGTGCCGGCTTGTTGAGGTTGTTGTTTTTCAAGCATTCTATTGTGGGCAGGTAAATTATCAAACCTAGCATTCAATGACTTAATGGATTCCCTTAACTCATTATTGGTCTTCTCTTGTTCGTTTTTATTTTCAATCATAAAATCCATAATAAGATCCAATTTAGACTTAGGGGGAGGTAAAGCACTAGAATTGCCATTGAAATTCTTTTGTGTGAATCCCTGTGGTTGTGTAGAAGATTGCGGGTTTAAAATATTGTTATTCTTATAGGAAAAATTAGGGTGATTTATCCATTCGGGATTGTATGTGTTTGAATACATACCACCATTTTTCCCATAAGAATTAACAAAATTTACTTGATCACTAGAAGTAGTGTCAAGCAATTCGCAACATTCTGTACTATGTGAGTTTGACCCACATAGTTCACAAACAACATTAATGTTGGCCACGGGATGTACATTAAAGTTTTCAAATTTTTTAAGAAGCATATCAACTTTAGAGGACAAGATATTAATGACATCAACATTGTACTTACCTAGAATCTCCTTCGGTTGTTCCCTCTCATTGAACCATTGATAGTGATTCAGGGCTATGTTCTCTATCAAGTCGTATGCTTCATCCACCGTCTTATTCATTAGTGCACCTCCTGCGGCGGCATCAATTGTCTCACTTGTTCTATATGTGAGACCATTATAGTAAGTGTGCACAATTAACCACTTTTCAAGCCCGTGGTAAGGGCACATCCTTAGGAGCTCTTTGAATCGCTCCCAAGCGTCATACAGTGATTGGCTTCCTGTTTGGGTAAAATTTGTAATCTTCGTCCGAATTTGAGGGGTCTTGCTCGGAGAGAAGAAACGTCCAAGGAATGCTTCTTGAATTTGGTCCCAAGTTGTAAAAGAGTTGGGTGGGACTGAATTTAACCACTGCTTCGCCTTATCCTTAAGAGAGAAAGGAAAAAGACGCATCCGAATTGCTTTCGGTGTAACATTCTGGATACGTGTGGTGTCGCAGTATTCCAAGAATGTTTGGATGTGGAGATGAGGGTCTTCGAAAGCAGTGTCGATGTATTGGTTATTCATAACCATATGCAAAAGGTGTGTCTTAATCTCAAAGTGTGCCACTCCGGCATTTGGCACAACTACAGGGGATCTAGTTCCCGGTTGGATTTACAAAGTCCCGTAGGGTCCTAGGAGGTGTTTGTGGCTCTCCGTCCGCCATATGCTTGTTTAGTGTCTCTTTGAGTTTCCTTAATATTTTGTGAAAGCTTCGTTCGGGTTCTGGATCAAAATTGTCAAAGAATGTCCGAGCCCGTTTCATACACTATAAGAAAAACACTCAAAAAGAGATTAAACGTAACAGATTACCAGAAGTAAAGACAAAACAAAATACAAAAAATAATAAAAAAAATTATGTAGTAAAGACAAAAACAAAAAGTAAACTGTTGTCCCCGGCAACGGCGCCAAAAACTTGTTCGGTCGAAACCTAACGGTTTATTTTAAAATCTGCAAGCGCACGAGCTATTGAAATATAGCGGGTACAAGTACGAGTCGATCCCACAGGAACAGGGATTACTTTTAAATGAAATTGTTTTTACTATGATTGTAAAAGAGATTGGGGAAAATAAATATTATTTTTAGGAAGAGAATGAAGCATACGTAGAAAATACTTTAAATAAAACTCTTATAAACGAAGCATTCTCGGGATTGGAAATTATTTACACAATTTGTTCATCATATAGTCGTTATCTTGGAAAATATAGGTTTTCATGAAAATCAAGGATGGTACGTTAGGCTTACACTACTTCTCACGGTCAAGACAGTAGCATTGTATCCTTCAATAATTATGTCCTAACTGTTTGAGATTTCCATTTATGGTACTCCCGCCCTGTCGCAAACGGGCATTTCAGCTTATCTCTAGCTGACCATAATTAGTAAGGATCCATTAAGAACGAGAGTCAACATAATTTCCATTAAAGGAACATCCCTAGGCCATTGAACTACTCTCGTGATCAATGAAACCTAGTTTCTCTATATGGTTCCGTCAATCGAGATTCTCCGCCAGGTACTTCTCTCGATCGACTGAATCATACAAATTGAACGTCTCCAAAATGTAAGTCATTTTGAGATTGATATAAAAAAATTGTTTTAGATGAAGATAGAAGACAAGACTTTCATATTTAAGGTGATGAACAATATATGCTTTGAGTTTCCAACCCCAAGAACAAGGGGGATTACTCGCTAGCCATGTAAAAGTAAATTAGCATAACAATAATAAAAGATAGAGTAAGAAAACTTATGATTATTGAGAGACGAATGGCTGAAATAATACTTTAACTTTTATTGCTTCTTTTCCAAAGGAAACTTCAAGAACAAAAATGGACTTGAATCTTCAAAAATCTTTGGAAATCAATGTATAATGTACTTGTAACTTTTGCTATACTAATTTCTAACAATTTCTGATGATTTTTTCGATATCCTAGTCTGATTACAAGTGGTCTATTTATAATATAGAGAAGACTCTTCAAGGTGGTGCCTTCTAAAGGTGCCTTTTAAATCTGCAGACACCATTTGCAAGGTCGAGCTAAGGAAGTTGCACAGCCGCTCCCTCTTGGCGCCAATTTTGGATTTTGAACTTGGGCAATTGGCACGGCCATTCCGTGTTTGCTGCACGGCCACTCCAGAATATAAGACACGGCCACTCTTCATTTTGGGGCCAAAAATGGCCTGTCATGGCCAAGTGCACGGCCGCTCTGCTAATAGCTGCACGGCCTCTCTGTCTGGATTTTGGCTTGTGTGCTTGATTTGCTTGTTGATCTTCCATGTCTTTGCACCAAGATGTCCCAAGCATCCTTTGATTATAAAATAGACTAAAAACCTATCTAAAATTTGTAATACATACCAGAAGCGTAAAATCGAGGATATATATAAAAGAAACTAAAAATAGACTAAAATGAAATCTAAATGACAACTAAACTAAGGAAATTGTTATAAAATCTTAGGATAAATGGCTATATAATAGTCACTTATCATTAGGTCTTGACATGAGTTCGCGGACAAGTAGTGCCATTAAACTTGGCAATATTGGGTGTCTTGTACTTGCGAGGAAACTTGGTGATGGATTGTTGAAGAGCATCAGGATCAAATGGAACGAATGACCCTTTTGAAGTGTCAAGGGTTGCAAGTTTCTTCTCAAGATAGTTCTTAGTAACATGATCACCAAGTTTAGTAGTTTCATTACTGCCTTCTTTCTTGGTTTTAGTACCCTTGAAGATATGTCCATCATCATCGGAGGAGGATGAGGAAGAGGATGAATCGAATTCTTCCTCTTTCATGCTTGAATTTTTGGTTTTCTTATTCTTTTTGGTGTAGGATTCCTCTTCATCGGAGGAGGATTCCTCTTTCTGCTTTTGTTTTCTTCCTTTCTTGACTTTCATATCGTGGAGCTCTTGCATGAGGGTGGCCATTTGGGAATTTTGTTCCTCAATTTTCTTACTTCGTTCATCCATCTTAAGCAGGGCTTGGATGAGTTTGACCTTAGCTTTCTTAATTTCGGCTTCAGTGACCGAAGGAGAAGCAGACATCGTGTCGAGCTTTGGCGAAGAACCTAGATGTGTAGCAACCGTGTTAAACCATGATCGAGTTCCAAAAAGTCGGCTGAATAGGGTGAATGAAGGCTTGAAGTTTTTGGCCAAAACATGAAAAGATCGAACACTTGTCTCGCATGGGACAAGCAGTCTCACGCGAGACAACACCACGGAAGTCACATTTTTCTGATTTTAATCCTAATTTTGGTCAGACGAAAAATCCATTTTGGGGGTTTCTAACTTTCAAAAATCAAACCTAAGGACCTAGGGGTCAATGTACTCTCAAGTAACATCGAGTTTTGTGTAATAAATTTGGTGAGAAAATTTTCTCTTTTAGGGGAAAATCCGAAGGGACAATCATAGGGACATTTTCGAAGGAACAATTTCGAAGCGAAAATTTATTGATTTCTTTTTCATGGCTTATTGCACAAAGACTCCAAGATCAAACTGACCGGTCACGGGGTGTCCTAAAAAGTAAATCTACATGATATGTGTTTGATGCAGGGCTGGAAGGCTAGACTCCCCGCGATATGACAATCTAGATGGATTGAAGACGCGGAGTGGAATGATCCAACTTCGAAGAGACCGGCGACTAGGTGGTTACCGTCATCCGTCCTTAGTGTGGGTCCCGGGTTTATCAGGGTATGTAGTGCAATGACAGTTATAACATGAGTGTGCGTGTGTGAGAGTCAATCTAGGTGATAGAGAAAATAGAAAAAAAAATTGAAAACAAAAGAAAAACAGATAATGGCCGCACCAAGTGGTTGCCTACGTTTCTCCTAAATTAAGAAGACTCAGGCCTTCGTAGTTCCACATAAAGAGATAGAGAAAGAAAATTAAATTAATTAATTTTACAACTCCCAAGTCCTTCATGGACCAGTCTTTAAATCAAAAAATCAATCGCACGCAGGTATCTAGTTCAAGTATAAATTAATTATTCTACTCTACAAAATAAAATTATTACAAGCAAAATAGAAATAATAATTTATTTTGACTTTTCTGAATTTTTAAAACTTTTCTTTAAGTTTTGTTTTTTTTTCATATGGTCAAACTTGATAACAGTCAACAGACCTAACCTCCCCCTTATTTTTTTTATTTTTTTTAATATGGTCAAACTTCATAAAAGTCAACTGGGGAAGTTTTAAAACCGAATGTTAGTTTCGCGCGGGACTAACTTGTCCCGCGCTGGACAAACAGTCTGACAGTAATTTTTTTTTGAAGAAAACAATACAGAAAAAAATTCTGAAAAATTCAGGAAAATCAAATTTTTGCAGAAAAATAAAAAGATTGATAATACTCAATTGTGTGCAAGTTTAACCCTCTTAATTAATTTTTCCCAGCGGAGTCGCTAAAACTGTAGCGTTGATATTTTTATTGAATAACAGAGTTGCCACTTATTATTTATTCAGGAAAACAATAAGAAAAATATTTTGATGATTTAAAGAGATTTGGGGGTTCGGGGGTTAAGTTATGAAATGGGAAGGTCGAGTAGCACCCATTCCACCCAATCCGAAGATCGGTCTTGCCAATTGAGTATTATCAATCTAATAAGAATAAAAATTAATTTATTAGGAATGTCGGGTTGTATGCTTCGAGATCGCTTCCATTGATTGAAGGGATTCTAGGCTAAACTTTTTGATAGGATTACACTACTCTAAAAGCGATTAGAGGGGTTGAGAAGAAGAAAGTAGAAATGAAGGAGTTTACCTTATGTTTAGGGAGTATTTGATTTAGAACGTGGTTCTAAGTAGGGGTGTTCACGGTCCGGATTGGTCCGGATTTTATCAAAAGGTTCTGCCTAAATTCAGGATCAGGACCAGACTATTACATTACAGGACCAGTCACATTGGTCTGGTTCCAATGGTTCGGTCCATGTCCGGTTCCATCGGTTCCACAAGTTACACTACTATATATTTTTTCTAAAGATAAAACATGCAACAACTATTTTTTTCATGAAATCAAAATATAGGACGATTACATAAACAAAGTTCAAATAAAAATATTCAGACATACAGCAAATTAACTGAAATAGAGGAACAAAAGAGAAAAACATAAACATGATTCAGACCCTAATAACTAAATTCAGATGCAAAATTGTAAGAAAATTGAAAATACGAGTAGATTGGAGGTAGAGACTGAGAAAATAACATCAAAATCTCATTAAATCATTACCTTTTATTGAAGATTTGAGAGGCAAAATAACAGAGTAATGATGTTCTGCAATCTCGCACGAAAAAACAGATCTGCGTCGTAGATTAATTACTTCAGTTACAGCTGCGCCGTTGAAATTACCCGGATCCGAGAGGCAGCGACGGATCGCGCCCCGGCATCTGGCATCTTTCGCGTTGGAGCGGTTTGTCTCGCCGTTTGTTTTCGCATTTGTAGAGTCGCCACGCCGTTTTTATTAAGCCCAAAACATTGAAAAAGGGCATCAGTTTAAAGATAATTTTAAACTGTTTTTGTGTGATGAGATTTTGAGTTCGGAGGTCAGATGACTCCTCGGGAAGAGAATATTAGAATATTAGAGCTCACCCGAGTCGCCTCGTAAAACGAGTCTTTCGGATACCCCTAATATCCTTTAAATGTTGTGTGTGTGTGTGTGTGCTTTTAAAAATGCATGTCATCGGATGTCTACATTGTATGCTATGTATTGAAATGTATTGAAATAGTAATGGAAGGAAGCCTTACCAATGTTGGTTTGTGTACGTCTTCCGCCGGGGAATAGTGTTTGAGGTCGGAGTAGCGTTTCCGGTACGGATCGGGATTGCTTCGGGAAGGGCCGGTTGTACGCGGACGAGTTTCGGCGTGAGTTGATGTTGCAGGCTGCGTTCGGGCAGAGGTTCGGCGTGCGTGGGGATCGTCGGGATCACTCGGGCAGAGGTTCGGCGTGCGTTGGGGTGGCCGGAGTCACTCGGGCAGAGTTTCGGCGTGGTTTGGGATCGCCGGTTTGACTCGGAAAGAGCCGGGACACCGTGGAAAGACCAGGCAAGGCCTCGGAGTACCACGAGGGGCCTCAGAGTACCTCGAGAGTGCCTCGGGCAGCGCGGGAGCATCGCGGGAGCGCTCGGGAGGCTTCGGAGCACCACGAGGGGGCTCGGAAGGCCTCGGAAGGATCCGAAAGGGGCCGGGAATGCCTCGGAAGGACTTAGAGGGGAAGCCAGAAGGCCTAGGGAGGAAGAGAGAAGTGGGAGGTGTGTGAAAATGAGGAGGGGGAGCCCTCTATTTATAGTGCCAGATTTGGTGCAAAGAGGTCCGTACGGACCTCCCTGGTAATCCAGACTTTTGGTTTTCCTCGATTTGAGGGAATCTGTGATGATGGAGGAATATTTGCAATTATGATGTTCCCTGTGCAATAAGGTCCGTACGGACCAAGTTGACATGCAAAGAGGTCCGTACGGACCAACTCTGCAGGGGGGTAATCATTTTCCCCGGGATTTGAGGGAATATTGTGGACTTTAAGAGGATTCAGTAATTATTAAAGCAAAGAGGTCCGTACGGACCATTATTGCTTTTCCAATTTCCTGAAAATTCCCAAAAGGTCCTTTTGTCCCTTTTTATCCCAGAAAGGCTCCTCCCTTGGTTTGGCTGGGGGTTTTGAGAGGGTTTTGAGTGCAGAGGTCGTCGAGACTGCATTGATGAGTCTGCGGTGTTTCCCGTGTGCTTGAAAGGGGGTGATCCAGATTGGGGTACTTACAGAAGCCCCTCGACGACGTCACTTATGAAAGAAGTGGGGTCGCCGATAAGATAAGGGTCCTAATCTGGATCGCGTGCATGGGAGATAAAGTGACCGGGGAGGTCAGTGTGAGGACGTGGTGGTGTCCTATTGTGTGACCGTTTAGGTCAGTAGGGCCGGACCTGTGATAGGATTCCTACGTATCCCCGGCGGGAATCAAGCCCGGTCGTAGTTCGGGTGTGGGGTGAGTGTTACGTGAATGCGGGCGTTGTGGTGCCCCGAAGTGTAGTGTGACCGCCGAGGTCGGTGGTAAGGACGTGGTGGTGTCTGGGTGACCGCATGGGTCGATGGGCTGGACCCCGTGATAGGATTCCTACGTATCCCTGGCGGGAATCAAGCCTGGTCATAGTTCAGAGGTCGTGAAATTGTGAGTGCGGGCGTGATGGTGCCCTAAAGTATTGTGTGACCGCCGAGGTCAGTGGTAAGGACGTGGTGGTGTCCCAAGATGTGATGACCGCCGAGGTCAATTGTGAGGACGTGGTGGTGTCCTGGGATGGAAATTTTACGATTTTCCTAATCGGGTGGTTTAAGGCCTTCCGGCCGAAGATAGTGATTTGGGAGGTTTATACGGTCTTCGGACCGAGTGGTTTAAAGCCTTCCGGCCGAGGATAGCGTGAGGACTTGAATCGTCTTCTGAATGTGGTTGCGCCACGCGTGAGGACTTTGAATCGTCTTCTGGCGGCGGTGGGTGCCACGCGGGAGGACTTTGAATCGTCTTCTGGCGGCGGTTGGTGCCACGCGGGAGGACTTTGAATCGTCTTCTGGCGGCGGTTGGTGCCACGCTGGAGGACTTTGAATCGTCTTACGCGGCGGTTGGTGCCACGCTGGAGGACTTTGAATCGTCTCCTGGCGGCGGTTGGTGCCACGCTGGAGGACTTTGAATCGTCTTCTGGCGGCGGTTGTGGAGGCATGGCTGCCTTGAGCTTCGAGAGGTTTAGATGTCTCGTGCTTTGTCTGTTGGGGAGAAGGTTGGACTTACGATGGCTGCCGGTGCTTGCGTTGCCGTTGAAGTGGGCAATGATGACGGCCGGTGATTGCTTCACCATTTGGCATTTTGGAGGCGCTTCGTGCCTTGGGATTTGTACTCGGAGGTGTTGGCTCCTTCTTGTGCTTGTTTTGCCGTTGAGTGGGCCAGGACGATGGCCGGTGCTGGGGATATGCAGTCTTGTACGACTTCCCTTTGACTTGTTGGGGGAGGAGCTCGGGCTTACTTTGATGGCCGGTGCTTGCGTTGCCATTGAAGTGGGCTAGGTTCGGGCTTACACTGACTGCCGGTGGTTGAATTGCTGGGGATGCATGACCTTGTAGGGGCCCTTTCTGCTGAGAAGATGACTTCGGACCTCTTTTGAGGGCCAGTGGTTGAGTTGCCGTTGAGCGTTTTGGAGGCGTCTTGTGCCTTGATATTCGTGCTGGGAGGTGTTGGCTCCTTCTTGAATTGCCGTTGAGTGGGCGAGGACCGGTCTTACATTGACGGTCGGTGATTGAATTGCCGTTGAAGTGGGCGAGGACCGGTCTTACATTGACGGCCGGTGGTTGAATTGCCGTTGAAGTGGGCGAGGTTCGGGCTTACACTGACTGCTGGTGCTTGCTTCACCATTTGGCATTTTGGAGGCGTTTCGTGCCTTGGGATTTGTATTCGGAGGTGTTGGCTCCTTCTTGCGCTTGAATTGCCGTTGAGTGGGCGAGGACCGGTCTTACATTGACGGCCGGTGGTTGAATTGCCGTTGAGGTGGGCGAGGACCGGTCTTACATTGACGGCCGGTGGTTGAATTGCCGTTGAAGTGGGCGAGGTTCGGGCTTACACTGACTGCCGGTGGTTGAATTGCCGTTGAAGTGGGCGAGGACCGGTCTTACATTGACGGCCGGTGGTTGAATTGCCGTTGAAGTGGGCGAGGTTCGGGCTTACACTGACTGCCGGTGGTTGAATTGCCGTTGAAGTGGGCGAGGACTGGTCTTACATTGACGGCCGGTGGTTGAATTGCCGTTGAGGTGGGCGAGGACCGGTCTTACATTGACGGCCGGTGGTTGAATTGAAGGGTTAGGGACCATTCTGCACTTGGATTTGCTGAAAAAGGCCTTAGGACAGCCAGGGGCAAAGATTATAAGGGCAGGAAAGTAATTTGGCCACCCCTTGCAAAGAGGTCCGTACGGACCAACCTGGCTGCAAAGAGGTCCGTACGGACCACTTTGGTTTTTTACAGCTCCTGTGTTTTGACCGGGTTTAAATGCCGAGGCTCCCCACTTCTTCTTCCTCGGTTCGTGAACCAGGCGAGAGAGAGAGAGGAAAAAACCTCCATTTTTACCAAAATCCTCCATTTTTTCGCTTGAATCGCTTGCAATGGCGGAAGGATCTCGAAGGAGTCGTCGTCAACGCAGTCAAGAAGTGGTCGAGCAACGGATGGAGCTCCAAAGAAATTGGATTTCTTTTGTTCCATCTTCGAAGAACCCGGATGTCTTGTATCCGAATCCGGAGGTGCACAATCGTCGTTCTAGTAACGTCGGGGAGGTAAGAAATCCGTTCCGTTTTGATTCCCTGCTCGAATTTTTGAATGCTAGAACTAGGTTTTAGTTTTTCGCATTTTTGAATTTTTGTTATTTTTTTTTATGACTTTTGTGAAATTCTTGATGAATTGTTGAAAATGAACATGTAAAAATTGTGGGTATGTGTATTTTGTGCAGAAATGTGTAGATTAGTTTTTATTTGTGAAAATAAAGTGCTTCTCTAATGAAATGCATGCTTTGATGTTTTGTACCGTATGCTATTTATGTATGTACATTATGAGAAAAGTTTGTCGTGTAGTGACAATTTTCGTGAAAAAATGTGACATGTGCCGTGTTTTGTGACGGGTTTTGTCTGAAAGTGCGTGCTGTGTAGGGACAGATTTTTGAAAAATGTGTTATGCAGATGTGTGCCGTGTTTTTGGGTGACGGACTTTGTGGGGAAAATATGTGCAATATGTGCCGTGTTTTTGTGACGGGTTATATGTGCCTTTGCCGTGTTGGGACGGACTTTTTTGAAAATGTGTCGTGTAGGGCTTAATCCCTTTTTTGAAAAAATGTGTACAGTGTGTGCCGTGTTTTTGTGACGGACTGCATGGGAAAAATTATATGTGAAAATTATGTGCAACATGTGCCGTGTTTTGTGACGGGTTATATGTGAGAAATATGTGCAATGTGTGCCGTGTTTTGTGACGGGTTATTTTCATGGCTTTCCGTGTTGGGACGGACTTTTGTGCCTTTATATTAAGTACTGTGATTGACGTACCTTTGCTGTGTTTACCTGCAGGATGCGGGGCTTATGGCCGGGAAGGCCAAGAGGATGAAGACTCGAGGATCGCTCGAGGCTGTTATTGAGCTGTGGCAGCGGATGCCCGATATTTCCGTGGATGGTAGGCCGAGTCCCAGGAGGCTGGTCTACGCTTCGGCACAGGTGTGTTCGTAGAGAACCCGGCCGGAGTTTCGATACGAGGAAGAAAAAGAGCGTCTTCATTGGCCTTCCGAGTATTGGTGGGATACCACCCACACCTTCCATCTCGAGCCGGGAGAGGTGACGGTGACGCCGGCCGATTTTGCTTTGCGATTGCGGGCTTTCCTTCAAAGGAGGGCCGGTGCGGTGGAGGGATATGATCTCCCGTCTTTGTGTTGACCGAGCTGTTGGGCTTTGAGCCTCGTCCTCGCAGGGCACAGGGATCTTGTATAGCGATGTGGAGCTGAGGATCACGGCCAGCATTGGGGCCTATGTTCGGGGTACCGGCCAGGTGATGGTCCTTTTTGTGGTATGCACTTTCCGAGACTTTGTTCTCGAACCACGCAACTGCGGCTTCCTTTGCTCTGTTGGAGAGCTTGATTGATCTGGATAGAGTTTGTGACATCGCTTGGGGCGAGCGGGCTTGGCCGAGCTCTACTTCTCTTTGGACCGGTTTAGCGGGGTGTGGCGATTCATTGGCCTGTTTTGACTTTGCTTTGGAGGTATGAGTTTATTGCTTGTTTTTGATTTAGCAACTTGTCGTTTCTCCGTTTTCTTTTGCACCGAGCCTTTTCTGTTTTGTCACGAGGTGTGGTTCTACGAGATTTTCGGTGTTTCCCGTGGGATAGAGATCCTGGGGCATTCTTTGCGTATCTGCTATCTTTGGGGCTCGTACGGCGAGGAAGAGGAGGAGCGGCGGGGGAAGCTCACCATCGCCTACGGGGATGTGCGGGAGCGTCACGGAGAGGGTAGCCGGAGGGGTTTATTTTGTTCCCGTGGGCTCGGTATGAGGGTGATGAGTTCAAGGGGCTCTCGAGGTGACTAAGCGGAAGATGCCGCGAGGCATGACTGCGACGTCATGTACACGGGGGAACGGGTCTTCGGCAAAGCATGGCCTAGGTGTGCTTCCCGTGGCTCCGAGGGACCCTCCTTTTGGGATGCTTGATTCTCGGGATATGGATGTGCTTGATTTTGAGAGGTACCTTGGCGGTGTGGGCGCTGAGGAGTTTATTTTGTATGGAGAGGAGTACGGGGCCTTCGTGAGGAGGAAGCTGAGGACGCCGCAGGTACTGGCGAGGGAGAGAGAGGCGCGCGGGCTCCCAGAGGTTCCGATGCGGGGCCGGATTTCACGTATGTCCGTGGGGACGGATCGAGGAGGAGGGTATGCATGCCGTTTCGGAGCGAGCTCTGCTGCATACAGAGTGGACCCCGATAGATCGGTGAGTGTCTTGACTCTTTTCCATCTTGGCATCTTTTACGTATTTTTCTCTTTTTGTTGTTGAGTATAACTGTATTGCTGAGCGTTTCCTTGGCTGCTTGCTTGTGCAGGTCCCGGGGAGAGCCTATGATATGCTGACTCGCCGTTATGTGGCAATGAGGTCGTTTGCGAAGAAGATGGCATCGAAGATGTCTTGCCGGTCTTCGCGACGCGTGCCGACGTACCAGCCTATGCCTTCGAGGCATTCTGTAGACGTTCCTCCACCGAGAGCCGAGCCGGAGCCGCAGCAGGAGGGACCTTCGAAGGGGCGGCATAGCATGGATGCCGGGACGTCTTCGGGAGCTCCGAGGCAGCAGCCCTTCTATCAGTTCTTCCCTCCGCAGGACGCACAGGGTGAGGGATCCTCAGAGCCTTCTTTCTTCGATCCTTTCGTCGGATTTGATCATTCGGATTACTTTGAGTGGCAGCCTCCGGCGGGGGCTCGATACTCTGACGACGAGGACGTGGTGGGCGAGTTCACAGGGATGCCCGACTTCTCTCTGGAGGACCTCGGCGAGGATGATGATGATGCTGAAGAGTCGGATTAGGGTCCATTTGCTTTCCCTCTTTCCATGTCTTCTCTCTCTTTCTTTTTTTTTAGCAACAGACATTTGATGTACCTGTTAATAAAACACTCGTATTTGCACGGCAAACAGCATTTTATTTTAAGATGTAATGTCATTTTTGGGATTCCTGGGAATTGTCCTAGAAATTGTTGCTAGTATTTTTTTATTTTGTGCATGCCACGTGAGCTTAGAGTGCGTTTGTGGGTAGTGTATGTTCACCGGGAATGGCTTTGGCCAGTGTTTGGGCAGTTTGGAGCAAGGTTTTGCTGAGGACAGTGGTTGTTGTACTGTTTGCTGGGGAAATGGGTTCTGTTTGCAAGGAGGTCCGTACGGACATACTTAGCATGCAAAGAGGTCCGTACGGACCAACCTTGCTTTTGGGAAGGAGATAAATGCTTTCCAGTGTCTGGTTCTTCCCCATTTCCCCATTTGCAGCCATTTTCGAGCTTTCTTCCCCATTTTCTCTAGGAACCTCCATTTTTGCCATGGATTCTTCGTACGTCCCTAGAATTTTGCCGAGGCTTTCGCAGGAGAGGCAAGCACACTTCCTTGAGCAGCTGAAAACGTGGATGCGGCGCCGTTTGAGGCATCAGAGACGGGCTTTCAAGGTAAGGTTTCGTATTTGCTCGATTTGGTCTTTTAAGGAGTTGGTTCCTGATTGGGATTTGTTGCGGGCTGCCGCGAAGTTCTGGGATGTTAGGAGGCATGTGTATTGTTTCTCCTACAATGAAATGGTGCCCACTTTTGAGGATTTTCGGGCTTTGATGGGGGGCCGGAGGTGGAGGCCATCTCGCTTCCTTTGATTGGTGGTCTGCGGTGAGCGTGAAGCTTGCAGGCTTTCTTCGTACTTCGTTGGAAGAAGTGCGGGGCATGATCCTTGATTCGGGTCATATTGACATTTACGAGTGCCGGAGCGGTTCATGGGCGATGATGAGAGTGATGTCTCTTGGGACGCATTTGCCTTGTGCGTGATGGCGACGCTTTTCATGGTCGGCTCCTTGGCATTTGCGATGGCGCTTTGCTAGATGTGGTTGGGCACCGCAGAGTTGGAGAGGATATTGTCCCGTTGGTCTTTGGGGAGACTCTTCATGGTATCGACCGTCCGGCGACCGGGGATCGTTTTATGAGAGGGGAAGCCCCGCTTTGCTCACCTTGTGGGCTGCGAGAGAGACTTCGAGGCCATGCCCGAGGCTCGATGTCGTTTAGCCCGTGGTCATTTGCTCGGCGACCTCTTGTGTTGGATATGGATCGATCACTTTGGGAGAGATGGATGGCATATCTTGGTACGCATCGGATCCGTTTGGTGGGTTCCTTGGCTGGAGGATTGAGACTAGGAGGATCTTGCGGGAAGGGTCCTACGTTGTCGAGTTCCAGGTTTGTCTTGGTCCTCCTTCTATATTCCGTCGCTTGTTTCCGGCGGTTTGGGATGAAGCGAGGAGCCTTTCTTGGTGGGATGACCTTGCTCTTGCGGAGGTAGTTCCTCTTTGTATGGCGGCTTCGGGTGCCTTCTTGTATTTACGAGGGTATGGAAGTATTCCGCTTTCCCTCTGTGGTACTCCTTAGACGTCGGGGAGCGTCGTATTGACGACTCGGTGCACGGCCCGGTATGAGCGGCGTGTTGGGCGATCCCAAGTGGCTTTGGAGAGCAGGCGTGTAGCGATTCTGGGACCCGGTTGCCGTAGTAGCTATTGCCTTAGGAGTGCCGAAGCCTGGTCTGACCCTTTGGATGTGACGGGAGACACTTTGTTTGACTACGAGACTAGAGTTGACCGACTGACGGGGAGAGGTCCTCTTTTGCAGACTCGCAGGGAGGAGATCCGAGCCGAAGCACGGGCGAATGAAGCCCTGAGAGCTGCTGGATTGTTTGACTCTACGGGGAGGACCCCTGATCTCGGACTGAGAGACGCAGAGTTGGTTCACGTGGAGCGAAAGAAGACTCGCCGGGGACGAGGGAAGAAAGGAAAGAATGGCGAGGGGACAAGCGCAGATGGCGCGGAATGACCTCCTAGGTATCCATTCATTGCATTTGCAAACACATTATTTGTTAAATGTATTAAGTTGTCTTTTAGCATGTTGTGAACTTGAGAGTAGACCGTGCTTGAACTCATCAAGAAATGTTGTAACCGTTAGTGATTTGTGATTTACTTTTAAAGCTTTGTCGAGACGCAAGATCTCTTGTTTGCCTTTGTGTCTTTTGTGCACCCTGTCGGCGTCCGTCCTTGGACTTTTCTGTTGCATTTGCGGGCTGAAGGCGATGCAGGCCATGACGGCAATCCCCTTTGCTGAGGCTTTGTGCTTGGCTGAGAGGTTGAATGATCCCCTGACAAGTCGTTTTGACGGTCTTTTTCGTAGCTTCCTTGCCTCTTGTTGGCGTCGGGCTCTTGACCTCTTTTTCGCAGCTTCTGCTTGAGCTTCTTTTATTTATTGTTTTTTTTTTGTGAGCCCTTGCTCGAGTTCTCTTTTTTTTGTGAGCCCTTGCTCGAGCTCTTTTTTTTTTTCGAAGCGCGTGAGGGCGAAGACAAGCCCCTGGCTTGGAAGCAGACGTGAGTCAGTTGTTTGATGCTGAGTGACCCTCGGATGTCCTTTGATGTTGTCGCCGTCGTTTGACTTGGTCAAGGTGACTGTTGGGGCGTGTTCTTGAAAAGTGCGTAGCTTGATGGAGGTCTTGATTGACATTCAAACTTTTGACTTTTTGTGTATTTTTAGACCGGACCAATTAAGGTTGCCTACGTTCCCCCGGACTAGAGGGCTCAGGTCTGCGTAGTTCGACACTACATGGAGTGCCAAGAGATGCACAGTTGTTCTTCTTTAGGCGAAGTATCTGCGAAGTTTGCTTCCGTTATTTGGATTCATGAAGGGATTGCCGTCTAGGTGCATCGGCTTCATGGCGCCTCCGGAGAAGATCTTTTGAACCAAGAAAGGGCCGATCCATGTTGGTTCCCATTTTCCCGATGGGTTAGTTCGAGTGGGAGGCTTTTCTTTGAGTACAAGGTCGCCTTCCCTGATGTCTCGGGATTTGACTTTCTTGTCGAAAGCTCTAGCCATCCTGCTTTGATAGGCTCGGACGTGTTCCATGGCCTTTAGTCGTCGCTCGTCTAGCGAGCCAATTCGTCATGTCGGCTTCGGAGCCATTCGACTTCGTTGATGTCATTTTCCAGCGGCACTCGGAGTGAGGGAATTTCGGCTCGATGGGAAGGGCTGCTTCCATCCCGTATGTCGGGGCAAATGGGGTTTCTCCGTGGGCACATTACGGCCCGATGTGCGGTAGCCCCAAAGTGCAAGGTGCGGCTTCTTGGGCCAATCTCGTCCTCGGGTGGTCATTTTTCGGATGATCCGTTCGAGGGTTTTGTTTCTTTGCTTCCACGGCGCCGTTTGTTTGTGGCCGGTAGGGAGAAGATTTGTGGCGTGTGATCTTGAATTCAGCCGGCGATGCAGCCGAATTCCCTTCGAAGTGTGAGCCATTGTGCGATATGACCTCATTTGGGATGCCGTATCGGCAGATGATGTTTTCCTTGAGGAAATGCGCGACCTTCTTGGAGGTGAGTACCTTGTAGGACTTGGCTTTGACCCATTTGGTGAAGTAGTCGATGGCTACTAAGATGAACTCGTGAACGTTCTTTGCTGGCGGAGCAATTTTCCCGATGACGTCAATTCCCAGTGGCAAATGGCGAGGTGTAGTCATGCGGTAGAGATCGTGGGGCGGCGGATGATTGAGGTTGGAGAACCGGGTGACACTTGTCGCGGCTTCGGACAAAGTGGATGCAATCTGCCTCCATAGAGATCCGGTAGTAGGCCATCTGAGAATGATTTGCATCGGGGCTGCGGCGTTCATGTGGGGACCGCAAGCCCCATTGTGGACTTCGTTCATGAACTTGCTTGCTTCTTCTTGGGCGATGCGGCGTAGGAGTGGCCCGTGGTAGCGTTTCTTGTATAGCATGTCCCAGGGATGACGAAGTGAGAGGCGAGGCGTTTTAGGGCCATGATGCTCTTGGTTTTGACCCCTTCTGTGTGTGGGTCTTCCTTGTTCATGAAGGTGGTTTCCCGTTCTTGAGGTATTGGAAAATCTGGTTTGTCTTTGGAAATGGCGTCGGACTTGCGTCTCTTTGGCTCTTGACAATCTTGCAAATCGTTGTGATTAAAACCTTCTCGGCGGCTTGGGCCCGGTTTTCTCTCGTTTGGCAACATGCTTAAATGTTTGCTTGATGCATTTATTCAATTAATGTGTTTGCTTTTGTATAGATGAATTGTTATTAAGCTTGTTTTGATTAGTTAATATCATCATTTGTTAAAGACGCAATGAAATGATTTTTTAGGAAGGTCGGACCTTTTATTGAAAGCGTGAAGAGCGTACATTGTTGATCAAAGATTCACAATCGTCGGGCGTAAAGCCGTCAAAAGACTCAAAAGATGTGAATACACGAACAACAAGACTCGAAGCTAGACTATAGGCGACGAGGGATTGGACCGAGCTTCATTACTCTCGGATGGCCGTAGCTCTAGAGGGAGTGGTCTTTGGTTCGGGTGGCCAATCTTCCCTTGGCATGAGTCCCGGAAAGTAGCTTGCATGCGGTTCGATTTCAAACCGGATCGCGGAGGTTTTTGGCTGCTCCCACGATGATGTCCCTCCATTAGTGTTGCCACCGGTCCTTGGGGGTTTTTGATGATAGAAGTCGGCGAGGGCTACTTCTAAGAGGGCGAAGCATTCGGCGGTCGGAGTTGATTCTTGCTTGATGTTGATTACTTTCATAGAATATGCCTCTTTATGCGGGATCTTTGCTTGAACGACATTTACAATGTACGATTCGAGCGGGCATGTTATATCTCCTTCCCTGAATAAGCCTTGGAGGAGGTTGCGCCACTTTGTTCATCTAGGTCGGACACCGGAATGTTGAATTGAACTAAGGCTGTGATGGCTTTGTCCCCGTAAGATCCGAGAGTGTCGGCTAGAGGGTTGTCTTGTGCAGGGGGATCGGTGATGAGCCGGTTGCCAGAGGGTTTTCGGCGAAGTAAGGGTCTACTCCTCGATCAATCTCCATTAGAGCATCCATCTCTTGATCCTCTCTCAAGCATTCTTCACGGTCGCATATATCGAGTTGTCATCCCGACCCATGAGTTCTTCGATTTCCGGCTCGTCGCGGCTTAGAGCGTGGATGTAAGGATCCACCGTAGCGGGAAAGGGTAGGAGAATTATACGGGGAAGAGTATTCGGTCATGTCGGGACCTTCTTACGGGTCATAGCTCGCGGCCAAGCACTTGCCATTACTGCGCTTCCGCGGATCACTTCGATCGCTCCATTGGCATTGATGAATTTCACGCATTGGTGAAGAGTAGATGATCTTGCTTTCATCGATGTATCCAAGGTCGTCCCAACAAAGCGAGAGAAGGTTGGTTTGATTTCCACGACTTGGAACTCTACCGACTCTAGTTGTACGTCGAATTGGATCCTCAAATTGATGACTCCTACGATTGGTCGTGCGGTGGAATCGTAGGCTCGGATTACCCGAGGTGAAGGCCTTATCGAGAACGGTCGATGCGGAGTCGTTTCGGTGTGCTCAAAGCGATGATGTTGGCTGCGGAGCCGTTATCAATCAAGACGTTCGGGAGGAAGAACATCTCTATTTTTATGAGGATGAGGAGGGCTTCGTTGTGCCGATTCTCACATATTGGCAAGTCATCGTCGTGAAGGCTAAACCGCTTCCCGTGCTACCGTTTGACTCGGTCTCTTACGGTGAACGTTCGATCCATCCATTTGTATGCCTTGGCTGGGGCAAAGATCGTAGGGAGACAGTTGCCCTTGGGCGTTCTTGTCGGAATTCCCGGTCACGAGATCTTTTGACTCTGGTTTCACGCTCCCGGTCATAGCGGGACCGCATGCGACGGTTTCGGAAATTGCGGGGAGTGCTGCTCTCGCTTGGAGTTTCGTCAAAGGCTATTGAGTTTACCACTGTCGTTTCGGGGAATGGATTTCCGATGGTATTGGGACCACGAGGGCGTTCCAATTTTCCCTCCTCAATGAGCCCCTGGACCACCTGCTTGAGTACAAAGCAATTGTCGGTGGTGTGGCCGGGGTAGTTGTGGAAGGCGCAGTGCTTGCTCATATCCATGTTAGGTTTGGGAGTCTTCGGTTGGAAATTCTCGAGTGGTTTGAGAAGATTCCGTTTCACCAAAGCTTCAAATACTTGGCCCAAGGGCATTTCCAGGTTATCTAAATGCTGGAATTGTGGGAAGCGAGGGGGATTGTTATTCTTTGGGGCTGCTTGATCGCGGTTTACTTGAGCTCCGTTACGAATGTAGTGTCTTGTTCCCATTTGCTTCCTTTCCTTTGGTCGGGCGGGGTTGAAGTTGCCGGGTTTGTTCGATAGCGGTAAGATGAGGCGGGGTTCTTTGTTGCCTTTTGAAGACTCAGAGTCTTTTCAAACTTTGTCCCGGCGTTGACCATGGCACGGAGATCCGGATAGAAATGGTGGTTGATCAAGGTCCTCAAAGATGGCTTGAGGCAGGAATGGAAGATGTCCATCTGCTCTTCTTTGGAAAGTGGATCCATTATCTCGCTTAGCTTCCAGTTCCATCTTTTGTAGAACTCGCCCACTGGTTCGTCATCCTTTTGTTCGGTGGCTTGCGAGGTCATGGCGGTTTGTCTCCCATTCAAGGTTGGCACGGTACTTCTCCGGGGAAGATTTCACCGATCGATCCCATGTGGAGCGGTTTTACGCCTTCACATTGAGGAACCACCTTAGTCTTGTGGATTTGAGGGAATGCTGAAAGTGATCTGCCATCTGTTGAGGGTTGCCCCTTTGTCTCTCATACCCGGGACGTAGGTGTCGATGTGGGTTTTTGGGCATTCTATCCCGTCAAACTTTTCCATTTCCGGCATCTGAACTTTGGAGGGAGAGGGACCACTTTGTTCGGATCGGTAGGCGGGAGGGAGTCCTTCCGAGAACTAGCTAGCTTGCCTTGCATGTCTTTCATTTGTTCGATCAGCCAAGCCATGTGAGGATCGGTATGCGAGGTGGGTTACCGTTTTCGGGGACGGAAATCGAAGATGGGGGTGGATTGGGTGATGGGATCGCCATTCGGGAGTCTTGGGGAGGTAGTTGAGTGTATACCAACCCATACCACAGGGTGTTGAAGTTGAAGGCGTGATTGCCAGGTCCGCTAAGGGTTGTGTTTGGGAGGCTGGGAAATGATTCGTTAGCCCCAATTGGCATACTAGCGGGTGGCAAACTTGAGATGTCGGGATATCCGCTCGGGATGCTGTCCACGGTAAGCATGGGGACTTTTGATTGTGATTGCGAGGCTCGTATAGAGGCAAAGGATTGAATCTGGGGATACCGAGATGCATTGGGATCAGACGGAGCGAGCACGTATGTGTCTTGTTGGTGCCGAGCTTGATGTGCGAGCCGGAAACCGACTATGCCGAGGCGGGCATGTCGGAGCCGCTTGACCGACGCCCTGAGGGGAGCTTTGAGCGAGAGCCGCTGCGTTGCTTTGGGATCTCGTAGCTTGGCGGAGGCGGAACTTCTTGATAGCTTTGAGAGACCGGGAGCCGGTATGTCTTCGTCCTCTATGAGAACAAAGGTTCCATCGGGTTGGGGAGCTGCATTTGTTCCTCGAAGACGCAAGGTGTCTACGATCCAGCTTGCTGTTCCTCTTGGCGCTTCTTGATGGTTTCGAAGGCTCGCAGCACCTCCTCCATTGTGCGGAGGTTCCTTAGTGGCGGGGTTCCGTTTCCCTCACTGTTATACATTGATCCCGTCATGGGAGAGTAGCGGACGGTGCGAGCCGATTGAGCTGGAAGGGCTATCGGACTTTGTGACCTCGATACCGAAAAGGCGGCTTCCGAGGTATTCTCAACCACTCTCGGTTTCTTTGGAGGGTGACGGGCAAGGTTTAGACACAAGAATGGCCTCACGGGATAGAAGGGGGAAAGCTCACGTGGCATGCGGTTTCCGTTTCTTTTATTTTTTTGATTTTTTTTGTTGTTTTAATTTACTTAAAACATGTTTTCTCAGAGTCCTAGGTAGGTTGGAAAAGATTGCTCTTCTTTTTCGCAACTATGCTAGATCTGGGTCGATGGAGACCATACGTGCGGCTATATGCCCCTCGTTTTGCACTGTATTTCGGCATCCCGGGGTGGACGGCCCAGGCGAGGGTCCTATAGTGCAAGCGGTTTCCACCGGCCTAAAAGAAAAATCGACCCTACGGACCGAGCCTTTCATGTTCGTTTTGATGCGTTAGCCATGTGAATAGTGAATCGAGCCGGCCACTAAGTCAAGATCAGGTCAAGAGTTCGGCATGACCTCTCTTTACCTTGCTTGCGCAAGGGATCTGTGACGTTGGGCGTTAGCTGGGTCATATTGTCATGGCTGACATATCAAAGGCGTGATGACATGGTGTCATGTGAGCATGGATGTATATCCGGGACGGAACATCGTGCAGGTGTAGCCGGAAATCAAGATCGGAGTCAAGATTTTAGCATGACCTTTCATCGCTTTGCTTGCGCAAGGGATCTTGAGTTCCGAGCCTTGACTCGAAAAATGGCCGGCATGGTATATGTATCAGTGCCGTATGACACTGGACCGGGTAAAAACCAACCGAGTCTGGACAGAGTGTGACTCAAGACTCAAACGTGCAGGGTTGACGCTTGGCTAGGATGGGATGTTTGGAATGATCCCGTGCGCGTCCAAGAGGCCTAGGAAGACCAAACGGACTGCAACTGAGACCACCCCGGGTTGAGGGTTGTAGTGTGCAGTGTATCCGCGGCGGTGCGCGTAGCGTGCGGTGTAACCGAGCGGCGGTGTGAGTAGTGTGCGGTGTAACCGAGGCAGCAGTGCGCGTAGTGTGCGGTCTCTAAAATTCTTTTTCTGAGTAAAACAGAAGTTTTTGAAGAATTTTAAATGTATGCACAGATGTATATTGATGCATTTTTTTTTTGTATTTTTATTTTTTTTGTAAAATAAAAACGAAGCACGTGCACACACACAACAGTTAAAGAAGGGGGTAAAAATGAAAGTTTGACCCTCATCGTCGTTTTAAAAATCTTTTGTTTTGTTTAAAAGTTTTTAAAACAAAAAGTCCCCAGCGGAGTCGCCAACTGAAATTACCCGGATCCGAGAGGCAGCGACGGATCGCGCCCCGGCATCTGGCATCTTTCGCGTTGGAGCGGTTTGTCTCGCCGTTTGTTTTCGCATTTGTAGAGTCGCCACGCCGTTTTTATTAAGCCCAAAACATTGAAAAAGGGCATCAGTTTAAAGATAATTTTAAACTGTTTTTGTGTGATGAGATTTTGAGTTCGGAGGTCAGATGACTCCTCGAGAAGAGAATATTAGAATATTAGAGCTCACCCGAGTCGCCTCGTAAAACGAGTCTTTCGGATACCCCTAATATCCTTTAAATGTTGTGTGTGTGTGTGTGTGCTTTTAAAAATGCATGTTGTATCGGATGTCTACATTGTATGCTATGTATTGAAATGTATTGAAATAGTAATGGAAGGAAGCCTTACCAATGTTGGTTTGTGTCTGTCTTCCGCTGGGGAATAGTGTTTGAGGTCGGAGTAGTGTTCCAGTACGGATCGGGATTGCTTCAGGAAGGGCCGGTTGTCTGCGGACAGAGTTTCGGCGTGAGTTGATGTTGCAGGCTGCGTTCGGGCAGAGGTTCGGCGTGCGTGGGGATCGTCGGGATCACTCGGGCAGAGGTTCGGCGTGCGTTGGGGTGGCAGGAGTCACTCGGGCAGAGTTTCGGCGTGGTTTGGGATCGCCGGTTTGACTCGGAAAGAGCCGGGACACCGTGGAAAGACCAGGCAAGGCCTCGGAGTACCACGAGGGGCCTCAGAGTACCTCGAGAGTGCCTCGGGGCAGCGCGGGAGCGCTCGGGGAGGCTTCGGAGCACCACGAGGGGGCTCGGAAGGCCTCGGAAGGATCCGAAAGGGGCCGGGAATGCCTCGGAAGGACTTAGAGGGGAAGCCAGAAGGCCTAGGGAGGAAGAGAGAAGTGGGAGGTGTGTGAAAATGAGGAGGGGGAGCCCTCTATTTATAGTGCCAGATTTGGTGCAAAGAGGTCCGTACGGACCTCCACAGTAATCCAGACTTTTGGTTTTCCTCGATTTGAGGGAATGCGTGATGATGGAGGAATATTTGCAATTATGATGTTCCTGTGCAATAAGGTCCGTACGGACCAAGTTGACATGCGAAAGAGGTCCGTACGGACCAACTGCGAGGGTAATCATTTTCCCCGGGATTTGAGGGAATATTGTGGACTTTAAGAGGATTCAGTAATTATTAAAGCAAAGAGGTCCGTACGGACCATTATTGCTTTTCCAATTTCCTGAAAATTCCCAAAAGGTCCTTTTGTCCCTTTTTATCCCAGAAAGGCTCCTCCCTTGGTTTGGCTGGGGGTTTTGAGAGGGTTTTGAGTGCCAGAGGTCGTCGAGACTGCGTTGATAAGCCTGCGGTGTTTCCCGTGTGCTTGAAAGGGGGTGATCCAGATTGGGGTACTTACAGCCGTTGGTATAGATCGATGGTGGTGCCGTGGTTGGACAGCTGAGTCGAAATCAGGGCGCCGCCATGGAAAATCAATTTGATTTCTAGTGTTGAGATTTGAGATGAGAGAAAGACGAGAGAGGGGAAAAGCGTAGAGAGAAAGAGAGAGAGAGAGAGGGATAGAAAATCAAACGGCGAAAATGAAAGAGATATGATAGGGTTAGGATTTTTGTAAATTAGGAATTTAAAATTATGAATAAATAAATAAATAAATAAATAAATAAATATATATATACATATATATATATATATATTATACATAATATATACATAATCGGTCTGGTCCGGGTTCAGTCCAGGACCATATATATTTTTTCAAAAATCAGGACCAACCCAAATAATCATTTCATATCAGAACCAAACCAATTCTATTGGATTGGTCCAGATTTCATTGGTCTGGTCCGGTTCTATCGGTCCGATCCGATTCGTCGGTTTTTTTGTTCAGCCCTAGTTCTAAGGGTTTTTCTCGGTCGAGAAATAATTTGGACAGAGCTTCGCCTCGATTCTAGGCTTGTTCGTTAATCAACAAGGTTGATAAACGAATTTAGGTGTTTGTTTATGGATGATTTACAGGAATCTTTCAAGGAGAGAAACCAGCAAATGTGTGTGTTAAGTGTTTTCTCTGAAATACTGAAAGTCATCAAGTATTTATAGGGGTTTAAGAGGTAAAGGTAGATTGGGATACCTCCCAAGAAAGCTTCCAGAACTCAAATATCATTGGATACCCAGATTGGATAAGATTTATCAAGAAAAGAGGTTGAAACGGAGAAGGAAAGTGATTCTGCACATCCTGCAGAGGGGTTGTCTCGCGCGAGACACGCATGTCCTGCACGGGACAACTAGTCAAATGACTATTTTGTCCTCTTCAGTTATTCCGTTAGTCAGTTAGGTCCAAAACTAACGAGGTTAGTTAGAAACTTAACGAAACATGACAAAACTAATATGCTTTCATCAAAACACAAAAGAGAGACGAAGAGTAGTGTAATCATGTAATTATTGATTCAAAATGGAGTGTCTACAATACTCTCCCTTGACTTGATTCACAATCAGTTGGGAGTCAAAATAAGCTATGATTTTGGTTGCTCTAAAGCACTTGGCCTAGTCAACATCTGCAATCAAGGCCTCATACTCGGCCTGGTTGTTGGAGGCTTGGAATTTGAACCTTAGGGCTTCTTCAAAAGCTCTATCAGTCTCTGGCTCGATCAACACAATTCCAGCTCCACTAACGTCCCAGTAGCAGACCCATCCGAGTAAACCTTCCAGCAATCATTGGGTAAGCTCATTGTCTGTTGGGCCGATTTTTCTTTCCCTTTCAAGCTTTCTTTTGGGGTTCTCTCCCTATTATCCTCCTTGGTGAACGTAAGCTCGACCAAGAAATTTGCCAAAGGTTGAGCTTGCAATGCTTTTTGAGGCCTATATTCAATGTCGAACTTCGTCAATTCTATAGACCATTTGAGCAGTCGACCTGAGCTCTCTGGTTTGTGCAATATCTTTCTCAATAGAGCATTAGTTAGTACGACAATATGGTGAGCAGAGAAGTAAGCTCTGAGCTTTCTGGATGCTACCACTAAGGCGTAGGCGACCTTTTTATCATTAAAGTATCGCCAATCTACGTCGGACAAGGCCTTTCTTACATAGTAGATTGGCTTCTGAAGGCCATTTTCCTCTCTGACCAGAACTACGGCTACTGCTCGATCTCCAACTGATAGGTAGATGTACAAACTCTCTCTTTGGATCGGGCTGCTCAGCAATGGTGGAGAGGCGAGGTATTCTTTGAACTGTTGGAACGACGAGGAACATTCGGCCGTCCACTCAATGTTTTTCGTCCCCCTCAAAATTTTGAAAAAGGGGAGAGACCTCTCCGCTGATTTCGCTATGAAGCGACCCAGAGCTGTGACCCTACCATTCAATCGTTGGACCTCCTTGATGCACGTAGGTTCTTGCATCTCTACCAAGGCCTTTATCTTCAATGGATTAGCTTCAATAGATCTTTGTGATACCATGAACCCCAGAAACTTGTCAGCCGCTACCCCAAAAACATACTTGCTCGGATTCAGCTTTATGTCGTTTGCTTATAGATTGGCGAACGTTTCCCTTAGGTCGACCACATGACGATCAGTCTTAGTTCTGATGACCATATTGTCGATGTAGGCCTCCATGTTTCGGCCAATCTGACTAGCAAAGACACTATTCACCATCCTTTGATAGGTAGCTCCAGCATTCTTCAGCCTGAATGGCATCTTGGTGTAACAATATATCCCTCCAGCAGCTTGGAAGGCTGTCTTTTCAATGTCATCCTCGTGCATTCTGATTTGGGTATCCTGAATAAGCGTCGAGGAAACTGAGGGTGTCATGTCTAGCTATTGAGTTGACCAATTTATCTATCCGTGGGAGCGGATAGCTGTCTTTTGGGCATGCTAGATTTAGATCGGTGAAATCAATGCACATCCTCCACTTTCCATTAGCCGTTTTGACCATCACCACATTTTCCTGCCAAGTAGTATAGGACGCCTCCTTGATTATGCAGGGCATTGAGAAGTTTATTTACATCTTGTTTTATGTCCATTTCTTTGTCTGATGCAAAAACCCTTAGCTTCTGGCTTTTGAATTTCATAGTGGGGTTGACCTCCAAATGATGCATTGCGACCTCCTCTTTGACACCTCTCATGTCTTCTACCCTCCAAGCAAATACATATGTGCTTTCCTTCAATAGGTCAACTATTTATACCTTTTCTTTTGATGTTAATTGACTTCCTATTCTGATTTTTTGCTCGAGGTAAGATGAGTTGACTTCTATGTCTTCCAGCTCGTCTACTGGTTCCAGTCCTGGGCCGTCTCTAAACTGCAGAGTCTCAATGATGATCTCTCTAACCCATTTTCTTTCCTCAGTCCCCAGGTGTGGAGCTTCCTATTCGATCATGTCATCTAGCTCAGCAGATAATTCCCCGTTGGAGGCCCCTGAGTTTTGGTTGATTTGGAGGCATAGGTTGCCAATGATGATCTGGTCGAGCACACCTCTTGTAAGTCGATCTCCTCCTGCAGGATGATCTCCCTTCACAAACCTATCCAACCTGCCTTCGTTCACCCATTTTTGGATGATCCTCTTCAAACTCATACATTCCTCTGTTGTGTGCCCGGTGTCCTTGTGATACTCACAATACCTACTGTTATCCTTCTGAATTTATTTTGAGTATTCATTAGGCAGGAGGACCTAGGTCGATTGTGTTCATGATCCCAGTCCGACTAATCGTGAGTGGGGTGAAGTTTTCAGGTACTCTTTCAGTCGACCTAGTCCTATTTTTCCCCTTGTTGTCATTATTCTTTGCATGTCCCCCCTTTGTCGACTCACTAACTTCAGAATGTTTTGAGCCTTTGTCTTTCTTTCTCTCCTTTCGTTCCTTAGCCACGACGACATCGTAGGCCCTCTGAAACAGCTCTTTCCTCGTGGTCGCCATCCTAACCTAGAGCTCGTAATCTAGATCGGGAGAGGACACCCCATCTCTAAAGCAGTTGATGACCTCCCTATCTATTAGTATTCCTCAATTTGGTCAACCAACTCTTTGAACCTGGTAAAGTAGCTCATAGTACTCTTCGTCTTTCCCTGAGTCATGTTGTTCAAATTAGTGATTGTTTTTCTTACGAGCCCCAGCTGTAGAGAACCTTTCGAGGAAATTCCTTCTCATGTAACTCCATGATGTGATGCAGCCAGTGGTTAGACCACGGAACCAAGTCAGTGTTGCGCCTGTGAAGGTGCTGATTAATGCCTTGCATAGCACGTCATCCTCAGAAGAGACCAAACATATCGTGGCCTCAAAGTGCTGCATGTGATTCAAGGCATTGGTCGCGCTCGAGTACTTTTGTAACATGGACAACTTGAGCCCTACAGGAGGCCTTCTGTCGAGCATATCCTTGGCTAAAGGACGAAGATTACAGTCATTTCGTTTGACCTTTCCGTTGGTGGCTGTCCTATCAGCCTCCATATCATCTAATCTTCATTTTAAGTTGAGTAGCTCCCTAACATCCAGGTCACTCCTTTGGTGGGATATTGAGTTAGACTTTTGCCTCTCCTCACGGTGGGGTTTCCTCCTAGAGAGGGTCCTTTGTCTCTCATCCCTTGGGGGAGTTATTTCTCTCCTTTCCCATCAAGGAAACGACCTTTCTCCCTTTTGAGGCAACCTACGCTGAGCCCTGTCAGCTTCAAGCTGCCTCCTCTGAGCTGAGTCTGCCTCATGTTCTATTTACTGGTTGAGTCTATCCCTTAGGTCGCCAGTTCGGTCTATGGAAATGTGGGAGGGGGGAGGCATTTCATTCCTCCTTTCTTCACCAAACGGTTTAAGACCTTCGTTATCCTGTCCATGAGAAGTGAGAGACGGAGCTACCCTTTGCGCCCTTCTGTCGTCCTTTTAGGAGACTTGGGTAGCTCGAGTAACTCATTCTGCACTTCGAGCAAGCTTTGCAGCAACCTAGCCCACTCTAGCAAAATATCTTTCCTACTAAGGTGAGAAGCTGAGGGACCTGCAATGTCGCATGCAGCTGTTCGACCTGTTTGGACCCGCTTTGGTTGCTGGCTTACCCCTTGGTTAGGCATCGGCCTTTTCTGTTTTCTCCCATTTTACAAACCCATACCGTCGGCCACGCTGTTATAACGAGTAGCCCTTCTAGTGGGATGTCCCTGTGGAGGAGGAGGCAAGTTTGCAGTGCGATTTTCGGCACCTACATCAGTGTTTCCCACATTCTCGCGCATAGGCTCACTAGAGGACGTAGCAGTGTGTCCGTCAGATACCATGTTAATGGTTTGTGAGGTTTCGAGGTCTAGCGTTACCGTTTCCTGGCAATAGAACCAAACTGATGATGCATGAAATGATCAAAATTAGCCTCATTCCAGCAATATGTTGGTTCCTAGCAAATGTGACCTGAAACCACGAACAAACGACTAGCCGGGTTGATCTCCGGCTAAGACCCTCCGGCGTGATGATGAGATATTGTGTTATGAGTTTAGATTAAACTATATTGAACAACGTAATATCAAAATAGCAAAGAATACATTACCTTTCAACGTTTGATATTGTCTGGTATATATAGTAGTGATGTAGGATTGTATTGAATCCCTTAAATCGTGGATACAATGTAGGAGTAACGATCTCCGTGATTGTAGAAGACGGTTACAGGTTGGGTCGTAGATAGGCGCACGCGTCTGTAGGTCGAGGTCGCCTGAGTATTCGAGCTCGTTCTGACTTTGTGTTTTGGTCAGATGGAAATTGTACCAGTAGACGATCATATGTCGGACGAAGCTAGGTCGGGACCAAAGATAATCGGATAATGAGCTAGTTCGACTGATCTTTGTCGTTGGATTGCTGGTGTTGTAGCAATTGGGTTGGCCCATTCCATGTTATTGTCTTTGTAATGTCTGTAAAGTTGGGCTTCAATATTGTTGGGTCTAGCCCGTAACTTTTATTCCGTTCACTTTTTATTCTGAAATGTAAATACAATTTTGCAGAAAATGATTAAGGTTATCATAAGATTGAAATGTAACATTTTCTCTAAAAATTGTTATATTCATTTGTGTAACAGATTATACTCATGTATATATATTATGTTACATTTCAATTGTTATTTTCTTTAAAAAAATAATAATCAAACTATTTTAAATTTTTTGCAAAACTACCGTATATTTTATAATAAAAATTGTTATTTTTATTTGTGGAAAATTCGTGCTTTTTTTAAAGAAAAAAATGTAACATTTACTATACAAAAAAATGTTACAATTATTTGCATAACAAATTATACTTATATACTCCCTCTGTCCATTTACTTACTTCACACTTTCTATTTTGGGCGTTCAAATACATACTTCACACTTTGTTTTTTACCTAAAATGGAAACTTTATATTATTAAAATATTAACCCTACCCCACTCATTCTCTCTCCTACGTTATTTTAATACTCACAACACCATTATAATTTACTATTTCCTCAACTCATTCTCTCTCCTATTTTACTTTCACACTCACAACACTTTCAATATAATACTCCCTTCTTAATTTACGTGAGTACAGTAACTGTGAAGTAAGAAATTGGACGGAGGGAGTATATAGTATATTACATTTCAATTTCAATTGTTGCTTTCTCTAAGAAAAAGAAAAAGCAATCAAATTATTTAAAACTTTCTACAAAACTATAGTTATATTTTATAATAAAAACTGTTATATTTCAGAATTTCATCTGTAACATTTCTTAATAGTAAGTGTAACATTTCAGGCAACGAACAACTAATTTTTTTTTGTTTGTTACAAAATATTACAAAAATAATTCAAAAACATATCATGACGCTGTTACTTTGATTCTTTTCGCCGATACGAACACAACGGTGTTTTCGAATTTTTTTCGACTTCAAAATCTCAAGTTATTTAATTTTAAGTTGTTGAAAATTTTTTTAAACGGACACACACTACAAGGAAAATTCATTTTAGCTACGGCAAATTCCGTAGCTAAAATGAAGATTCCGTAGCTAAATCGAGTTTAGCTACGAATTTGTTCCGTAGCTATTCCGTGGGTGCAGGTTTGTCGCTAAATTGGGCGTCGCTATTTTGTAGCTATTTTAGAGACGGATATATCCGTCTCTAATTTAGAGACAGATATGGCCGTCTCTAATTTAGAGACAGATATGGCCGTCTCTAAATTAGAGACAGATATGTCCGTCTCTAAATTAGAGACAGATATGTCCGTCTCTAAATTAGCTACAGATATGACCGTCTACGGATTAGTGACAGATTTTCCGTCTCTATTTAAATTCTCGTTTTATTTTCGAACCATTTTAGCGACGGAAATTTCTGTAGCTAAATTGATATTTTTTAAAAAAAAAATTATATATATATTTAAAAATATATATTAATATATTTTAAATATATATATATATATATATATATATATATATATATATATATATATATATATATATATATATATATATATATATACTCCCTCCGTCCAGGACCATGGTTCACACTTACTGTTTGCGCGGGGATTAAGGAGAGAATATTATATTGAAAGTGTTGTGAGTGTGAAAATAAAATAGGAGAGAGAATGAGTGGAGGGAATAGTAAATTATAATGGTTTGTGAGTATTAAAATAATGTAGGAGAGAGAATGAGTGGAGAGAATAGTGATTTAAGGTTTCCTTTTTAGGAAAGAAACAAAGTGTGAACTTTGTAAACGGACGCCCAAAATAGAAAGTGTGAACTTTGTAAGCAGACGGAGGGAGTATATATATATATATATATATATATATATATATATATATATATATATATATATATATATATATATATATATATATATATATATATATATATATATATATATATATATATATATATATATATTTAAAATATATTAATATATATTTTTAAATATATATTAAATCAGTCCCTTAATTTTTCTTATTCTCAAATCAGTCCCTTAATTTTTATTAATCTCAAATAAGTCCTTGATATTTCATAATTACACTTTGATCCCTAAACTTCTTTTATACTCAAACAGTCCTCACAAACTTCCACGGTTCCACCAACAGCAACCTTCACCGGCGCCGTCCACCAGCAACATACCACCGTCCCACCAGCAACCCTACCACCGTCTCAATCACCGGCGCCACCACACCAGATTCGCCACCATCGCCAGATTCATCACCAAAAAACCAAACCCAACAATGGAAAACAAATTGAAAAACAGATCAAACAAAGAAAACAATCGAAAATCAATCAAATCGAAAAATAGAAACTAAAAAACCAAACCCAATTTTGTGTTAAAGATTGATTTATCGCCGGATCTGCCGCTGCTTCTCCACCTTCTCCTCGATTGGCTCCTACCGAGGTTCGACAGAGACTACAAATGGAGAAAGAGAGAGAGTGATGGAGGGCGGAGGGTGACGGCGGCGAGAGGTGACGGTAGTGGTGGCGGCGTAAGGTGAAGAGATAATAGGTTTGTTGAAGGGAGAGAAATAGAGAGAGTGACGGAGGGCGAAGGTATTAGTAGCTTCTCCGGCGACGGCGGAGGCTCTGAAGGGACGGTGAGGGAGCTGGGAAATGAGAGAGAGAGAGAGAACGGCGAACTGGGTTTGGGGGGTTCTGTAAATTCAAAATGACGGAGAGAGAGAGAAATGAGGAGTGAAATAGGGAGTGGGAGGGAGTAAGTGGGTTTGTTTAAATTATTTTGGGCCTTTGGATTGAATGGATTGAAGGGTCAGATCTTGTTTGGCTCTCAATCCCCGTGAAATTTTTAAACCCAATCAAACAATCCCACATTACATACTTATATTTATTTCACACTATATTATACATTAACTAAAATATTTATGCCTAATATTAAAAATAATAATATTTATTATTAATAATATTTATTAATAAATTATTAATTATATAATTGATTAATTAAATAATATTAATATTAAGTATATAAACAGTAATAATATTAATAATAGTATTAATAATAACTAGTAATTTTTATTATTTTTTATTGAATAGGAAAAAATATTTTAGATTTTTTTATTACTAAAATTTACATGAAGTTATCTAAAATATTTACATGCTTTTATTTGATTTACCCAAAATTTTAGTTATAGTAGTATGCCTAATATCAAGAATAATAACATTATCAAATAATTAGTAATAATTATTAATAATAAGACTAATAATGATGTTATTGTTAATTATTCAAATATATAATTGAATTTATTAATAATTATTATTATATAATTAGTAATAATACATAACATCAAAAATAATAATGTTATTAATTAATAAAATATTCATTAATTTAATTATTTTAAATGTATTAATAATAATTTAATAATTTAAACTTCTAAGAAATATTAATATACCTAAGTAATAATTGATATTAATAAATTATAAAAAATACTTATTAACAATAACAATAATTTAATCTTTAAAGAAAATAGTAATTAGTAATAATACTTAATAATAAGACTAATAATGATGTTATTGTCAAAATGGTATACGGCTACCTCGTTTATTTTTTTTAATTTTTTTCTACATTCTAAATGACATTTAAAGTGTTTTTCATCTCTATGACTTTTCTCAAAATCCAAATGGAAATTGAGTTACAAATATGTGCCATTATTTAGGATTTTTAGGGTTTTATGTGTCCCGGTCTTGTGAAAATGGTATACGGTTACCTCGTTTATTTTTTTTTATTTTTTTCTACATTCTAAATGACATTTAAAGTGTTTTTCATCTTTATGACTTTCCTCAAAATCCAAAATGGAAATTGAGTTACAAATATGTGCCATTATTTAGGGTTTTAAGGAATGTGTCCCGATCTTGTGAAAATGGTATACGGTTACCTCGTTTATTTTTTTTTTTTAATTTTTTCTACATTCTAAATGACATTTAAAGTGTTTTTCATCTTTATGACTTTCCTCAAAATCCAAATGAAAATTAAGTTACAAATATGTGCCATTATTTAGGGTTTAGGGTATAGGGTATATGATTTAGGGTTTAGGGATTTTTTTTTTTTTTTTTTAGGAAACCAGGACGGTACCTGGGCGGATTTTATTAAAATCAAAATTGAATACACGAGGGGGACAACCAATCACTTCAAAGAGTGAGATGGAGCCGGACCTCAACCTTTCTATTACATTTTTGATACCTATCTCTCTAGGTTTATCCCTATCCACTATACAATTACAAACATTTCCTTTTCTATACTTTCCTATATACACCATTCTTGCATTTGTACTCCTCCAAGCCACATAAACCCATTGCTTTTTAAAACCACATGAGCTAAGCCGCATCACCTGACTATACTTGCTCCCAACTGCATTATAATCTAACTTCTTTTGACTTGAACCGCTTCCAATTTTAGCCAAAGCAAACCAATAAATCCATTTACGTACAACCCATATACCCAAGGCCCAACTAAACCGCATATGGCCAAGCCCAATTGCATCCCAAACAAACCTGATTGCACTAAGCCATCTTAATCCAAGCATAATCGCCATCATAATAAACCACCTTGTCTTTAAATCAACCATTATCAAACTAGCCAAATCCCAAACTGCAATTAAGCTGTCTATATTCAAAACATTTGTAGCCAAGCAAACCGCCATATTATCTACACCCATTTCGACCACAACCAAAACCACAGCCAACTCCAAAGCAATCAAAACCGCATTTAACTCAGTCACATCCAACTTCAGCTTATATAACCTTCTATACACAATGTCATTTGTTTCCAAAAACCAGTCAAACATCTCTGAAATGTGATAACAGAGGCCAACCTGGTTTACCAAACCTTTCTGAAAAGCTTCAACCATAAAACCAGTCCTCACTATGAACTGCAACATTGCTGTTTGAATCAAAAGCAATCTGAAAACAGCTATTTGATACCAACAAAGCCAATTATTGTCCACAAAATAGCAACCTGAACAAAAAGCAAACTGATTCCCAGTTGCATTATTTGTATCACTCAACAAAACAGCCATCGAAGATTTTGAACAGAGCCTACCATAACAATGATCTGTGACTGCCAACAACCAACTCATTTATTGAACACCAAGAATATAAACCCAGGTTGCCAAAAATCAGTAACATGCTGCCAAAACTTAGCATTCTCCATAACCCAACACCAACTATTATCCCTATTTGAGTCATTAACTCTGATATCTCCATTACCAATCTCCCAGGCAGATCTACTAGCATCCATAAACCATTTATCAAAACTAACAACAAATAACAGGTACATACCTGACTTTTGTTGATGATGCCAACCTTTAAACAACATATTGAGTATAGCAAACTGAGACCTTGTATGCACTTCTTTCAACACTTCAGCAATCTACATCCAACTCAACTCAATCTGAGCACTGCTATCAAACTGAGGAATAGCAAAGCAATATATCCTTCTGAAGCTGATCTGAATCTGAAAAAATTCATCCATAGCTGCCTTATTGACCTCTCTTAATTTCCAAAAGAGATTATCCATTATCAACATTTGTTTACCTTCCCCAATCCTTTTGATCTACCCTTTTTTGCTTGAGGGTTAGATTTGTTCTTCTTCTTCATATTCCTAGTGACTGGGATTTGATACTCTTCATCATCTTCTTCATTTTGATTTTTCTTTTTATTTTCAATCTCCTCCTCAGACATTCCATAATCCACCTCTTCATTACACCTCATCCTAGCTGTGCTCTCCTCTCCTTCATCAGTCAACATCCCAAAGGTGTTACTAGTATGCCAAGAGTTTGCTTTATTCAGATTACATATTTCAACAACTTTTCTCCCACTTTTCTGTGAACTGAACTGCTTACTCTGCTTTGAACCCTCCCTACACTCAGCACTTTTCTCAGATTGACTAAAGATTTCCATTTCTTTATCACGCATTTGCAAGAAGAAGATTCTTTCTAAAACATCAGCATCTTTATCCACAACTTCATCAGTTTCCTTTGCTGTTTCTTCACTATCTATTTCCCTCTGTTTATCAGAGCTTTGTTGCTGTTGTAAATTCTCAGTTACTTCATCAACTGAGTTTTCATTTACTATATCAGCAATCTTCTCAGTATTATCACCAATTGCATTCTTCAACACTTCATTTCCTTTTTGCAAATTCTCCACTTGATCATTATCATTCTCGACAAAATGCCCTTCCTCTACTTCCTCTTCTTGAACTTTCTCTAACATGGTCATTTGTTTATCTCCAATAACAACCTTCTTTTTCTGAATATTCACCTTTTCATTCTCCTGTTTAGCTACATTTTCAAGATCAACAACTTGGCTTATCAGATTACTGGAGGAAGCTTCTTTATCATGCTTTCTTTCAGTTTGAATCCATGCCTGTTTAACTTTATACTCCCTCCTGTTTTCTTCTCCATTAATGCTTGGTCTCTTTCCATCAACTTTCTCTTGTTGTCCCATACTCCACTTTGATTTGCCAAATTCAACTCTCCCTTTAGCTTTCCTACATATCCCAATGGAGTGTCCAAGCAAACCACAACCACTACAATACGCAATATTTCCTTCATAATGGATTTTTTGCCAAAAACCATTCTCTTTTGATTCACCTATCCAAATCTCATTTTCAAGGGGCTTTGACACATCAATTTCTACACACATCCTTGCATACAACTGATTGGTCAGCCCTAAAGTCCTATTATCAACTCTCAAGAACCTCCCTAATTCATTTCCAATACATTCAAGTAAGGCACCATTATAAAAAGCCCAAGGAATACCAGGTAATCTAATCCACACAGCTACAGTTGGATTTTCTACCTTTAGATCAAACTCAGGGGTCCACATGAAAGCTCTGTACATACATTTGTTTATAGCATGCGACTCCTTGGACAAAGCTAATCTCAAATCTTCTTCATTACTGATATACACTCCCACATGCCTAGGATCAATTAAGCTTACTATGAATTCACCATTTAATTGCCAATGCTGTTTTATATGTTCGTGAATTTGGAAGAGAGTTGGCCTACCTGTTGAAAATTTCAGAACCATTGAGTGTCGAAGCTTGCTGTTAGCTGCATTGAGCTCCAAGCTTGAAAACAGAACAGCAGTCTTGTTCTCCACCTTCGTCCTCCTCCTAGGAGGAAGCTTGTCATAACCTAGAATTCCTTGTAATCCATTGAAAGCTCGTTGTTTACCTTGAACTGCTCCAGCATACGAAATTTGACTTGGCCCAAATTGATTTCCAAAACTTGTAAATTGATGCGTGCCATTTGTGGTAGAGTTAGGTCTGACGTTCGCGACCAAAACCTGAGAATTTGTTTCTGGAAATTTGTCCATCTCCGGTGAGAAAATGACGGCGACGCTGTTACGTGTTGCGAATTGCGGATGAGACGAGATCTCTGGATTTGTTATAAAATTCATTGATTCCTTCGGTAGATGATTGGAATGGAGGTTGGGGAAGCTCGATTGGTTAGTGATGTCCGGTGGTTTCGCCATCTCCGGCGAAATTCCGGTGAAAACGAGATACACACACTATTCGCACCTTCAAGCGCACACAGTACGCAGAGAACAGACGCGGTTTAGGGATTAGGGTTTAGGGTATAAGGTTTAGGGGTTAGGGTATAGGGTATAGGATTTAGGGTTTAGGGGTTAGGGTATAGGGTTTAGGGTTTAGGGTATAGGGTTTAGGGGTTAGGGTTTAGGGTTTAGGGTTTAAGGTATAGGGTTTAGGGTATAGGGGTTAGGGTTTAGGGGTTAGGGGTTAGGGGTTAGGGTTTAGGGGTTAGGGTATAGGGTATAGGGTTAGGGGTTAGGGGTTAGGGGTTAGGGTTTAGGATTTATGGTATAGGGGTTAGGGGTTAAGGTTTAGGGGTTAGGGTATAGGGTTTAGGGGTTAGGGTTTAGGGGTTAGGGTTTAGGGTATAGGGTTTAGGGTTTAGGGTATAGGGTATAGGATTTAGGGGTTAGGGTATAGGGCTTAGGGTATAGGGTTTAGGGGTTAGGGTTTAGGGGTTAGGGTATAGGGTTTAGGGTTTAGGGTTTAGGGGTTAGGGTTTAGGGGTTAGGGGTTAGGGTATAGGATTTAGGGTATAGGGTTTAGGGTTTAAAGTATAGGGTATAGGGTTTAGGGTTTAGGGTTTAGGGGTTAGGGTATAGGGTTTAGGACTTAGGTTATAGGGTTTAGGGGTTAGGGGTTAGGGGTTAGGATTTAGGGTTTAAGGTATAGGGTTTAGGGTATAGGGTTTAGGGGTTAGGGTTTAGGGGTTAGGGGTTAGGGGTTAGGGGTTAGGGTTTAGGGTTTAGGGGTTATAAAAAGTTATATAAAAAAAGATAGAAAAAAACTAAACAAATGAAAGTATATAGAAGAAAAGTCAAAAGAGGGACGGACTACCCTATATTTATTTTTTATTTTTTAAAAAAATTTTTACTGAATAGAAAACAATATTTTAGCCTTTGTTAATCATTGGTTTTTTTTAGAAAAAGTTATAGAAAAAAAGATAGAAAAAAACTAAACAAATGAAAGTATATAGAATAAAAGTCAAAAGAGGGACGGACTACCCTATATTTATTTTTTATTTTTTTAAAAAAAATTTATTGACTTGAAAACAATATTTTAGCCTTTGTTAATCAGTGGTTTTTTTTAGAAAAAGTTATAGAAAAAAAGATAGAAAAAAACTAAACAAATGAAAGTATATAGAAGAAAAGTCAAAAGAGGGACGGACTACCCTATATTTATTTTTTATTTTTTAAAAAAATTTTTACTGAATAGAAAACAATATTTTAGCCTTTGTTAATCAGTGGTTTTTTTTAGAAAAAGTTATAGAAAAAAAGATAGAAAAAAACTAAACAAATGAAAGTATATAGAAGAAAAGTCAAAAGAGGAACGGACTACCCTATATTTATTTTTTATTTTTTAAAAAATTTTTACTGACTAGAAAACAATATTTTAGCCTTTGTTAATCAGTGGTTTTTTAGAAAAAGTTATAGAAAAAAGATAGAAAAAAACTAAACAAATGAAAGTATATAGAAGAAAAGTCAAAAGAGGGACGGACTACCCTATATTTATTCTTTATTTTTTTAAAAAATTTTTACTGACTAGAAAACAATATTTTAGCCTTTGTTAATCAGTGGTTTTTTTTAGAAACAGTTATAGAAAAAAAGATAGAAAAAAACTAAACAAATGAAAGTATATAGAAGAAAAGTCAAAAGAGGGACGGACTACCCTATATTTATTTTTTATTTTTTTAAAAAAATTTATTGACTAGAAAACAATATTTTAGCCTTTGTTAATCAGTGGTTTTTTTTATAAAAAGTTATATAAAAAAAGATAGAAAAAAAACTAAACAAATGAAAGTATATAGAAGAAAAGTCAAAAGAGGGACGGACTACCCTATATTTATTTTTTATTTTTTAAATTTTTTTTATTGACTAGAAAACAATATTTTAGCCTTTGTTAGTCAGTGGTTTTTTTTAGAAAAAGTTATAGAAAAAAAGATAGAAAAAAACTAAACAAATGAAAGTATATAGAAGAAAAGTCAAAAGAGGGACGGACTACCCTATATTTATTTTTTTATTTTTTTAAAAAAAATTTATTGACTAGAAAACAATATTTTAGCCTTTGTTAATCAGTGGTTTTTTTTAGAAAAAGTTATATAAAAAAATATAGAAAAAAACTAATCAAATGAAAGTATATAGAAGAAAAGTCAAAAGAGGGACGGACTACCCTATATTTATTTTTTATTTTTTAAAAAATTTTGTTGACTACAAAATAATATTTTAGCGTTTGTTAATCAGTGGTTTTTTTAGAAAAAGTTATAGAAAAAAGATAGAAAAAAACTAAACAAATGAAAGTATATAGAAGAAAAGTCAAAAGAGGAACGGACTACCCTATTTTTATTTTTTATTTTTTTAAAAAAAAATTATTGAGTAGAAAATAATATTTTAGACTTTGTTAATTAGTGATTTTTTTTACAAAATATTATATAAAAAAGATATAAAAAACCAAACAAATGAAAGTAAATAGAAGACAAGTCAAAAGAGGGACGGACTACCCTATATTTATATTTTATTTTTTAAAAAAAAAAATTATTGACTAGAAAACAATATTTTAGCCTTTGTTAATCAGTGGTTTTTTTTATAAAAAGTTATATAAAAAAAGATAGAAAAAAAACTAAACAAATGAAAGTATATAGAAGAAAAGTCAAAAGAGGGACGGACTACCCTATATTTATTTTTTATTTTTTAAATTTTTTTATTGACTAAAAAACAATATTTTAGCCTTTGTTAGTCAGTGGTTTTTTTAGAAAAAGTTATAGAAAAAAAGATAGAAAAAAACTAAACAAATGAAAGTATATAGAAGAAAAGTCAAAAGAGGGACGGGCTACCCTATATTTATTTTTTATTTTTTTAAAAAAAATTTATTGACTAGAAAACAATATTTTAGCCTTTGTTAATCAGTGGTTTTTTTTAGAAAAAGTTATATAAAAAAATATAGAAAAAAACTAATCAAATGAAAGTATATAGAAGAAAAGTCAAAAGAGGGACGGACTATCCTATATTTATTTTTAATTTTTTAAAAAATTTTATTGACTAGAAAACAATATTTTAGCCTTTGTTAATCAGTGGTTTTTTTTAGAAAAAGTTATAGAAAAAAAGATAGAAAAAAACTAAACAAATGAAAGTATATAGAAGAAAAGTCAAAAGAGTAACGGACTACCCTATATTTATTTTTTATTTTTTAAAAAAAATTATTGACTAGAAAATAATATTTTAGCCTTTGTTAATCAGTGGATTTTTTTAGAAAAAGTTATATAAAAAAAGATAGAAAAAAACTAAACAAATGAAAGTATATAGAAGAAAAGTCAAAAGAGGGACGGACTACCCTATATTTATTTTTTATTTTTTATTATATTTTTATTGACTAGAAAACAATATTTTAGCCTTTGTTAATCAGTGATTTTTTTTAGAAAAAGTTATAGAAAAAAAGATAGAAAAAAACTAAACAAATGAAAGTATATATAAGAAAAGTCAAAAGTGGGACGGACTACCCTATATTTATTTTTTATTTTTTTTTAAATTTTTATTGACTAGAAAACAATATTTTAGCCTTTGTTAATTAGTGGTTTTTTTTAGAAAAAGTTATATAAAAAAAGATAGAAAAAAACTAAACAAATGAAAGTATATAGAAGAAAAGTCAAATTTAGAGACGGATACTAAATCTGTCTCTAAATTTTAGAGACAGATGTTGAATCTGTCACTAAATTAGAGACGGATTCAAAAATCTGTCTCTAAATTAGAGACGGGTTAAAATCTGTCTCTAAAGTTTAGAGACGGATTCTGAATCTGTCTCTAATTTAGAGACGGATTCTTAATCTGTCTCTAATTTAGAGACGAATTCTGAATCTGTCTCTATTTTAGAGACAGATATAAAACCCGTCTCTAAAATTTAGAGACGGAATCTGAATCCGTCTCTAAATTAGAGACGGAATCATATTCCGTCTCTGATTTAGAGACGGATTCATATTCCGTCTCTGAATTAGAGACGGAATCTGAATCCGTCTCTAATTTAGAGACGGAATCCGAATCCGTCTCTGATTTTTGGTTCTGTCTCTAATCTGTCGCCAAATTAGCTACGGATTCCGTCCGTCTCTAAATTTCCGTCTCTAAATCCGGTTTTCCTTGTAGTGACATGACGGACATTGGATGCGATAGTCAAGGCTTGGGCAAGGCAGACCAAGACGGTCGGGTGGAACAGCCCATCTCACACGAGGTGAGACGGTCTCACCCAAATTTTTATCAATAATTGTCGCGTTTTCAAAATGAGGAAAGTGAATTAAATGTGATAAGTCTGAACATTTATTAGAAACGGACGAAGTAATTTCCAAATTATCTAAAGGATTGAAAATACTAGACGATAGACATACAAACAGACACGACTTTAAAACTCTTAATTAGCGGAGAAATCAATTAATTTCGGATACATATAAATCATTAATTAAATTAAACCTCTTTGACACCCACACTTCCACCATTAACGGACATATAAATATTTCCCTTGAGATCCCCTTTCTTGCCTTCATCATCAACGACGAAAGCGGACGCCGGAAAAGACCGAAAGAGGCCGGAAAGAGCCTTGAAGGTGATTTTCCCGGTAGGTGGTTCATCAAGTTTGATCTCATTAAGGTTAATCCACATCAACATTTCTTTAGTCTTGACACCAGTCAACTTGTTGACTTTACCTTTGTCAACAAAGGCAGTAACCTCAGGTGCATAAGAAACAAGCCTCCCAACTTTGTGGAACATGTGTTGGGATGTTTTCTTTTGTTTGAGCCAAACAAAGCCAGTGTCTTTGACATACCCACATTCTTCAATGTCTTTTAGAGGGAGGAGGCCATTGGGTAAGCCAACTTCTGAGAGGATGAGTCTGGATTTGACTTGGCAGATTGCATCTCCATGGTACAACTCTGTTGCACTTGCTCTGATATCTTCTGTCACTAAAGACATGATTTTGTTTCCCTCAGGTGTGTGTGTTTTGTGTGAGAGAGAGAGAGAGAGAAGGTAGAGAGAGAGAGAGAGAGAGAGAGAGAGTTTGTTGGTTTCAAAGGTTGAGTGGGGGATGGAGATGGGGAGAGGGGGGTTTGGCTATATAGTTGAGTTGCCTTATATTACCCTATTGGATTTTCTTGTAAATGTCAAAAATACCCTTTATTTATGTCAAAGTTTGTTGAAAAAGAGGAGTTAATTATTTTCTACTAATTCAAAAGTATTGCACATGCTATTGCTTAGGTCTCTAAAAAAAATTCACCTTTAGTTTAACTTAAAATCTAGGGAGAAACGCGTTTCTCCATAAATTATGGAGAAACGGGTTACGGGTATCCAGAACCTTTTGAAAGAATATCCAGAAACTTTTTGTATTGGCCATGACCTTGTCCTAGTTCTTACGGATATCATGCCTCAAAGGTTACGGATATTCGAACCCTTTGAAAGGATATCCGTAGAAGCTTATGAAAGTGATATCCAGAAACCTTCAAAATGATATCCGAAACTTTCAAAATGTTTTGGATATTCATTTGATGGTTTCGGATATACATTTGAAGGTTACGGATATCAGAAACCTTCAATAAGCAATTTACGGTCTTGGCCTTGGATTTGGCTTCAAATCTATTTTTACGGATATCCGCCCAAAGGCTTCGGATATCCGTTCCAAAGCTTCTGGATATCCAGAACCCTTTGAGACTGATATCCAGAAATTTTCTTCTGGTTATCAAACGTATAGCTTCTGGCTATTAAAAACGCGTTTCTCCATAGTTATGGAGAAACGCGTTTCTCAGCAGACCTACTCTTAGTTTAAATAATACTCTTTCCGCTTCATTACAAAATACTCCCTCCGTCCCATTAGTATTAGCACAAACACTGTTTGCGCGGGAATTAAGGAATATGATATTTTAATAAAATGTTGTGAGTGTAAAAGAATGAGTGGAGAGAGAATGAGTGGAGGGTGTAATAAATTATAATGGTGTTGTGAGTATTAAAATAATGTAGGAGAGAGAATGAGTGGGGTTGGGTGAATATTTTATTAATATAAAGTTTCCTTTTTGGGAGTGTGCGGATATTAGTGGGACGCCCAAAAAGGAAAGTGTGCTAATATTAGCGGGACGGAGGGAGTACATATTTTGATGTATTTGTTTCAAATGAACTTTAAACTATAATATGAGGATAATTAAATTATTCCAAAGTAAAAGAAAAAATTCTTATTTGATCTACTGTTATAAATATTTTTAATAATAATTTTTAGTTTTGCATTAGGATAATTTAATCTACTCAAATTATTGTTCAAAGTTCATTTAAAATAGCAACAACAAAAGTGTATACTTCCTCTGTCCCATTTAAGATTTCACTTTTTGCCATTTTGGGCATCACATATAAGATTACACTTTTCTAAAATGACAAAAAATCTTTAATATTTCTCTCACTTATTCTTTCTCCTACTTTACTTTTATACTTATAACAACGCGAATCATCTTTATATTTCCTACCCCACCTTTTCTATCCTAACTAACTTTGTATACTTAAAACACTTACACTACTTGCATATTTTCTTAATTTTCGTGTAAAACACATTTGTGAAATTTTACGTGGGATAGAGGGAGTAGTTTGTAGTTGGATGAAGGAAATATACAGTTGAATCGAAGATACTTAATTTGTAAAATCTAATTTTTAATATAAATAATTTTTTATAGAGTTGGTCTTATAAAAAACTAGTTTTTTCTTAAGATAAGGAAAAACGTGTTTTCAAAATAAACGGTGGCAATTTTGTAATTACTGGCAACCATGTTCAAAATAAACGGTGGCATTTTCGTAATTAATGGTTCCCCCGTTTATGCCAGTGCGTGTTTAACAAACTGCCAGTGTGACAAAGTGCCAGTTCATATGTAACAAAGTGCCAAGAAAAAGTGTCGATTACCGGTTTAACAAAGTGCCGGCCAGAACCGGTAATCGACACTTTGTTAAACTGACACTGGCACTTTTTACACGGGCACTTTTAAATACATGAACTGGCACTCTTCACACTGGCACTCTGTTACACTAACACTGGCACTTTGTTACACTAATATTTTTACTGGCTCTCAAAAATACAAGCACTGGCATTCAAAAATACATGGACTGACATTTGAAAACACATTTACTGGCACTCAAAAATGCATATACTGGCACTCAAAAACACTGATAATTATTTTTGCTGATATTCAAAAAAACATGAACTGGCATTCAAAAAAACATGGACTGGCATTCAAAATTACAAGAACTGGCATTCAAAAAATATATTGACACTCAGTTACACACTTACTGGCACTCTTTATACACTAACTGGCACTCAAAAAAACAAAAACTGGCATTAGTATACACTAGAACTGGCACATCAAATCTCCCACCAACCCCTTTGCACTGACACTCCTAATACATGAACTGGCACTCAAAAAAACAAACACTGACATTAGTTTACACTATAACTGGCACATCAAATCCCCCACCAAGGTCAAGGTCCATCCTATTTTTTCTGTCAAATTGAAGGAGCAAAGCCCAATTCCTCCAATTCATTCGCTTAATGAAGATAAAGGGCATGCGAATTTTGCTGGGCATAGCCTCTGCAATGTACATAATTGATTGATTCGTCTCCACCCAGATCGTAATTTGTCTACTTCAGTTCCGATGACCTTGTATTTGGCGTTGCTGGGGGAGAACGGTGGCGATGGAGATTGAGGGGGTTGGTTTCCGGCGAATGGGTTGGAGCGGAGAGGACCGGTGTGGAAGATGGTTTAGGGCGATTGTAATGGTGAGGATTGGTGTTTGTGCTTGGCCGGAGAGGGAGGATTGGTGTTTGGGCTTGGCCGGAGAGGGTTTAGAGGGTGAGGATTGGTTGAGGAAGGTCGCCGGCGAGGGAGAGCTTGGGGAAGAAGACGACTGCGGAGAGGCTCTCTCTGGTTTGCGCATAGAGAGAGAATGTAGTGAGAGAACGCTATTTGCTTTGCGTCTGTGAGAGAGATACGGTTTAAAAACACGTTTTTTTGTAAGCTTACAAAAAAACGCGTTTTTTATAAGTTTTTGACTTTTTTATAAGGAAATGGGATAGGGGTGGTTAATTTGGGGTGGATAACGTGGGGGTATATGAAAAGTTAGGTGTGTGTGTGTAACAGGGTGTTACCATTTTCCGAAAAATATTTTATTTAGAAAAAATTCGTAAGTCATTTTATTTAAAAAAATGGGGAAAATATTTTCTTCATTTTCCGATTTTTACCAAACACCGAAAAATGGAAAAAACGTTTTTCGTAAAATATTTTCCCTCAAACAAACGGAGCTTATGTACTTGAGTACTCCCCGGTCCCCCCGGGTCTTAATATAAATGTTATCGGCAATTTATTTTTTGGTATATATCTTTAAATGCCCCATTTTAAATGGGGAAATAGAGTAAATACAATTTTAATATTGTACAAACAATATACAAGGATAATTAAAACATACTATATATTCTTTAAGAATGTTCACAAATGAAATACAACATTTTTTATGGGATTTCCTTAAAAGATGAAATATAAACGGAGGTTTGTGTATTTTTCTGATGCTTTCCTTTCTCATTTTTAATTAATATTTGCTGATAGTATATTTTTAATGATTAATTTCATTGAATTTTGACAATAATAAAAAAGAATATTTCAACAAATTTTAAAACTATTTAAAATAAAAAATCTGTCATTGATAAAATTTATAATTTCATTAGATTATTGATAAAATTTTAATCAAATTGATGAATAAAAATATAACTATTTTTATGAGAAAGAGGAAGTAGTTTGTTTCCTTTCGTTTTCTTGATTTCCCTTTTCAGATTACACAATAAAAGATAAGTTTCAGTTAACTTGTTCAAATAACACCCCCCCACCCCCCCACCCCCCCACCCCCACCCCTCCACACACACACACAGCCATAACCTCGAAACATTCCCTATCAAAGTCTATATCGGGCTTAAAGTTCTGATGTATTTGGCAACTTAGTTCCGTATTTTGAATAAGAATAATGATAGGGATATAAAATATTAACAAAAATCTGCTTACAAAATAATAGAAGTAATGATTTTATTGATATTTTTAATTAAATTGTAACGGGTTTGCTATCAATACAATCAATAAAATATTGTCAACTTATTTTGTGATCAAGATTTTGTGTCTTTATTTTATGCTTCTAGCATTGCTCTTTTGAATACTTTTTTCACCTCAAAATAAAATTTTAATTTGATTTTGTATGAATTTTTTCTTTTTAAATGAGTAAGAAAAGTAAAGTAGGAAATAGAAAGTTGGTAGGGAATAGTAAGTGGATTTTTATTTTTTTGAAAAATATGTTGTGTGTAAAGGAAATTGTGTATTTGATAAAGACAAAAACTCATGTGAGAACATGAATACCCGTCTCATTCATGAGACGGGTCGGATCCATGACCCGTGCCAAGGTGTATCACCGCCCGCCCAAGTCATTTCATGCCTTGGTCCAGTCCAGCCAACAGCCTTGGCCCCAAATTGCTCCATCCTTGGCCCCAAGCAGCCCAAAAAAAAAATATTAAAAAAAATTTTTTTTGCTCTCGTGGCAGTCTCTCATAGGCCCAAAAAAAAAAAAAAAATTTAAATTTTTATTTTTTGTTTTTTTTTTCGGTTTGTGAAAAGTAATAGTTACTATAACATAATGTAATAATTGTATGCATATAAAGTAATAGTTTGTATACATTAAAGTAATACATATATACAGAAAAGTAATATAGTATTTTTCCCTAGGTTTTCTTCGTTTGACAAAAGTAATAACTTATGTATATGAATGTAATAGTTTATACAAGTAAATGTAACACTTTGATAGATGAAATTGTAACATATTTCTATAGATAATGTAATACTTTTACATGTATCATGATAAATTTGAACTCATTGTAACTTATTGTTTGAAAATATATAGATATCTATACATATGTGTTACAATTATTTACAAATACTATTACATATAAATAACAAGTTTGTTACATTTCAGTTATAATAAGTATTACTTTTGCCAAACGAATAAAACATAGGAAAAAACACTATTACTTTTCTGTATATATGTATTACTTTAATGTATACAAACTATTACTTTATATGCATACAATCATTACATTATGTTATAGTAACTATTACTTTTCACAAACCGAAAAAAAAAATTAAAAATTTAAAAAAAAACACTATTACTGATTATTTTACTGAACCCAACGGTCAATATGAGCGCCTGAGTGATGTGAACATACCCCAGAAATTTGACGACGATCCAACGGTTAATGAAGCGGGAATTTGATTTTTAATATAGCGAATTTTTGGAGATTTTTGCCAGTTTTCGCCGCCGGCCATTTCTCCCTCTCCGGCAATTATTTGGAAGATCCCAACGGTCATCATGTGCGACTAGGGGATGCGACCAAAGCCCAGAAGTTTCACGACGATCCAACGGTTAACGAAGTCGAAATTCGATTTTTACATACGCGATTTGGTTTTGATTTTGCCCAGAACCTAAGCTCATTTGACGGATTATGCCCCATGGGTCATGGGTCGACCCGTCTCATGCATGAGACGGATCCCCTTGTTCTCATGGGAGACCAACTCTTTGATAAATCGTTTGTCGTTTGACAAATATTATTATGGGTTCATGTTGCACTCCATGTAAACATTGAAATGATATATCTATATATCCAATTTGAGATTCGATGAGAATATATGATAACTTAAAATTTGTGGGTTAAAATTGTAATCTTTTTTAATCTAACCACACTATTGATGTGCCTTAATTCTCAAATTAATTAATGGATTAATTGACATTATTACAATGAGTTTTGGGATTACAAGTTGTGGTATAAATATCATAAATATAAGGTAATGACTCTTATATTAATATAAGGATTAATTGGGCAGTATCAATACGATCAACCTACGATTTTTTTCTTATTTAAGATTGTGTGTAAATTGTATTTCCATTATATTGTAATTCTTTTCTGTTTTGTACTCATTGTAAGATTTTGTTTAACAATCCTAAGACAAATTCTCTATTTGAGAAAGCATTACGAAAATTCGATTAAGCGGTGACCATGGGAGAAAAGATGTAAAGAAATTGAAAACGATGTAAGAGACGGAGGGAAGAAAAATTCAGCACAATGATCAGTTGTGGTAAAATTGTGATTTCCGATTCGTTAACCGTTTGATCAAACTAAAATTTGGTGACCATGCTCTAGACTCATAAAATAACAATCTGAACGATAGAGATTGAAATCTATTATGTGAGATGGAGATAAAACTTTCGAAACAAAACAAGTTACGAAAGAAAAATAATAATTTTAAACTTATAATGAACTAACGGGTGTAAATAAAGGATGTTGCGAAAATTGTGTAAAATAGTTGTGGCGACGCTAATTCTAGTGTTTATACAATGGGTTATATATCTTTTATAGTTCATGAGAATCATAGTGAGAAAAATTGAAAAGTTCGTAATAACTAAATTGAGAAAATGAATGTTGAAATATTTATTATTTAACGTTCTTATGATTCACAAGAATCATAGTGAGAAAATTGAATAGTTCGTTGAAACTAATTTGAGAAGTTAAACGTTAAAAGTTGCATTCTTTAACGTTGCATATTAGTGATGCATTGACAAAATTGATAGAGCGTGTTGAGAGAAGTTGTTAAATTCTATTATTGTCAAATAGTGACAAAGGTCACAACGATAAAAACAATAAGATTTTTAAAAAAAGTTTTTGAATTCTATTGTTGGGAACAATGTCAAACAACACAAGGACTAAAACTATATAGCTTATTGAAAGAACTTGTTAAAACCTATTAGGAAATATGTGACTAATGTTGAAACATTCTTATTCATTTAATGCCAAAATACTCAAGTCGGTAAGAAGTTTGAGAATAAATGGAGGCGGAAGCATACCTATTAAATCTAGAGTAGGTCTCCGGAGAAACGCGTTTCTCCATAAGTTATGGAGAAACGTGTTTTTCCAAAGGTTCTGGATATCAGTCTCAAAGGTTCTGGATATCCAGAACCCTTTGATCATGATATCCAGAAGTTATGTTAGAATGGGACCAACACATACCAACTTTCTGGATATCAACTTAAATAGATTCTGGATATCACTTTCAAAGAGTTCTGAATATCCAGAATATTTAATATTGATATCCAGAAGCCTTTCAAAAGGTTCTGGATATCTAATACAAAAATTTCTGAATATCCTTTCAAAAGGTTCTGGATATCCAGAAACTTTCAAAATGAATAACCAGAAATTTAGAATTGTCCAAGCCAAGGCCATGGGCCAAGGTCATGGCCAATACAAAATTTTTGGATATCCTTTCAAAAGGTTCTGGATACCCGTTTCTCCATAACTTATGGAGAAACGCGTTTCTCCCTAGATTTTGGCTTAAATCTATCTTGTCTTGATGTTGTAGATAAAGAAGAGAAGAAAATAGGGAGATAAATTTCTTATAAATGATAGTGCCCTCTATTTATTTTCGATTAATTTGTGAATAGGATGTATAAGAGAATATGAATGTTTTTTTGTCTTTAAAGACTGATGGAATGCCATATATATATAAGACTAAGATACACTTAATTTAGGGAATACACCATTTCACATGGAATGGTGTGAAGTTAACATTCTGCCAATCATTAAATGACGATTTACACCTTAGGAATTATACACATTAATTAATATTCTACATTTATATTATAACATTACATTTATGATTTATATATATACGCCTACATGTTTATATATATTTATCAAGTATACACATTTTGCAATCCATGTTCTAACAATCTCCCACTTTGATTGCATGAATATGTGTTTATACTTAATAAGCCCTTATAATCATATTTATAATGTAAATGACAATCCTATGTGCACATTTATTGTCATTCAACACAACCTCGTCCATTAGTTCTACATATATAAGGAATAAAATAGCAGTCGTTGTAATTGATTCGCAACTAAACCCACAATGATCACATATAATATATATTCAACGGAACGACATATATGAAGTGTAGATGTGTAGCATGCAAAAAGTAATGAATATAAATATATAAAATTAATGAACGTATATATATTCTTCCAACTAGTCATATTTAACCAAATGAGATCAATACTTTAGAAGACATAAAATAATTAATAAAAGTACAACACAAACTATCACTATATTAACTGTTATCAGAAGTTGTTACACCCATGAGCATTATGCTCGTGAAACACTAAATGAGATAACGCTTTATTAAACGGATCCACAAGCATGGAATTTGTTCATATAAGTTGTATTTCTATTTGTTCATTTCGTACTCTTTTTCTTACAACAAGAAACTTAATATCTATATGATTGGATTTAGATTAACTCTTATTGTTGTTAGAGTAGAAGACCGCTACACGATTTTTACAATATATCTTGAATGGTCTCTTGATACTATTGATAATTAGAAGTCTTTCAATAAAATTGCATAGCAATATAGCTTGATAGGATGATTCATAATAAACAACAAACTCGATTTCCATGGTAGAGGAAGTTACGAGTGATTGCTTGGCACTACTCCAAGATATTGCTCCACCGGCTAATGTGAAGACATAACCAGACGTAGACTTTTGAGTATCTTGGCATCCAGCAAAATCAGAATCGGAATGCCCAACGATCCCAAGATGATCCGATTTTGAATATGTAATCATGTAGTTCTTAGTGTTTTGTAGGTATCTCATCACTCTTTTGGCTGCAACCCAATGTTCTCTCCCCGGATTGCTTTGGTATCGACCAATCATTCCAACAATAAATGCAAGGTCCAGACGAGTATAGACTTGCGACAATCCTAAAATACCTCGCGAACGATCACGGTGAATTTGGATTTCTAATACAAAGGATGCCTCACCAAGATCTTTCATTTCAAATTTGTTTGAAAGAAATTTCTTAGTTTTCTTAAAAAGGTTCATATCATTAATAGCAAGTAAAATATTATCCACATATAAGATCAAAAATATAAATCTACTCTCACTGAACTTATGGTACACACAATCTTCAGCAAGATTTGTTTCAAAACCAAATGAAAGAATAACTTGATTGAAATTTAAGTACCATTGACGAGAAGCTTGCTCGAGAACATAAATGGATTTCTTAAGTTAACAGACTAATTGATTAGTTTGATCTAAATCAGTCACCATTTCTGGTTTCTTCATGTAGATGATTTCCTCAATATCTCCATTGAAAAAAGCTGTCTTTACATCCATTTGATGAAGCTCAAGGTCTTAATGTGCTACAATTGCCATAATGATCCTAAAAGAGTCTTTATATTATACCGGAAAAATGTTTCTTTGTAATCAATACCTTTCTTTTGAGTAAATCCCTTATCAACAAGACGAGCATTATATCTTTTCACATTACCCAATGAATCCCTTTTGGTATTAAAGACCCATTTACACCCAATAGGTTTCACATTCTTAGGTAATGTAACAAGATCTCAAACGTCATTTTCTTTCATGGATTATAACTATTCATTTATGACATTGATCCATTTATGAGAATTATGACTATTAATGTCTTCATGGAAGGTGAGCGGTTCATCTCCCACTAAGTCTAAATGTTCCTCATTCTCAGCAAGATATACATTATAATCTTTCGGAATTGCACTCATTCTTACTCTATTGATCTCCTTAATGACACTGGTTTTTCTTGGATTTGTTGAACTTGATCATTATTATCAACATTTTCTTGTTGTTCAAGATTTATATGAGTTCTTCATTATTTTGAATTGTATATTCTTGTTGAATTTCAGGTATAATTACTTGATTTTCAACAGGAACTATGGGAAGAGGTATAGAAATGGATTCCTATTCTTGTTCAAATTCAAAACTATTCATAATTTTCCCTCTAAATTCAACATCCTCAAATAATCTAGAATTTTTCGTTTCAAAAAAGGTTCTAGTTTTTGGGTCATATATTTATATCCCCTAAATCTCTCATCATATCCTACAAAATAGCTAATAACGGTCATAGCGTCCAGTTTGCCTTCATTTGGCATATAAGGCCTTGATTCTGCTGTACAACCCCATACATGAAGATGATTTAGAGACGGTTTCTTGTCCGTCCATAATTTATAAGGGGTTTTATCGGTAGCCTTTGAACGAGCTCTATTGAGAATATAAGCAGTGGTTTTTAATGTATCGCCCCATAATGAAGGTGGTAAGGAAGTACAAGAGATCATATTTCTTACCATATCTTTAAAGGTTATATTACTTCTCTCAACTACACCATTCATGCTAGGTTTGCATGTCATGGTGTGAGGGACAATCCCACACTCTTCAAGGTAGTGAGAAAAAGGACATGTACGTTGTTCACCCGAACCGTCATTCGTCCGTAGTATTCACCACCATGATCAGATCTAACGTTCTTAATAGTCTTTCCAAGTTGGTTTTCAACTTCAGCTTTATAAGACTTGAAAACGTCCAATGATTGAGACTTTTCATGAAGCAAATAAATGTATTAATAACGAGAGTAATCGTATATGAACGTGATAAAATATTGTTTACCATTCCATGAAGGTGTAGTGAATGGTCCACAAATATCCGTATGAATTAGTTCCAAAACGTTTGATGCTCCCAATGATTATTTCCCTTTAGTATTTGTAAATTTTCCTTCAAAGCACTCAATGCAAAAGTTTTTATCCGGAGTATCAAGTTTGTTTAGGATTCCCTTTGACACAATCTTATAAATTCTCATTTTGGAGATCTGACCCAAACGCCTATTACATAGGGTATAAGAATTTGCAATTGATAACTTTCGTTTATTCCCTCTGGTTTCATTAATATGAGACTCATGATTGTATGTTGACTTATAAGCAATTATCTTGAGGCAACCAAGAAATTAAAGGATGTATTAATCAATTACTTAATTTTCATTTGGGCCGATTTAAGTAACTGAAATACTAACTAATGATTTTTTACTTGTTAACAAATGAATGTATAAATTTTGTCAAATAACACGATCTTCTTTGGAAAATTTATGTTATCCACTTATTAATGTATACACTCAACACTTAACAATTTTGAATCTAAACAACGTAAATCACTTTGGTGACAATATTATTTAAAAAATTCATAATATTGTTAATCATATAATTAACCCCAAAGGGGCTTGAAAATGTATATTTTTATTCAAAAAATGAAGTAAACCACTGAATTTGCAGGTGCACGGCCGTGCATTACAAACTGCACGACCGTGCCAAACTCACCGAAAAATATGAAACCTGGATACAGTGGTTGCTCAGCCGAGTATAGAGAAGTGCTCGGCCGAGTAGGTAGATTCGCGCGACCGTGCTTCATACAATGTGCAATCGTGCCAATGGGATCGTTATTCGACACAATGATACACGGCCGAGCATAGAGAATTGCTCGGTCGAGCAAGTAGATCCGCACGGCCGTGCTTCATACAACGCACAGTCGTGCCAATGGGACAGTGCTGTATGAAGCATTGTGCATTTTGACGAACTTTGTTCCTTCTGAGCAAAAAAAAAACTTCAATCCTTTCCGGAATGTGAAAAAAATAATTATTAATAATACTTTATGAACGGATTTATAGTGTTTTTATCAATATCAAAATATAATGATTTCAACAACATCATGAATTAAAGTAAAGAATTTCATACTATATTAAAAAGTCAAACTTAATCCAGAATAAGAGTAGGCTCTGATACCAATTGTTGAAACATTCTTATTCCTTTATGCCAAAATACTAAAGTCTGGAAGAAGTTTGAGAATAGATGAAGGCGGAAGCGTACCTGTTGAATCCATCTTTTGATGTTGTAGAAAAAGTAGAGAATAAAATAGGAAGATAAAGTTCTTTAAATAGATGAAGGCGGAAGCGTACCTGTTGAATCCATATCTATATATATATATAAATAAGATAGTCTTCCTAAATAGGAAATTGAGAAGTTCCCGCCAAAAACCTTTCTAAAAGAATAAAATTAATGTAATTTATTTCTTATACAATGAAAAGACTATAAAATAACTACAATTATAAAGATAGGATAGTCTCACTCTCCCAAAGTATTGCCATTAATAGGGAAATTGAATGAGTGTCCAGTTGAAAACAAAGAGTCATTAAAGAATAAATGGATGACATGATTTGCAAGAGCTTCAATTCATTTTAAAGTTCATTGAAACGTGGCTTATTTTCATTAAAAGCAATGGTGGTACTTTAATGTCTTCTAATTGATTAACATAATAGAATTATTTTTTGATATTATTGAAAAAAAATACTTTGCATGACTTTTGATATCACCAACTTCACAGATCGAAACAGTTATAAATACAAGATTTACTTCCTCTAACAATTCGCGAGTAAGGAGTACCCAAATTTATCTGTGTGGCACCAAAGATGATTATTTCATTAAGGTAAGTTCATGTCAATTTAATATATCATTTTAAACATTTTGTTTATATATTAATCTAAATTATGTTTCAAAATATTTAATTTTGTAGATGAATGTTACAACTCCATTGAAATAATTTCTATAGTTACTCTTCTGTCCCAAAATAAATATTTTTAATTTTTATTTTATCTATTCCAAAATACTGCAATTTTAAGTTAGGAAATAATATTAGTCGAGCTTATCGATGGTGTAACAAAAAAAGAAATTAGTGTAAGTCTGTAAGTAAGATGTTATAGGATGGAAGGAGTACATTTCTAAATTAAATAATAATATTAATACAACTTTATAGTAATTCCACCGTCTAATAATAATTATTATAATAAATATCGCATTTTGATTATATTTTTTTACAAATTTAGGGAAAAAGGACCGTAGCACTGAATGCACCTTTACTGAATTATTTGATTAAATTATTTTTTAAGAAATATAATTGTACATCTTATTTTACCAATTCCGAATTCAAGAAACTTTCAGTGGTAGTCATTGCAATTTTGTGCAGATCATTTCACATATTTTTCAAATACCTTATTTAGATGAAAGAAGTTAAAATATGAAATAACTGTGTTGTAAAGTATATAAACCATGCAACGCATGGGTGCAATACTAGTATATATATATATGAGAATAATAGGCACTTCATTTATGGATTACACCATTTCACATGGAATGGTTTGAAGTTACCATTCTGCCCATAATTAAATGACTACTTACACCTCAGAAATTTTACACATTACTTAATCTTCTACACTTATATTATAACATTACATTTATGATTTATATATGTACGTCTACATGTTTATTTATATTTATCAAGTATTCACATTTTTCAATCCATGTTCTAACAATCTCTCACTTTTATTGCATTAATATGTGTTTATACTTAATAAACCCTTATAATCATATTTATAATGTAAATGACAATCCTATGTACACATTTATTGTCATTCAACACAATCCCGTTCATTAGTTCTACAAATATAAGGATTAAAGTAGAGTCGTTGAACGTTTCATAAGAAACTTTGTAAAAAAAAAAATCATTAATTGAGATTGATTCCATCTTAAAAATTACACTTAAGATCTAATGAAAGTATCTACGGTAGTAAACCAATATGATATTAGTGAATTTTTCAAAAAGAAAAATAAGGGCCTAGCAAAATCAATTAGTATAAGGCTAGACTTATAATTAAGAGTTACAAACAAATTAAAGACCTTAATTACTTTTATCATTATTTTCTCATCACGATAATAAAAATTGTACTTGCAATTGTTGATTTGCGTAATCTTGAATTATATTAAATGGATGTAAATTAGCCTTTCTAAATGAAGATTCTGAATAGGAAATTTACATTAAACAACCCGAGTGTTTGTTGCATTTAAAAAAAATGTCTACCATGCACACAATATTCAACTGGTGTTGATGAACGACATGATGGCTTTATTGCTAAGTTAAGGGCTACCCCAAAAAGGTGGGAGTGAGTATAATTTGGAAAACACTTACATTTTCGAAAGGTTTTTCCAAGAAAATAATGAATTGTGCATATGAAGTATGTAAACATAGGAATACGTATAATTGTGAATGTGGGTATGCTTCGCAAAGTAGAAATTTCAATTATTAAAGAAATTGAAATTGATTGCTAAATGATAATTAAATTATGTTTCAAGAGTTATATTCATAACAATTGTGTATATCGATTTGTTATTTATGAGTTGACAGTTCTTTGTCTTTTCAAGATGATTCCACATATTTCAAGAAACATCTCATCCGGAGAAACTCACTACTCCATCTGGTTCAATATAACTATCGTTTTGAGACTTTTTACAGATTTTAAGAAAAACAATTATTTCTCCAACTTAATGATCAAAATACCAAGATTGCCTTTATTTATTCTCTCTCTCTCTCTCTCTTTACTTCACCCAACAAAACAATTATACTTTTGACCCAATATACAACAATTAATTCGAACCAAAAAATTTATCCAAAAATACGAGTTATTTTAAATGAGAGTAATTAATTTTGTCAACAAACTAAATAGTAGAAATTATGATTGTATCCCAACAAAACAAAATGTAAGTCCAATTTGTTGATAAATAGAGTGAGTTGTATGAACAAAGTCGAGTGAGCAATATGAGTCCATTTTTTTTTATACCCAAGTTTTCAGCTTCGCCATGCTGCTTTCTTAACTGCACGGATATTGATTTTAGTGGAAATCGAACACTGGGCCTCCCCGTAGGAAAGTCACACAGCATACCACAAGACCAAGGGCTTAGGTGGAATATGAGTCCATTTGTTTTTATGTTTCTTTGCCCCACGCAATTAAATTTAGAGGAGTACACGCTTTATATTTATATTTGGAATTCAGTGAAAGATAGTGAATCCAAAATAACTTGTTTTTTCTTGAATTTAAGCTTAAATTTGTCATTTTCAATTGTGAATTCTAATTTCTTCAATACAATACAATTCTGCTCAAGTCCAAATCTAAATTTCCTATTTTCAATAGCGAATTCACTGAACCAAGTTATTTTGGACAATACTTTTTTGATTGCTTTGTGTAGGAAAATACACTTTTAAAATGTTTTATTTTGAGAGAAATATTAGTGAACAGAGATAATCTTATTTTATTTTTTATGACCAATTTAATTAAACTTGATTAATATTTTATGAAAAATTGATTATCTATTTGAGCTAAAAATAAATAATGTTGAGTGCGTCTTGTAAAAAACACGTTTTTTCAAATAGTTAGGAAAAACGTATTTTTGAATCGGGTTAAATTGGATTGGTTACATTTTTGTAAATAAGTGACACTTCTTTTAAAAGGTGTTAGTGACATTTTGTAAATAACTGAAACTTTGGATGCACTACCAGTGTCGAATAAAAGGAGCGCTAGCACATGTACTTGACACTCAAAAACAAGACCACTGGCATTAAATTGGTATAGGCGGTGTTAGTAGCAAGGAGTGTCAGTGTTAGTAACAAGCAGTGTCAGTGCATATACTTGGCACTCAAAAACACTAATATTGTTATTAAAATAATACAACCGTCGTTAGTTATAAGGAGTGTCGGTGTATGTATTTTACCAGTAAATTGATTATGTTATTGGGAGCTTGCACTAAAACTGGCATAATTTTGACTGGTGATAAATCAGAGAACGGACAACATATCAAATCGAATGAAATTTCGAGACCTATGAAAGTCACGGTCCTTCGACCTGCGATATAGGGTTTATAAACCCCAAAGACACCTCCCTCAAACGTGCCTTTGATGTTTTTGTAAATTTTATTATTGAGTGCAAGCGTAGGTTTTGAATAGTGTCAGCACATTTATAAAAGAATGTCAGTGTTAATATTAGTAGTATCAGCACTTAAGTAAACGAATGCCAGCTTCTGTTGATAACCTTCGATAAAATACCGCCGCGCACGTTTTTAAAACGGTGTCAATTATTTACAAAAATACCATCAGTACGGCTCAACCATGGTTCAAAAGCACGTATTTCCATAGCTTATGAAAACAATGCATTTTTCTCAAGATTTTGTGAAAAATGTTATTGATAGCATTTTTTTTTTTTTAGAGCACCAATAACATTTTTTGGAATTTCAGATCTCAAATTTTAATTGATTTTTTTTTCTATGAAATCTTTTCTTTCCTAATTTTACGACATATTCTTCTTAAAATCGCAGAATTGCATCTAACTGGAGGAGGTGTAGTTGACTAAACTCGCTAACTAAAATAAGTAAATGTTTAGAAAAACTAAAATAAGTGATTGACAATTGATTAAATTTCTAAATGGCCCCTTAAGAAGTTTTAATTCAAATTAAGATAAAGTGATGTTAATTAAGGGCAGAAAGAATATTAGATCAAGAATAATATACAAACCAAGGAATGAGAACCTAACATTCTGCAAGACGCTCCTTATTTTCCACCAGTTTATAGTGAGTGATAAATAAAATGACAAAAAATAAACATACAAGAATTTTAGAGATAAATCCAGCCCCCAACGTTCCCTCTGCACATCATTTCTCATGTGTTTGTGGTTTAAACTGGAAGCGGTTCAAATCAAGTTACCAATGTATGGCTGTAATTGGTTAATAAGGACTCAATGTGAGCTTTTTCTTTGGGTAATGATCCGGTAAGGACCTGACAAAATTAACATAACAAGGATCAGTGAAAAAAATATGTCATCATGTACAATATGATGTATCTAAGGAGTCGTGGTTAACTAACATTGGTAGCAACATCAACGTACTACCTCTATGTCCCAAAATGAATGTCCAATTCATTTTTAAAATTTCCCGACATTCATTTTGGGACGGAGGGAGTAACAAGACACACACATACACAAACATATGTATGTATTAATGTCTTGGCCTAAAATTATACCTCATGGCCTGATTCTTCAGTTATCAAGACTTCGTCTTCAATCCTGATACCAATACCTTGGTACCTGTATTCACAACATTTTAAATGTATATGAATTACATGTTAAAACATTAAATAAAACATCTGATTAGAAGAAAGTGAATGCAAGGTTTACTGGGTTCATGTGCCAAAAAAATAAGTTACCTTTCTGCATAGCACAGGTATGATGGTGACCAAGGAATTTTCTGTGCTGCATTTTCTTTGGAAAAAACATACTCTCTCCGTCCCATAGAATCTTACCCACTTACTATTGGAAACGAGAATTAAGGAATAATGTTATAAAAGTAGGTGTAGTGAGTGGGTAGTAAAGAGATAGTGGGGTAGAGAATATTACGTGGATAGTTGTTGTGAGTACGACAAGTGAGTCTCATTAGTAAAGAAGTATTATAAAATTTCCTTCTTGGAAAGTGTGACTTACCAATGGAACGCCCAAAATGGCAAAGTGGTACGATTCTATGGGACGGAGGGAGCATCTTTTTACCCTAAAATGCGTATCAACCCACAGCGGACTCTAAGCACAAACCAGGCTGCAGACTATAGTTATGTGAAGTAGTTTAATAGTGGAATAGGTCCAAGTAAAAAGAAGGAAACAGACTCTAATGACATATTTTTTAAAAGAAGTGTGTCTGTGGATATCTCAGTTGTTAAGAATACTTCTTTTAACCATTACAAAATAAATAAACACCAAACAATAAAAATTCTAATCATAGTGGTTGAGACGTCACCACCCTATGCAATACATATCATGGTCAGGATTTTTAACAGGAGAATTTTAAATTGAAAAACGCAATATTTACCTTTCAGGGCAGTCAAAATTTGGTGGGATGTAAACTCCAGGTTCAATTGTTATCACCTGCACATAACAGTCGTGAACTGGTCAAACCAACAATACAAGTACTACTACATCCGTCCCTAAATGAATGCCCAAATTTTGAATATATTTGTCCCAAAACAAATGTCCAATTTGTGAGCAAGTTACTAAATCCTCCCCCATCATACAACACATTTGAATTCACACTTGGACTCATAATGCAATATGGTGATATAATTAAGGGTTTTTATGTACTTAGGTTACTAAAAATGCTTAAGTTTAACCGTTTCGCAAACGTCCCTCAAAGTGAAATTGACATTCATTTAGGGATGGAGGGAGTAACAAATGCAGCATCAATACAAGTACTAACTCGTATCCCACGTTCGAGCACCTTTAATATACTTTAGTGACCGAGTAGAACAACAAATAGAGACCTCGTTCTACAGTTTGCACAATATAATGGTAAAGAAGTAACCATTTGTAACTTTGTATCACCTTTGTAAAGGATCCACTAGCTGGTAAAGCTAACTATAATACAGTAGATAATCTATACCTACTCTACTGAAATATGCAAGAATAAAAACCTAATGAGTATACTGAAGTATGTAATTATACCTACAGCTGGTCTTTTTGTTTCATTTATAAACTGCTGGCCTACTGAAAGGTGCAACAATTCATCTGACTAAATGACTACGCATTATATGAATAATTATAGATTAACAATAGGTACGCTACTGAAATAGGCTAGAATAAAAACCTAATACTCCCTGCATCCCAATTTAAACTTCAAAAATTTCCCAATAGGGTGTCCCATTTTAAACTTCAAAACCCCCAAAAGGAAAGTTTATAATACTTCTTTATTCAATGGGCCCTACATGTCATACTCACAACAACTATCTACTAACTATTCCCTACCCCACTTCTCTCTCCTACCCATTTTCCATACTCACAACACCCCAACCCACTTTTTATATTTTATAATAAAAACATTCCTCTCCTTAATATTTGAGCCCAATTTTTTTTTGAAGTTTATATTGGGATGGAGGGAGTATACTACTACCTCGGGTGGTCTGAAATAACTGGTATTCTGAATATTTGCCTAAAGCATTGAAACCCCAATCAAATTCTCAAGGAAAGGCTAGAGATATACCGCCTTTTTTTCTTCCACGAGATTTAGAAGTTTCGACTTCCTCCCCAATCTGATATTATGATGCCGGTATAGGACAAATTCGAGATATACTCGAAAAAAGGACAAGTGGTATGAATAAAATCGTGTGAGAACTCCAGTTCTTATTGCAGTAACCGCTCAACTTGGAAAACGAAATGTCCCAATTATTGGATATAAAGTAAGAACCAGTCTAACCTACGCTGAATATTCGCAGCTCCAAACATATTATGGGCAGTGTTAAAACTTCCATGGGATGTCTTAAGCTTGATTTCAAAAGTCACTAGCACAATAGATCCTAAAGCGGAAAAAGGAACTCCCTTATAGTAGTAGGTAGCATCTTTGTTTTCCTCGAAGTGAAGCAAAGTTTAAATGACATGCACTCTTTCAGAAAGAGCCTAGATTTCTATTGAAGATATTACATCCACCAGATTCAACGAAAGCAATTGCCCCAATTGCAACATGTGATTCCACCAATGAACATAAAAGGTCAGTAGTTCATAAATGAGTAGAAACATCATTTCCCTTTGTCAACATAATTTATGTATTGAGTTTCTTAAGAGTATCATACTTCATGAAAACATCTCAGTTCCAACTACGAAACCAAATTAAATAATGACCAAGGAACTCAAATAAGTAGAAAGTTCAGTTTCTTGAATAATGATATTTGTGATATTAACCTTTTTGCATAACAAGTACTCCGTATCACTACTTCAACAATATGTGCAGGAAATAAAGAGAAAATTGATCAAAGACAATTAGACACTTCCAATGTTATAAGATGAAAGGGTTTTTAAGCATCAAAAAACTTGCTAATGAAATAGGAAGAAGACTTACAGCACCTGGCTGCAAAGGGCGGTCATAACTGATTGAAGTGCAATCATGGACATCCAGCCCCAGATAGTGACCTGGACATTACAGGGAAGGACCAACATATACAATGTCAGTAAATATTGCGACAGACATCGTCATTTCTGAGACCTACTAGAGCGTCAATTTTTTCGAGCCAGCCAAGCATAGACAACCAAAAAATAAGTATATAGTTTGGACTCGCATTACACAGATAGTCGTGAAATTACCTATATTTGTTGGGTTCAGCTGATTGTAGCTTTGAGGACTGTTATCTTTCATTACGCCGATCTCCTTGAATCCTTTCTTCAGTTTATTAACCTATACAATGAAAGACAGGAAGTCTCAACATTTTCATTTGTAAAATACATCATTTGAAGCCAATGATTTCAAATGTAATCAAAATAAGTACAGAGGAATCAATATGATTAAATCAAATAAAAAAATTAAGTAGTTTATTGAGGTAAATACAAATTTCATAAGCAAAATTAAATAAATCCCACAAGTGGATGACTGTGTTATGAGTTATGAACCAAACGCAACAAGAATGATGACCGGTTCAACTTAACTATATTTTAACAGAACACAGAAGAAAGAAAATCTTATGGTGCAGTGAATTCTCATCATTGTATTTTTCTTGTTACATTTCTAGGAATCCCTCTACGATGCTTAACTTGTCATATATTTCCCCGGAAATTTGTATTTTAAGTCCAGCGAAAGCAGTTTCTGAGGTGGTGATGGAGTGTTCCATTTTCTTATTACTATCATTATTACTCCCTCTGTCCCGGATTAAATGTCACAGTTGACAGGTCAACAATTTTAAGCTTTTTATTGTGTTTCCAAAATTGTCCCAATCTTTATATAGGTAAACTAGGTACAGAGATATTCGTGGCGCTTTCTGTGGGATTGTGCTTTATTCCAACAAGCATGAAGGAGCATTACATTATGTGGAGGTAGTGTAGTCATGAAATGATCTTCTTTCCAGGTACGACCCGGGAATGAAGCAATTGGTCTGTGTACAATATTAGTAGCTTAATATATACAGTGTGTTGGGCAGCTTCTCTTTAACAATGGGTAGTTTAGGGAGATCACCAAACTTTACATATTATTTATAGAAATGCGACATTTATTTTGGGACAAACTAAAATGAAAAGTGTGACATTTATTCCAGGACGGAGGGAGTATTTTATTTTTTTCTTTTTTATTTTTTTGGGTGGGGGGGCTCATGGACTGAAGTGTCTCACACCTCAACCAAATAATAACGAAGTACTGATTGGAACAAAGAAAACTGGATTACTTCAGAAGTACCGAGTGTCTAGCTCTGGCATACAAGTAACACACATAAACTTGACAAGAGCAGTAAACTCGACAATAAAGGTACAGTCAGAACCACAATGAAACTAACATTCACAAATAGCAGATAGTCCCTGCATCCCAAAAAGATGGTCTTACTTTTCTTTTAGGTTTGTTCCCAAAAAATGGTCCCATTTCTATAAAGAATAATTATGATGCAATTTCAAAAAAGTACAAGTAAAGCAGCATCCATAAACAGTTTGACTTGTCAAATATATCTATCTTTTTGGGACGGGACGGGACCGGGGGGGGGTAAGCAACAAACAAGAGAAGTTAAGGCTCAATCATAGAGAAAGAAAATACCATGAACACCTTCATCTATCCAAAGATCTACACTTAGGTTTTCATTAGACCTGGAATTTCAGGCTAGAAGAGCTGTTCTCTGACAAAGCATCTATCTCCAATAACTTGCTTTGTAAGGTCTACCAAATCTATATTGATGTCTGCCTGTTATGACTTGTTATCGATGTCATTGATATATATAAAATGGATGAGCTAATGAGACTTGACTATCACAAAACAATTTTCCTCTTCCCGACTACATTTTGAAGAAGATCAAGAATAAAACGTCCATCTAGACAATGTTGCCTAATGGGCTATGATCATGCATGTATTAAGACAAAAAACTAGTTCTGGGTTTTTAATTAAATTAAGCCTATGTATTGAATAAGTGGTAAGATTGCTTAAAAAATTTACTTTTATATGTTGCACCCACTATGGGAGTCCAATTCCAGTTTATCATTGATATAAACACAAATGTCAGACCCAGAAAATGGTATTAACTATTTAATGGGGCTTGGAATAAATGCTGTTTACCATCCGTACAATAACTAGTTGAAGCTTTCTAAGAAAAGCTATACTAACATTATTTTTACCACAATAAAATTCAACAGAAATTTGCCACTACCACAAAAAGAATGCTCTTGCATAATGCAGTATGTAATTTTCTGGGGCACAATTCATATGCTTCAAAAAGTTATACAGCATCAACAGGTACATGGAAACAAAAAGGAGACCAACTTTGTTTCCAAATGCAGGCAAATGAAACATGAAACCGATAATGCCAATGGAACTGAATACCATACCGAGTAGTTACGTATATACCGAATGCTAATGCCAGGTTCACAGAGCTTTATACATTCCTTGTTAGTCTCCAAAATTAGATCATAAAGTTCTCCCTGAAATCAGCATATACCAGTTGTATGCGTCAGTGTCATATGCCAATGAGCAATGAACTTGAATCTGACATAGCATACCGAAAAAGATAAAACATGTGAGGCAGCTAAATATAAAATTTGAAGATGCTTCTACAAATTACATACTAAAGTTCTGGCCAAATATTCTGGTATGCTGTGAAACACATACCTTAAAGGTACTAAAACTTAAATTTATGAAACTGGCAACTATTAATATTTTTAGTTAATTCCCGCTTCATCAAATAGGAGACAAGTGTAGGAAAAAGAACATTATAATTGAGCAGGAATAAGACAGTATGTCGAATGCAACCTTACTAGTAGAAAGAATACAAAAGAGAAATTTATCCAAAACATCTTTCTTAAAAGTTTAGACAGAACAGAGTAATGAGAAGGAATAATTAGCTCTCTTAGATTTAGTCACAAGGATGAACTCATATACAGAAACGTTGTGAACTGAACAAAGTTATGTGAAATTCATGCAGCCAAGCAGGAATAAGACAGTATGTCGAATGCAACCTTACTGGTAAAAAGAATACAAAAGAGAAATTTATACAAAGCATCTTTCTTAAACGTTTAGACAGATCAGAGTGATGAGAAGGAATAATTAGCTCTCTTAGATTTAGTCACAAGGATGAACTCATGTATACATAAACTTTGTGGAGTGTGAACTGAACGAAGTTATGCGAGAAAATTCATGCAGCCAAGCAGGAACAAGACAGTATGTCGATTGCAACCTTACTAGTCGAAAAAGTACAAGAGATTTCATCCAAAGCATCTCTCTTAAATGTTTAGACAGAACAGAGTGACGAGAAGGAATAATTAGCTCTTTTAAATTTAATCACAAGGATGAACTCATGTATACAGAATTGTTGTGGTGTGTGAACAGAACAAAATTATGAGAGCAAATTCATGCAGCCAAGCGAATTACTAGGTTAGGTAGCTGATTTCAGTAAATAGAACGCTTGACGTATTATTATTTCACAAAGAAGCAGTAATATCGAAATTATCTTCATCGTGGAGAGTGTGGGAAGACACCGGATTTAAGAAAATAGTAAAATAACAATCATCAATGTAGCATTCAGTTGATTTGGAAAATGTTTTATGGGTGGAAAATAGTAAACGTTAGCTACAGACTATGAAGAGGCGTTTCAGATGCATGAACAGACCATGCAGTGGCATTTGGACAGTAATGAGAAACAGTCGAAAGGATTTCTATCTGAATGAGTTCTAAAGTTGATTAGTCAGGATTATATTTGAACGTCAAGCGCACTTTTCCTAAACTTGCAAAGGTGAAATCTTTACCTCAATTCTGGAAGATAGAAATGATCAAGGCTAAAGGTACGTGACGTGAAGCAGATGGAATCTCTTTAAGAGAGGAGAGAGTACTGTATTTGTTGATGTTTTGAATTTATGGTGGAAAGGGAAGTATCCCTCCGTTTCAAAAAAATTTGTCTCATTTGACATGTCAATGCTGTTATGGATCATTCTTCACTTGCTTGTAACTTCTTATATTAATGCTATAACTATTCCCTTTTCAGAAATAGGACAACCCAAAAAGGAAAGTAGGACTACTTTTTATCATATTTTAATGTTTACTTGCAATACTATAAGTCTATTAAGGATGATAGTAAAGGCACTTGTGTATATTTGCTACTAAAATTGCTTAAAACTCAACTTTTGAAATTGCCTTAGAAGCCAAACATTGACACTCATTTCAATATGGAAGAGTGACTTTTTTCTTTTTAATCTCTTAGTTTACATATAGAAGATTCAGTAGGTTGGAGGGAGAAGATTAAAGCAGGAAAACCAGGAGTCTACCGGAAGAAAGAAAACAAAAAAGGAGAAAATAGAATTAATAGAAAGATGATAAAGAGGAAAAAGAATAGAAAGAAGAGGAAGTTGAAGTTGAAGTTTAATACTCTATGTATGTCTATTCCCCTGGCTGTATTAGCAGTTTCAGGTGGGGGAGGGGGTGAGATTTCGAATATTTGAAGTACAGATGTTGAAGTCAGAGATCAGTTTAAAGTTTATTCTGTTGTCAGCCACTGAATATTCACTGGGCTATGCATCGTCACACCCATTGCGCTCTCTACTTTAGTTCATATATCATCTATTAAGTATAAACTTGAGCATTCGGGTTTCTTTCATCAAAAAATCAAGCACAAACAGATAAGAAATATATCAGCTTTTAGCCCGTAAAAAAAAAGAGTAGAATGAAGTAAAAAACATACATGTAATGCAGAAAACCTGCCGCAAGGAGGCCAGGTACGAGTAATATCACTAACATAGCCGTGCAACTCACATCCCATATCCATCAGCACAAGGTCCCCATCACGAATCTGTCAAATACATATCACAGCTCATTAAAACGCGCGATCTACAAACATGAAATACGAACATAAATTTTCAATGTACTAGCTCACTTTCTGGTCATTTCGTGAATAATGTATAACACTCCCATTAGGCCCACCACCAACGACAGGGTTGAACCTGGAGAAGAGGAAAAAAAAAAGAAAAAGAGTTTTAGGACAATCACTATTAAGGCATAAACCTACCCTGTCATATAGACTTCTGTAAGGGGGACACAAGGGTTGAATATAAGTGTCAGGTCTACCTAATCTCCAAATTGAGTGACAAGGTCGAGGAAAAAGCTTAAAACTTCAATGTACGGAGTATCAATTTTATTTTCTTTAACAAGTAAGTGATTTACTTTACAATCCGAAGAGGGCTTACAATATAATGAAAAACAAGCAAACACCACGAACGTAGAGAGTGCTATTCACGATCTGGAAATAGATACTCCCTCCGTCCCGAAATGATCTTCCCATTTTGGGTTGTCATTAAAAGGTATTTTGAGCAATGATTATAGTAATTAATTATCCTTATGAAAATTTAAAAATTGTTATTGATACACCATTATAAATACCATCGATAGAAACTTTTAAATTTTCATCAGGATAAGAAAATTAACCAAAAATTATTGCTTAAAATACCTTCGTAATGACAATCAAAAAAGTGGGAAGTTCATTTTGGGGACGGAGGGAGTATGATTTATTAGACATGTAGTGGAAATTTCGGATGCATACGGCCATACGGGCACTTTCTCCGAGAGTAAATTTTTCTGACTTGGAACTTCATGCAAGTTTGATGAACCCATGACTCCATGTAACAGCTATCAGTGTGACAAGAAAGAGTAAAAGTAGATCTACAACCAAGGAAAAGAGGAAAAAACTCACGCCATTCTTTGGGCACCTCTAGATCTGCATTCATACTCCACCTTCGCAGATAGAATACTCTCATGGGGACATGACTTTGAATGCAGCATTGTCCTTAAAAGAGCCTATCCAAGACAAAAGAAGATGCTGGTAAGTTACAAACACTAAAATACGTACAACTTTTAGAGATCCGATCTTACAAAGTCTTCCATCAGCTAAACTGAAAAACCCAAAACTAAAGATTGCCACAGTAGACAGATAACAGAGATTTGTGAAGGTAATAAATAGAGATGTGGTGGTGTTCATTTCGGTAAATTACAATTCATTGATCGATGTGTAGCTCAATATAAATTGGATTAACAGCTAATGTGCAAAGACTAACCCCACTTCCTTGGCTAGATTGCTTCCACTAGCTTCTAAAGTTAGCGTTTGATTAGTGCTAATTGATGATCCATTTGTGAAGTTAAGACAAAAGGTTTTCTAAAAAAATTCGCATTAAATAATGATTCGGCCACAAAAGAAAAATCATTAATTTGGTCACGAAATCTTAGTTGGTACTCCCTCCGTCCAGAATAAGATTCTTACCTTCCTTTTTGGTCATTCCCAAAGTAAGGTTCTTAGTTGCTTTATTACTTAAAATGCACAATGAGACCCACTTGTCATTCTCACAACAAAAACTCCCTACCCACTTTCTCTCTCCTACTTTATTTTTCGTACTCACAACATTTACTTTTTCATAATCCCCGTGTAAAGTCAAACTAGGAACCTTACTATGGGACGGAGGGAGTAATAATTAAATAGTTGGCAGCTTAGTCTGCAGACCCATTGATTAAGTGACTTAAACAATAACAACAAAGCCTTAGTCCCAAAAAAATTTGGGTTCGGTTAACATGAATCTTCATATGTCATCGTGAAAAAAGTTAAAAGAAAAATAGGCGTAGATAAAATTTGGAAAAGGAAAAGAAGAAAAAAATAATAATAATAATAAAATAGAATAGAATATATGTAAACACATAATATATACTCACTTCGTCCTGGTTTAAGCTTCACCATTTTGTGGGGCACAAAAATTAAGAAAAAAAGTGAGTGGGAAAAGGGTTGTGAGTGGAATAAGAGAGTGAGATTGACAAGTGGGGTTCACAATTTAAATGGGTGAGGGGAATAAGTGAGTGGAGTTGACAAGTGGGGCCAACAATTTAATGTGAGTGAAATAAGTGAGTAAGATTGACAAGTCGGGCTCATAATTTTGCGTTTTAGGAAAGGTGAATCTTGTAATGGGATACCCTTTTGGATAAAAGGTGAAGCTTAAAGTGGGACGGATGAAGTATTTAGGAAATTCGTCGAGGATTTATCCTTGACTGTCTTAAGCTAGGATAAAGGATGAGGGTTGCGATAGGCATGTGATAGTCGGCGTAAAACTTTGTCACATTATCATGACATGAATCTGAATATGAATGTCATTACAGCGTCCCCTCATCAATGACGTCACTGACGTGTTGCACCTAATAAGTCTGGGTGTAGTGAATGGTATGCAAAGGTTGCTAATTCACCGCCCGTAAGCGACACGCCACCCCGGCGCCCAGGGATGGTGTCAAATATGCAAGGTTCCCGTATTGCGGACGAGTGAGGGTAAAGAAGCTAGTCAATGGTAGGGATAAGGATAGTGGGATGCGCTTTGAAAATTGAAACATTGGCTCTTTGACGAGGAGATCAGCAGAAGTGGTGAAGGTTATGAGCAGGAGGAAGAATCAAATAATGTGTTCACAAGAAACTAAGTAGGTTGGAGAGAAAGCAAGAGTCCTGGGGATTTAAGCTTTGGTATTCGGGAAAGAATAAGGGTAGGAATAGAGTAGGTATCATTATTGATAAGGAGTATATTTATTATTTTTATTATCACTCTTTTTTTCTTCTTCTCTTCTTTTTATTTTCTAAATTTTATTCCCATCTATCTTTTGACTTTTTTCTTACATATTTTCTTTCATGATTACATATGGGAATTCAAGTTAGTCGACCCCATATTTCGTGACTATGGCTTTGTTATTGTTATATATAATATATATGAGGGGAAATGAATAAAAAGGAAAGGAAAGAAGGAAAGGAAGGAAGAGATTAAAAAAAAAAAAAAAGGAAAATCAACCCCCCTCACCCACATGAATTTTGTCCTCCACTCAGGCCTTTTCAACGCCGTATTGTCATCTAATCCAAGTAAACTCATAATGTTTTCAATCACTCTTATCCAAGTTTTTTTGGGACTCCCCTACCACTCACCATTTTATAACTTCTCCACTGTTCAGACCTCGTAACCGGTGCATCACTCGGTAACCAATAATTGTTAGTCACCCATGATTTTCTGACCTTTTTTTTTGCCACTTTTTTGTGCATCTAGCATTGCTTGCTCTATCATATTTTTTACATTTGGATCTTACCTCTGCTTTAAAAGAAGGATACTTTTGGGGTTTTTTAGAAAAAAAGATATGAGACAACTTATTCTATGAAGATCCTAACATGCGTTAATCAAACTAAATTCTTATGTTGGAAATATAAAAAATCAAACTGACATCCACACATGAATAGAGGCAATAATGAATTTATTCACAGGAGTGTTGATTTCTTTCGGTGTAGTGGCGTAATTCATGTTAGCTCAAACAAAGTTTGTTCTCTCTTCTGTGAACCTAGAACTTTTAGCACACTGATGATTGTACTTTAACCACATCACAATCAATGAAATGTCTAGAACCAGAAAAGGCAAAGACAAGTATACACAAATTACCTGGCAACCTACTGATGCAGAATTTCTCATTAATTTGAGCTCAGCTGGTGATTTTATCCATCGGGCTTCATGAGTATACTTGGAGAAATCTTGTACTTTGCCACTATAAGCAGCTTTTTGAAAGGCCTCTAAATCCATATAACTTGAGGAAGCTGTATTTACATTGTGGAACAATTTGGAAGAACCTTTAATCATGTCCGGAAGAATCTGCATTAACAGCAAGATTCAAAAAATAATCTAGGCAGGATGATTTTGAGCAAACCAATATAGTGACAATGTTTGTGTAGAAAGACAATAATGTAAGCAATCAAATAATGAAAGCTACAGAGTCTATCAAGATCAATAGTTACTATACTTGTCAAGTGAGCTGGAGATACCTCCCGGATCACATGTAATCATGCCCCACAAATGACCAAATGTTCACACCTACAAGTCTCCTACATATTTTCCACGAACTCGAATAGCTCCACGGAATCTCCATGAGCATCTCCATATTCTGGGGGCCAAATTTTCGGAAAGTCATTCTTTCTCGCCCATACATATCGGTGTCTCCACGCCTGTCCTAGGATACAGTCATTCCTAGGAGTGCATACTTCCCGCCTATATTTGGGTTTGTAGAGACCCCTTTCTAGATAATGAAATTAGCTAGTGCTTTGACTAGGATATTGGTGCTAAATGGAATTAATTTCAATGCTTTCATTCCTCTGATTAATAATAGGAAATTTTTACATCCTAATGGGTCTTCACCCCAGAATATCTCCACTACAAGATTCTCAAAGAAAAAACAATACTTATGTCCATGCCTCCATGGAAAAGTGCTAGAGGTCTCTATGTGAGACCGCAGCAGGAAAAGGTTCATGCTCCAAGGAGATAACGTTTATCCCCATTCGTACAGTTACCATATTGTTTCAAATCCCCTGCATTAAGATGGGTAACAAGGAAGATTAACCTGATGTAATTTGCTCATGGGGTATGACTGCTCAGCCTTGAATGTGTTTACAGCGGCTTCAACTCCAGCAATTTGTCCTTGCCAAGCAACATCCTATAATATACCAGTGATAATCAGGAGAAAAAATTAAGCCTGCACTTCCACATCGGCATATAAGCTAATAAACGAGGTATTAAGTATTTCTTTTCTGTTTCACTTAGTAGAGTTTAAATATGTGAAACTTGCACACAAGGTAAAAATTAGGTTTAAATAATGATTAAAGTTTTTTAAAAATAATCTACTTATCAAAAAATAAGAAGAAATTCTCAAGTAGGATCATTTTAAGGTGTTCAAAATTATCTTAACTGTTAGAATAACTCAAACAATTAGGATCTGGGAAAGGGAAAAAAGAAATGAGGAAAGATGAGACGAAAATAAAAATGACAATAAATGAAAACAAAAGAGGGGTCCTTGGCACATACCGCAGGAGTCGCTGCCGGCATGAACATGCATAAACCAAAGTCGTGACTCAACACTGCAATGCCACCAGGTTGCTGGCAGCCAGTGATAAAGAAATAGTCAGCATCTTGCCGAAAAGTGTACGGTACAACATCAGTCATCATCTTCACGGGAGCAGAAGCAACTATTGCCAAACTCTTCTCTGGAAGAAGTTCTAACAATCTCTTCCTTCTTGAAATATATTCTTCACTAGTAATGCCTGGTGTAATTTCTCCTTCTTTCAGTAACTACAGTCAGATGCAAGAAAAGCATACAGTTAAACAAAAAGAGAAACGGACATTATATAAAAAGAACATGAATACTGAGTAGCAACACCTCAGGATGGGTACTGTGCGTTGGCTGCCCAACATCATGCAACTTTTTTGTAGAGTAAGGATGACTTGCTGCAATCTGTGGTTCATGAATATTAGTATCATTGTGAAATAAGAATCAAGAGGGAGAAAGTAAAAGAAGGGTAAATCAAAGAACAGAAATCTCATCTCCAAATAAAACCATAAAAAGAAAATATTGAACGCAATATATTTTTCCAAATTATAAAAAGATGTCAATTGCATTCAAAGAAGCAGCTACGCATACAATAATACAGTGATGGAGCCAGAAATATTTTTAAAGGGGGCAAATTTTAAAATTAGTTTTATATTTTCTTGGTACAAAGGGTGGCAAAATGATAATTTTCAAGGCTAAAAGGCAAATATTCAATATTTTCTAGGCTAAAATGGTAGTTTTGAAAATATGAAGGGGAGCAATTGCCCCCTTTCGAATGGCTGTAGCTCCGCCAGTGCAATAATGTATTGCTCGAACAAGCAAATAACAGACAGCATGGTTGGCTAACTGTACCATTCAGAAAAGTTACACATTGAAAATCCATCAAGTAGACAGCGGCTAGGTTAGCTTGGGGTGCATTTCAATCGATAATTTGGTGTGCTCTATAACATTTACACAAAATCCTTTCATCATAAATCCATAATTATTGAAGAAATTCCCCTAATGAAGTACTCCTTCCGTCCCAAAAATGAATGACCAAAAAATTTCCAAATTTACTCTTGATCAAAAGCAATCCAATTTGCTCTTGATCAAGGGAAAATTTGAAGTTTTTTGACATTCATTTGGCGCTTTTAATTACAATCAGCAAATCAAAGAATAAGAACAAAACAAAAGAAGCTTACCATATACCAAACAGATATCAAAGATAGTTCAAGTTGGTCTACTCTTGATTGGATCAAGAACACAAATCAATGAATAAAGAAAAAGAAAATATAAGATTAAGAGGGTAAGATACGAACTTGATTGAGTAATCTGAGAGATGAATTGTGCACAATTTTTCTACGAAAATGCTGCATTCTTTACTTAACGCTCTTCTGCTCCAAAAATCAAAATTGAATAGACAAATATCTTCAGTGCGTGTTTTTGTGTGTGTGTTGAGGCTGGAAATTTGTCGGAGAATCCTCCTCCCGCCAGAATCAATATCAAATTCGTGTTGATGGAGTTTTAGGGTTTTAGGGGTTTTTCTGGAAAAGCGTTTATCTGTCAGCGCTTTCCATAGACTTTCAGGTTGAGACCACTCATATAGCCCAATAATAGGCCCGTCAGGTTTATTAGCAAACAGCGAAAAGTCGGCCCGAACCGGCCCGTTTATCAATCCATTTAATAAAATGGGCCGGCCTAGGTTAGAACATGAATAGCAAAAGTGTATACTTAGGCTCCGTTTGTTTGGGCGTAAAACATTTTTCGAAAAATGTTTTCCGAAAAATAACTCGTTTTACGCCGTTTGATTAGCCCCCGGAAAATGTTTTCCGGAAAATAACTCGTTTTACGCCGTTTGGTTGCATAAGTAAAATGTTTTCCGAAAAACATTTTACGCCCTTTCTAAGTAAAACGACCTACTGACCTTGTCCTAAGTAAAACATTTTTCGAAAAATGGTGGCCTTAATGTACAACTCATATTACGGCCGGTACAACTCATATTAACTGCCCCCACCCCCCCCCCCAACCCCCCAAAAAAAAAAAAAAAAAAAAAGTGCAGAACCGCCTACCCACTGCCTACCTACCCCCCACCCACCCCCTCCCCAAAAAAAATTTTTTTTTTTTTGTAATCGCCCCACCCACCCCCTGCCTACCCCACCCACCCCCCCCCCCCAAAAAAAAAATTTTTTTTTTTGTAATCGCCCCCCCCACCCCCCACCCCCCCCCCCCCAAAAAAAATTTTTTTTTTGTAATTGCCCTTACCCCCACCCCCAAAAAAAATTTTTTTGTAATCGCCCCACCCCCCCACCCCATCCCCACCCCCAAAAAAAAAAATTTTTTGTATTCCAGCCCTGCCCACCCCCAAAAAATCGTAAATTGGGGGGTGGGGTAAGCGGGCAATTACAAAAAAAAATTTGGGAGTGAAGGGGTGGCAGCAGTGGATAGTGGATAGGCGGTTCTGAGAAAAAAAATTGGGAGAAGGGGAAAATAGGCCACCTTGTGAAATATGAGTCGTTTTACCAAACACCCGAAAACATTTTACACCCTTCCTCCGTAAAATATTTTACGCTCTACCTCCGTAAAACATTTTACAGGAAAACATTTTACAGGAAAACATTTTCCGAAAATCGTTTTCCGAAAAATGTTTTACGTCGAAACAAACGGAGCCTTAGAAAATATACGTAAATATGCAGACGTACATGTATAAATCACAAATATAATATTGTATAAAATTAATCAATGTGTAGAATTCCCGAAGTGAATCTTACCTATTTATGATGTATAAAAGGTAAGTTTTCACTATTTAATGAAAGGGTGTGGTCCCTAAATGAAATGTCTTTTGATTTTCTATATATAGAGGCTTCCCATTAGCCTAGAAAGACACATAATATTCATATACTCTCTCTCCATAATCTGAGATTAAAAGTGTGAAGGCATTAATCATTTAGAAGAAATGCTTCTCCCTCCTTATTTCTTCTTCTTGTCTTCAATATCAAGGCATACAAGGATTCGTCAGGTATTACGCTTCCGCCTCCTTTTCTTTTCTCATTCTTATTCAAGATCTGAGTACGACTTTGTTTAAACGGAAAAGAAATGTTCTAATAATTGGTATCAGAGCCTACTCATGTTCTTGATTAAGTTTGAGTTCTTGATAGCATGTTTTGCTTTACTTTAATTCTTGATTATGTTGAATTAATTATGTTTTGATGTTGTTTAATCACTCTAATTCATTCTTAGAGTGATAATAACATTTACCAAGTTTAAAATATGTAAAGGATTAGAGTTTTGGCTCAAGTGATTCTTTGATTTGATTTTGAAACGAATCTTGCTGAAGATTGTGTATACCATAAGTTCAGTGGGAGTAAATTTATAATGTTGGTCTTATATGTGGATGATATTTTACTTGCTAGTAATGATAAAGACCTTCTTAAGGAAACTAAGAAATTTCTTTCAAACAAATTTGAAATGAAAGATCTTGGTGAGGCATCTTTTGTATTAGGAATCCAAATTCACCGTGATCGTTCACAAGGTATTTTAGGATTGTCACAAAAGTGCTATATAGAGAATGTATTACAAAGGTACATGGGGATTTGGCCTGCTGGCTTGAGCTCATGGCTTCCAACCTGGAGGTTATGGGTTCGATCCCCCCAGAAGTTAGAGAGAAGGCTTTCTCTTCCTAGGATTTATCTCCTAGGCGCTTCTGTGCGTGCATGTGTGTGTGTGTGTGAGTAGTGGAAAAAAAAGAATGTATTACAAAGGTTTAGCATGCAAAATTGTAAGCCACACGACACCTCTGTTTCTAAGGGGGACAAGTTTAGTCTCAAACAATGTCCTAAAAATAATATAGAGTCCAAGTTTATGGAAAATATCTCTTATGCATCAGCAGTAGAAAGCTTAATGTATGCGCAAGTTTGTACTCGTCCAGACCTTGCATTTATTCTTGAGATGATTGGTCGATACCAAAGCAATTCGTGGAGAGAACATTGGGTTGCATCCAAAAGAGTGATGAGATACCTACAAAACACTAAGGACTACATGCTTACATATACAAAGTCGGATCATCTTGAGATCATTGGGTATTTCGATTCCGATTTTGATGAATGTCAATATAGACGAAAATCGACGTCTGGTTATGTCTTCACATTAGACGGTGGAGCAATATCTTGGAGAAGTGCCAAGCAAACACTTGTAACTTCCTCTACCATGGAAGCCGAGTTTGTTGCTTGTTACGAAGCATCCAAACAAGTTATATGGCTGCGTAAATTCATTGAAGGACTGTGAAATGTCAATGGTGTTGAAAAATCGCTCAAGTTATATTGTGACAATAAGGCAGCAGTGTTGTATTCTAACAACAACAAGAGTTCATCTAAATCTAAGCATATAGATATCAAGTTTCTTGTTGTTAGAGAAAGAGTACAGAATGGACAAATAGAAATAAAACAAATAGGAACAAACTCCACGTTAGCGAATCCGTTTACTAAAGTGTTATCTCCTTTAGCGTTTCACGAGCTTACCGCTTATATGGGTATAACAACTTTTGATAACATTTAATATACTGGGAGTTTGTGTTGTACTTTCATTTGATTGTTTTATGTCTATTAATGATTGATCTCATTTGGTTAAGTAGGACTAGTTGGAGGAATATATATACATGTATCAATATATTCATCAAATTTGCAAGCTACACATCTATACTTAATCTATGTCATTTAGTTGAATATATATATGTGATTAATGTGGGTTCAGTTGCGAATCAATTACAATGACTGCCCCTTTAGTCCTTATACTTATAAAATTAATGGACGGGATTGTTGAATAACAATAATGTATACATAAGGATTGTCATTTAACATTATAAATATGATTTTATAAAGGTTTATTAAGTACAAACACGTGTTTGGGCAATCCATGTGAGGACCCCGACCCGGAACCTACACGTGTCCCAAGCTGGAGCGTCCTCAAACTAACCCAAATATCAAAAACTTTTAAAATCTTTATTTAAACTTTCAAAATAAATATAAGTATTATAACCATTTTCAAAATAAGTCTACACTTTTTCACAATGGAGAAATAGTTGACTAACTTAGAAAGTACGAAACTGTTTAGTTACAAAAGGCATCGGTTATAACAATAAATAAAGATTTCATAATACAATTTCCGTAAATAATTTATACCAAAGTACACTTTCTATACCAATCTAATCAAACCCGACCAATCTCAAAATATAACCTCCAAACTCCTCACCGCCCTTACTTGGCCGGTCCACCTGTCTCGGAATCTAAAATAGTAAAGGGAGAGGGGTGAGAATAAATCTCAGCAAGCTATTATGAATGCAGCAATATGCCAAGTAAGATGCAACACATAGCATGGTAGCACATAACACATTATGGAAGCGGTAAACACCTTACGTTACCTCATTTTACCTTTTCCCGTCTGAACAATAAGTCGTACAACGTGGGAGTAAAACTCCACTCTTTGGTGAATTGCCCCCATGCACTTTCACCGCTTATAGGTCTCATACCCCAGAGATCCATATAAGAAAATAGGATACTTATATGACCCTTATTCAGAGTATCATATAATATCATCGCTACTGTAAAGTCGTTGGCTTCATACAGAGCATTCCACCGGTACACCAAATCGCAGCAGTATGTAAAGGCTCCTTATTGCTCAATACAGTAGCTTGCACAGCCCACTCTGTGGCCACAGAGGGACGGTCCCAGGTATAATGAACCTTCAATCACTTATAGAACAAATCAGTAATTGATTGAATTCCATTATACCCCCGAATATCAACACGTTCAAGCACATCATAGATACTTGAATAAATCCACAAAGGGGATAAACAACATAGCAACATGGTAAAATATACTCATGCTCAATCAACATCATAGTGCAACATTTCTTTAACACACTTTGCATAATTAAGCAATATAGCCACATGGTAAAATATACTCATGTTCAACAATAATCAGAGTGCAGCATTTATGTAATACACTAAGCATAATCCAATCCATGAATAGGTACTCAAGTAAGATAATGAGATATCATCAACCTATCTTACTTAGTCATTATACGACAATATATGATCTCTATAAGGATCCAAGTTAACTCTACCAAGTTGGAGTCACCTTTAATAAACTGTCAAATGATTTCTAAGTCGAAGATAGAGTGCCTCCATATTTTCATTTAAACCCAATTAAGGTGCCATTAAGCGATACAATTGCTCTAAGTATAACTTAGGTTAAAAGGATTAATTCATATCCGAAAAGGTTAGGTTCCAAACTTTATATCGGTTAAGGATCATGCTAGGAGGTTACTAGTGAAAATTCAGCGAAACAGGAAACTAGGCCAATTCTGCCAACATGGGCGACCGCCCATAACCTCTTGGGCGACCGCCCAAGAGGGATTTCTAGGCATCCTAACTTCTGTCAAGATGGGCGGCCGCTCATCACCACTTGGGCGACCGCCCAAGACCCCAGTCCAGCAAGCTCTATTTCCAAACCTTTGTTTACTTAGGTTCTTCTTTCCCTTTTTACATCTTCCTACTTTCATAATCACCCAAAAGAATTTTCAAATTTTACAAACTCATTCTAAATCCTTTAAACCAAAATAACATAATTCTAGATTATTTTCCACAAGATTTCCAACCCATTTTATCAACTCATTTCAAGTAAATCCTCTAAAATTAACTCAACCCATTTCTTTCATTCTAAATCAACTTCTAAGAACAAAAGCCTCATTTTATTTCATTTAAACTCAAAGTGATCTAAACCTAGATTTATTACCACTTGATTTTCCACCCAATTTACTACCATTTTCAAGATTTAACATTCTAAATCTAACTCCACCCATTTCTTTCAATCAATCAACTTCTAAGAATCATAACATCCTTCTATGTCATTTATCACATCCTCAAGTCCAAAAAGAGTTCTAAGGCAATAAACAACCATTATCATCACAAGAACAACATTAGCTAGTTCATGAGCATTCATAGAAGGAAAGGTCATAATAACTTACCTTGGAATAGGAGACGGGTTACGGATTTCTTGAGCTTGAAAAACTCCTCTAGATGTCCCAATTTCAAAGGTGCTCCCGGATTGAAAAATGATGAAGAATTGAACTTGGTAGGGCTTGAGAAGAGGTGTGCTCCCAAATGGGTTTCCATGGAAAGTTGAGAGAGAAAGTGAAAGAGTATAATGAGGAGGATGATGGAGGGAGGTTGAGTATATAATTGGTAAAGGAGAAGGGGGGGGCCGAATATGGAGGGGAAAGGAGGGGAAAGTCAAGACAAAAGTATGGTCCCCCATACCACCCTTTAAAGGTTTTCAACATTTATTTCTTTCCCCCTACACAAACTAAAGCCTAACTACTCACATTTTATTTATTGTCAATTATTATACTTTCTCCATAGACTTTATTAAATTTTCTCAATTATCTCATCCTAATATAAGTAACCTAAGATATAAAATGAACACCCAATATTAACAATGATATTAAAAGCACACAATATGATGTTAAATTAGTGCCTAGGGTTAGGGTCGTTACACTCACTCCTCCTTAAAGAAAATTCGTCCCGAATTTGACTGTCACTTACCTAACTGATCATCCCGCCTCGGTTACATGTATACCTCAGACTTCAATCCCCAATCAGTCTCTTCAACGTTGTGATTCTTCCCAAAAAAAAATTCTAATTCCATTAATAATATGATATTACCACTTAATGATCCAAGAATACTATACACATATCACCAACCCGAATTTTCACGATCTCAATAAAATATAAACAATTAAAAGTATTACAACTTGTGTCACCAAATACATTACAATATCACATTAAAACTTCAAATATTCTATAAGCTTCTCCAAGCCAGTCTATAAGTCAAATTACCAACCTTTTCTAAAGCTTCAAATGGGTTAACGAACCTTGGCGCCAATTTACCTTAGGCCTTGCCTCTCCAATCTCACCCCAACAAATTAGAGATCGATATTTTCTTCCCAAACTATGCCTCATACGGTTTTATCTCAATGTTAGAATGATAACTACTATTATACGCACTTAACCACTGGTAACCATACTTCCTATTGACTACTAACCTCCATTGTTCATGTCCGTAGCATATCATCAACCATAAGTAATGATTCCTCAAATTTTTACAAGGTTAAACTTAATAGCATTCCTACACTCCAAAAGGATCTTCCCAAATGAATGACTATCCAATCTATTTAATACTATGAGTTTTATACAATCAAACTATCCCCTAACATATGTGAGGACTTTATTAATAACATCTCATCAAGCTATATATATAACGAGTAGAAAATATAATTCAACTTTCTATAACAAAATAACATACCCTTCTTTACTTCCAATGTAACTCAATCACAAAATCTATAGTGATAAAACTCTCAAGTTCAACCTAGAACTCTAAATGCTTTAATAAATCTTCTAACGTCAATATTCTATTATCACAATTAAAGGTTTCAATTATGTTCCGGCCTAGTGACAAATCAATATTCAAATTGAATGGTTGGCCGCCCACAACGGAGCCGATCCAACTCCAAAACAAAACCGAGTCTACTGTGACCGACACAGTAATAATCCCACACTTATCAAATCATTCCTCGAATCAAAACTTGAATACAATTAATCATTATAGGGGAACTAGGTTGCTTTTCTACTTGCTTCTGTACAATTTATATCTTTAGGATACCAAGTCTTTCTAAAAATTACAACATCTTTCAGAATTCGAAAGGATAATATAAAAAGATTCAAAGAGACCCGAATGGTTTATTTATTTAAAACCGGCCCATACCAGTTTTAATTAACTAAACCACTCACAATTTAAGAACTTTCAAAAGATTGATAAGTTAACAAAATTAACTCGAGTGATTTAATTATCTACAACCGTCCCATACCAGTTGTAGAGAGTTAAATTACTCACAGATTTTAATTTACACGAAAACGGTTTACTGACCTTATTAAATCAACTATCCCCGAAGAGCACAATTGCTCATACCGAATTCAATATATAGTCCAAAGTTTTAAGGCACATTTAAAACAATTCTAACATAATTTTCTTGTTTGACTTCTATTTATAATGTAGCCACCACTCATAATATTTTTACTTAGTTAAATTCCCTATGAGAAAACAAAATCTCGTAACACTTATTACTATCTCCGATAAATAACACTAAAACATTCATTAAGATTATAAACTTGGTAAAGCATTCTCAATTCAATAATTCTTCAAGTTGAATATTCAACACCCTTACTAAATTTGAGTCATCTATTCCCTACCTTTGATATTGGTATTGTACTTAGCAACAACATATTGTAAACATCTAGTTCCCGATCATATACCATAATTTCTAAATCAGAAAATATAATTGGAACTCACATAGATCAATCATCCCCAAATTTCAATTAAACATTAACGGTATAATCTAACTTATCTCCCTATAACCATCAACAACTCAAAATTCGTATAACGTAAATATCTTCCAAGCATCACACCAATCCCTTATATGAGTCACGCAACTAAATCAACCTATACGGTGTAATCATCCTAAAGTATCCTGTCTTCCAATAAGATTTATCCTCGTTTTATTTTCTCAACTAATGATAATCATCTCTCAAAACAACCCATATACATATTTTATCAATTCCTGAAGTTGATCCTACAAGTCACCAATAATTACATCTATTATACTTCTTCGCATTTACTCTATTTACCTTCCCATCACTAGTACACAATTCACAAATCAAAACGGTCATACTAGATATAAGTGTTGTCTTAAGTGTATTCTTAAAGCAAATATTCACTGTAATTGTAACACTCCGAAAAATTCAACTAATAACCATTGAGTATCCTATTAGTTTCTAGAATCGGTCATACAAATCATCAACAAATGATAACGAATACTTATTCTTCACAGTTACTAATTTGAGATCTCCCTATTCTATAATTAACCACCAAGTATCATCTTTTCTAAATATAGTACTAATTTATCCTTACGGAGAGTCGCTAAGCTAATTATCTTCTTTATCAAATACTTTCCCAAGATGAATCATCAAGTCCATCATCCCAATTAGTGTCCTCTATCTAGGAATCCGAATGCCAAAATAATACCTTATAGCAACTCAAAATCTCAATATCCTGGTATGATACCTGATGAAAACTCATTTTGAAACTCACATAGAAAACACCACTTAATCAACTAATAGCACATAAGGCAAAGATATATTGGTTCTATAAGATCTCGTACTCGCGATATTTTACAACCCATATAATCCCACTTAGACTATCACTTTCAATACTAGTCTCATATATCTAGTCTCCACCATGAGACACCATTGAATAACTAATCATGCAATTATACAACCATAAACCACTCTTAATTAGGCCATGTAACTAACCTCAACTAAGAGTTCACAAATTCATTTATCACTGTACAGGAGATAACCCAAGTGTCCTTTACTCAAATTTAACACATAACTCAAATAACCTTCACATTCTTTAGATCATACTTTCGACATTTAAGCATATGTGACATAATATCAATTAATAATTTACCCGACTCAATTACACACGGAGGTAAATCAAACGTAGATAAGGAGACTCGCTTCTTGCGACAGTCCTCCTCAAACACAACAACTACTCAAATAATTCGGTTAATATAACGATGATTCACGGATTGGTAACTCGACCAAATCCACCGGCAATACATGCCCACTTAATCACAACTACCATGATACACAAGAATGATTCGAGGTACTCTCCCATAGGAGTAGAACCTTCAGCACATAAGGCAACTTTTGGGCCAATTATGCAAATAAAGATGAAATGTAATGCCACATGAGAACGAATGTATGAGGATTTATAAAAGTATGAACCCTAATTCCTGAGACAGGTAAAATACCTCAAATGATGGTGGGGAAATCTATCTTTCCAAAACTCACCTTCCTTGATTCCTTGGTTGGTCAATATCATTTTCTGTCTTTGAACAAATTCCTGCATTAAACTCTCGACGTAAGTTATCGCACACTCTCACTCAGCTAGACTCTACCCGAGAACTCTAACCGAGCTCTGATACCAACTGTGAGGACCCCGACCCGAAACCTACACGTGTCCCAAGCTGGAGCGTCCTCAAACTAACCCAAATATCAAAAACTTTTAAAATCTTTATTTAAACTTTCAAAATAAATATAAGTATTATAACCATTTTCAAAATAAGTCTACACTTTTTCACAATGGATAAATAGTTGACTAACTTAGAAAGTACGAAACTGTTTAGTTACAAAAGGCATCGGTTATAACAATAAATGAAGATTTCATAATACAATTTCCGTAAATAATTTATACCAAAGTACACTTTCTATACCAATCTAATCAAACCCGACCAATCTCAAAATATAACCTCCAAACTCCTCACCGCCCTTACTTGGCCGGTCCACCTGTCTCGGAATCTAAAACAGTAAAGGGAGAGGGGTGAGAATAAATCTCAGCAAGCTATTATGAATGCAGCAATATGCCAAGTAAGATGCAACACATAGCATGGTAGCACATAACACATTATGGAAGCGGTAAACACCTTACGTTACCTCATTTTACCTTTTCCCTTCTGAACAATAAGTCGTACAACGTGGGAGTAAAACTCCACTCTTTGGTGAATTGCCCCCATGCACATTCACCGCTTATAGGTCTCATACCCCAGAGATCCATATAAGAAAATAGGATACTTATATGACCTTTATTCAGAGTATCATATAATATCATCGCTACTGTAAAGCCGTTGGCTTCATACAGAGCATTCCACCGGTACACCAAATCGCAGCAGTATGTAAAGGCTCCTTATTGCTCAATACAGTAGCTTGCACAGCCCACTCTGTGGCCACAGAGAGGGACGGTCCCAGGTATAATGAACCTTCAATCACTTATAGAACAAATCAGTAATTGATTGAATTCCATTATACCCCCGAATATCAACACGTTCAAGCACATCATAGATACTTGAATAAATCCACAAAGGGGATAAACAACATAGCAACATGGTAAAATATACTCATGCTCAATCAACATCATAGTGCAACATTTCTTTAACACACTTTGCATAATTAAGCAATATAGCCACATGGTAAAATATACTCATGTTCAACAATAATCAGAGTGCAGCATTTATGTAATACACTAAGCATAATCCAATCCATGAATAGGTACTCAAGTAAGATAATGAGATATCATCAACCTATCTTACTTAGTCATTATACGACAATATATGATCTCTATAAGGATCCAAGTTAACTCTACCAAGTTGGAGTCACCTTTAATAAACTGTCAAATGATTTCTAAGTCGAAGATAGAGTGCCTCCATATTTTCATTTAAACCCAATTAAGGTGCCATTAAGCGATACAATTGCTCTAAGTATAACTTAGGTTAAAAGGATTAATTCATATCCGAAAAGGTTAGGTTCCAAACTTTATATCGGTTAAGGATCATGCTAGGAGGTTACTAGTGAAAATTCAGCGAAACAGGAAACTAGGCCAATTCTGCCAACATGGGCGACCACCCATAACCTCTTGGGCGACCGCCCAAGAGGGATTTCTAGGCATCCTAACTTCTGTCAAGATGGGCGGCCGCTCATCACCACTTGGGCGACCGCCCAAGACCCCAGTCCAGCAAGCTCTATTTCCAAACCTTTGTTTACTTAGGTTCTTCTTTCCCTTTTTACATCTTCCTACTTTCATAATCACCCAAAAGAATTTTCAAATTTTACAAACTCATTCTAAATCCTTTAAACCAAAATAACATAATTCTAGATTATTTTCCACAAGATTTCCAACCCATTTTATCAACTCATTTCAAGTAAATCCTCTAAAATTAACTCAACCCATTTCTTTCATTCTAAATCAACTTCTAAGAACAAAAGCCTCATTTTATTTCATTTAAACTCAAAGTGATCTAAACCTAGATTTATTACCACTTGTTTTTCCACCCAATTTACTACCATTTTCAAGATTTAACATTCTAAATATAACTCCACCCATTTATTTCAATCAATCAACTTCTAAGAATCATAACATCCTTCTATGTCATTTATCACATCCTCAAGTCCAAAAAGAGTTCTAAGGCAATAAACAACCATTATCATCACAAGAACAACATTAGCTAGTTCATGAGCATTCATAGAAGGAAAGGTCATAATAACTTACCTTGGAATAGGAGACGGATTACGGATTTCTTGAGCTTGAAAAACTCCTCTAGATGTCCCGATTTCAAAGGTGCTCCCGGATTGAAAAATGATGAAGAATTGAACTTGGTAGGGCTTGAGAAGAGGTGTGCTCCCAAATGGGTTTCCATGGAAAGTTGAGAGAGAAAGTGAAAGAGTATAATGAGGAGGATGATGGAGGGAGGTTGAGTATATAATTGGTAAAGGAGAAGGGGGGGGGGGGGCGGATATGGAGGGGAAAGGAGGGGAAAGTCAAGACAAAAGTATGGTCCCCCATACCACCCTTTAAAGGTTTTCAACATTTATTTCTTTCCCCCTACACAAACTAAAGCCTAACTACTCACATTTTATTTATTGTCAATTATTATACTTTCTCCATAGACTTTATTAAATTTTCTCAATTATCTCATCCTAATATAAGTAACCTAAGATATAAAATGAACACCCAATATTAACAATGATATTAAAAGCACACAATATGATGTTAAATTAGTGCCTAGGGTTAGGGTCGTTACAATCCAAGTCGGAGATTATTAGAACATGAATTGCAAAATGTGTATACTTAGTAAATATACGTAAACATGTAGACGTACATGTATAAATCATAAATATAATATTGTATAAAGTATAGAAATTAATCAATGTGTAGAATTTCCGAAGTGAATCTTACCTATTTATGATGGACAAAAGGTAAGCTTTCACTACTTAATAATGAAAGGGTGTGGTTCCTAAATGAAATGGCCTTTGATTTTCAATATATAGAGGCTTTCCATCAGCCTAGAAAGACACACAATATTCATATACTCTCTCTCCATAATCTGAGATTAAAAGTGTGAAGGCATTAATCATTTAGAATAATTGCTTCTCCCTCCATATTTCTTCGTCTTGTCTTCAACATCAAGGCATACATGGATTCGTAAGGTATTACGCTTCCGTCTCCTTTTCTTTTCTCATTCTTATTCAAGATCTGAGTAAGACTTTTTTTAAACGGAATAGAAATGTTCCAACATCCTAAACCCGTTTGAACCAAAATTGTTGCCTGCTCTTCTTTTGAAATCAAAATCAGATGAAACTTACACAGAAAATTTCGTTTGAAGGAGAGAGAGAGAGAGAGAAGAAATTGTTGTTGTTTGGGATTTACTTTAATGGGAGAGGGAGAGGGAGGGACGATTTGGGGGAAGAGAGAAAGAGGGATGTCAGCGTTTTAGCTCTGAAAGGGAATGATGTGGAGGAGGATCGGGGGTGCAAGGGGAGGTTGCCGACATTGAAGCTGGATATGGAAAGGGGAGTAAAGCGATAATCTGTGAATCGAAAAAGATTAAAAGAATTGTTATATAGACTTGTAAAATTATAAGTTTAAAACTTCAAAATTGCCATCGAATCGAATGAAATGACTTTACTACCCTTAAATTTATGCACCCATTCTTATATACTTCTTTTTTAAACCCCATTGTTAAACTCATTCATATTTCTTCACTTTCTAACCATATAAATGTGTTAAATTGTTGTCTTAAATATTCTGTTTTCGTGGCAAAAAATCGGCTAGAGTTGGATGATTTTTTGCCCAGAAACGGCAACACCCGGCCCAAAAAACAAAAAAATTCGGCCACACCCGACTGAAAAATAAAACAAAGTTCGGTCACACCCATCCGAACCATTAATAAAATTCGGCAGCTACTGTCCGATTTTTTGGATTGGTTCGGCCAGTACCGGCCGAACTTTTGTAATTTAGGCAAAAAAAAAATTGGCCTATTATTTAGGTATATAACATTGTTTTAACATTAGTTTTATAAAAAAATGCCCTAAATAGAACTTTCGGACAGTAGTGGCCGAACAGAATAAGGATATTTGGTTGTTACTGGCCAAACTTTTTTATTAGTTCGGTCAGTAATGGCCGAACTTTTGTAGTTTAGTAAAAAAAAAGTAAAATAATTTGACTTATTATTTGGATACATAACATTGTTTTGACCTAAGAATAGTGGTAAAATTGAAATATAATTATTTTTTTATTTAAAAATATGTCATTTATTTTAAAATAGACAAGAAGATGTACAATATTTTTCATTAATTTACTTAAATAATTATAATCTATTCAAACATAATGCAAAAAATGAGAAGTTATTCATACTTGAAAAGTTTTTCAAATATAATATAAACATCAAATACAAAACTAAAAATAATTGTTCAAACATTATTTCATTGACATAATACAAAAATCAAATAATACAAATTTGATATTTGTCTTCATTATAAACTGAATGTCTAGTATCAATATATGATCCCCAACTCACTAAGCATTAATGTATTGCGTAGATTGCCCTTGATTACGTGAGATTTCGTGTTTGCTTACTAACGGAATTAGTTGGACGTATTCTTGTAAATATCTATTTAACTGCAAATAAAAATCAAAAATCAAACTCAATACAATTTAATATCATATTATATCAAACTCAAACACTTTACGTCACATTTTCATCATTTTAATATTATAAAATGATATTTACAAACTCAAAACTTCAATATTAACATGAAATCCCCGTCTAAGCATTAATTGGTGAGTCATATCATATTGTAAAATTTCGACCATTAATAGCTGAAAATAGTCAAAAAATTCAGCCGGAGGTGGCTAAAAAATATCAAAAAATTCAGCCGAGCATGGCTGAAATTACTCAAGAAGTTCGGCCCGGTGTGGCTGACTTTTTGAGTGAAATTCGGCCACTAATGGCCGAACGGATCTACAATTTCGGTCAGTACTGGCCGAATCACCACAAACCCATAATTTGAAACAAATTGAACCCAAAAATGTTAGAACATGGATTGCAAAATGTGTATACTTAGTAAATATACATAAACATGTAGACATATATGTATAAATCATAAATATAATGTTGATATAAAGTGTAGAAAATTAATAAATGTGTAGAATTCCTGAAGTGGAAATTACCCAGGAGTATTTATGATGGGCAAAATGGTAATTTCTCACTGCTTCAAATGTGAAAGGGTGTGATCCCTAAATGAAGTGTCTATTTATTTTCTATATATAGAGGCCTACCATCAGCCTAGAAACACTACATAATCTTACATATACTCTCTCCATAAATTTGAGTGAAAGAGAAGGCATTCATCATTTAGAAGATCTACATCTCCCTCCTTTATTTCTTCTTCTTCTCTTCAATATCAAGGCATATGGATTCAACAGGTATGTTACGCTTCCACCTCCATTTCCTTTTCTCATACTTCTTCAAGAAATGAGTAGACATTGGGTTTAACGGAATAGAGATATTCCATCAATTGGTATCACAGCCTGCTCATGTTCTTGATTAAGTTTGAGTTCATGATAGCATATGTTTTGCTTTGCTTTGATTCTTGATTATGTTGAAATCATTACGTTTTGATGTTGTTTAATCACTTTAATTCATTTATAGAGTATTAGTAATAATTATCCAGTTTAAAATCTGGAAAGGATTGAAGTTTTTGGCTCAAAAGGCATAAAATTCATCAAAAGGTGCAATAATTCAAGTAAGACTGTCCCATTGGCACGACCGTGCATTATATAATGCACGTCAGTGCGGACCTACTTGCCAAATGAATTTTCTGAAACACTGTTTAGAGGATTTTTGCCTCTGTGCATGGCCACTTTGTATCTGGCACGACCATGCAAGGGGAAGCACGGCCATGCTGATTTGGAACGCGGCCGTGCCAAAGCTTCTGGAAAAATTTGGTTGATACCCCTGGAGTAATTTTTGACATCTCACACGGCCGTGCATCTTTGTGGACGCGGCCGTGCAAAAGTTTCTGGAATTTCTGCATATTTAGCTTAGAAATTCAGCTTTTCCCTTCATTTTCTTGAACAAAAACATGCATTTTTCAAACCTTTTTCCTTGTGATTAATTATATGCTTAACAACTTCATAAATTGTCTAAATAATATTGTCGCCAAAGTGATTTACGTTGTTTAGATCCGAAATTGTTAAGTGATTAATGTATACTTTAATATGTGGATAAAATGAATTTTTCAAAGAAGATCGTTTATTTGACTAAATTTATACATTCATTTGGTAACAAGTAAAAGAACATTAGTTAGTCTTTCAGGTACTTAAATCGGCCCAAAGAAAGATTAAGTATTTGATTAAGACATCGTTTAATTTCTTGGTTACCTCAAGATAATTGCTTATGAGTCAACTCGCAATTCAAAGATTAGTTTTGATGTCATATTGATTATCTTATAGATGAAATTCATTTGATATAATTAATCACTTAATTCATTAATTATGTAGTTATTGATATATGTTTTGTATTTTTCATTCTTCGTTCTCATCCCCAACAGATTTAGTAATTGCATCATCAATCTCTACTGCTATGAATAACATTTCGATGCTTAATGGGACAAATTTTTAAAACTTGAAAAAATAAAATAACTATGATTTTGAACTGTATGGACATTAATCTCGCATTAAGGGAACCAAGTCCCGCTCCTCTCACTGATAAAAGCACTTAGGAAGATCGCTTGAGTGTTGAGAAGTGGAACCGTTCCAACCGCGTAAGCCTAATGATCATGAAGAATGACTGCCATAAGTATCATGATTGACGTGTTAAGAAAGGTATATCATTTGGTCTTGTTTGTACCGAGGCTAATTTGGTTTCAATTCCTTCATATAAATGGTGGTTGGATTCTGGTGCAACAACTCACACAAGTATGTCTATGAAGGGTTGCCTGAATTATCGAAGACCTAATGAAGATGAGAGATACTTCTATATGGGAGCTGGGATCCGGTTGAAGTTATAGGGATTGGGACATTTAGATTATTATTAAGTACTGGATATTATTTTGTATTAAATAATATATTAATTGTACTGTCCTTTAGGCGGAACTTGATCTCAATCACTGTTTTGGACAGGGAAGGTTATTCCTGTTCGTTTGGCAATAATAAGTGTGTTCTGTATTTCAATTCCAAAATTATTGGTATTAGTGCTTTATCATATAGTGATAATCTTTATTTACTTGACACAGTCAAGTCATTTAATGAGTCTCATATTAATGAAACCAAAACTAAAGGCACTAAACGAAAGTTATCAAGTGAAAATTTGTATACCTTATGACATATGCGTTTGGGTCGTATCTCCAGAAGGAGAATTGATAAGCTTGTGTCAGAGGAAATCTTAAACAAACTTGATATTCCGGATAAAAACTTTTGTATTGAATGTCTTAAAGGAAAATTTACAAATACCAAAGGGAAATAATCCTTGAGAGCATCAAACATCTTAGAACTAATTCATACAGATATTTGTGGACCATTCACTACCCCTTCATGGAATGGTCAACAATATTTCATTACATTTATAGATGATTACTCTCGTTATGGATACATTTATTTGCTTCATGGACGTTTTCAAGTCTTTTAAAGCAGAAGTTGAAAATCAACTTGGAAAGACTATTAAGAACGTTAGATCTGATCGTGGTGAAGAATACTACAAACGGAATGACGGTTCGGGTGAACAAAGTCTGGGTCCTTTTGCTCGCTATCATGAAGAGTGTGGGATTGTCCCTCACTACACCATGTCGGAAAAACCTATCATGAATGGTGTAGCGGAGATACGTAATAGAACCCTTAAGGATATGGTAAGAAGTATGATTTCTTATACTTCTTTACCTCACTCATTGTGGGGCAATGCATTAAAAACCGCTGCTTATATTCTCAATAGAGCTCCTTCAAAGGCTACCGACAAAACTCCTTATGAAGTATGGACGAATAAGAAATCGTCCCTAAATCATTTTCATGTATGGGGTTGTCCAGCAGAAGCAAGGTTATAGGCCTAATGAGGGCAAACTGGACGCTAAGACCGTTAGTAGTTACTTTGTGGGGTATGCTAAGAGATTTAGGGGATATAAATTTTATGACCCGAAAACTAGCACCTTTTTTGAGACGAGAAATGCTAGGTTTTTTTAGGATATTGAATTTAGAGGGGAAATTGGAAATATTTTTGAATTTGAAGAGCAAGAGGAATCCATTTCTATACCTCTTCCCATAGTTCCTATTGGAAATTAAGTACTTGTACCTGAAATTCAATAAGAACATATAATTCAAAACAATATAGAATCTCCTATAAATATAGAACAACATGAAAATGTTGATAATGAGGATAAAATTCAACAACCTCAAAATCAAGAAGAAACGGTGCCCTTAAGGAGATCTAATAGAGTAAGAAGGAGTGCGATTCCAGCTGATTATGATGTGTATCTTGTCGAGAATGAGGAACATTTAGCCTTAGTGGGAGATGAACCGCTCACCATCCATGAAGCTATTAATAGTCCAAATTCTCATAAATGGATCGATGCAATAAATGAAGAGTTAAAATCCATGAAAGACAACGACATTTGGGATCCTGTTCCATTACCTGAAAACGTGAAACTCATCGGATGTAAATGGGTCTTTAAGACCAAAAGGGATTCACAAGGTAATGTGGAAAGATATAAGGCTCGTCTTGTTGCTAAATGATTCACTCAAAATGAAGGCATTGATTATAAAAAAGCATTTCCTCCGGTATCATCTAAAAACTCTTTTAGGATCATTATGACACTTGTAGCACATTTTGACATTGAGCTTCATCAAATGGATGTAAAGACGGCTTTTCTCAATGGAGACATTGAGGAAACTATCTATATGAAGAAACCAGAAATGGTGACTAATTTAGATCAAACTAATCAATTAATTTGTAAACTTAAGAAATCCATTTATGGCCTCAAGCAAGCTTCTCGTCAATGGTACTTAAAATTCAATCAAGTAATTCTTTCATTTGGTTTTGAAACGAATCTTGCTGAAGATTGTGTGTACCATAAGTTCAGTGGGAGTAGATTTATAATTTTGGTCTTATATGTGGATGATATTTTACTTGCTAGTAATGATAAGGACCTTTTTAAGGAAACTAAGAAATTTCTATCAAATAAGTTTGGAATGAAAGATCTTGGTGAGACATCTTTTGTATTAGGAATCCAAATTCATCGTGATTGATCACGAGGTATTTTAGGATTATCACAAAAGGGCTATATAGAGAAGGTATTACAAAGGTTTAGCATGAAAAATTGTAAATCACATGACACCCCTGTTTTTAAAGGAGATAAATTTAGTTTAAAGCAATGTCCTAAAAATAATGTAGAATCCAAGTATATGGAAAATATCTCGTATGCATCAGCAGTAGGAAGCTTAATGCATGCACAAGTTTGTACTCGTCCAGACCTTGCATTTATTGTTGTGATGCTTGGTCGATATCAAAGCAATCTGGGGAGAGAACATTGGGTTGCAGCCAAAAGAGTGATGAGATACCTACAAAACACAACGGACTACATACTTACATATATAAAGTTGGATCATCTTGAGATCGTTGGGTATTTCGATTTCGATTTTGCTGGATGTCAAGATAGTCGAAAGTCGACGTCAGGTTATGTCTTCACATTAGCCGGTGGAGCAATATCTTGGAGAAGTGCTAAGCAAACACTTGTAACTTCCTCTACCATGAAATCTGAATTTGTTGCTTGTTACGAAGCATCCAATCAAGCTATATGGCTGTGTAAATTCATTGAGGGACTGCGAATTGTCAATGGTGTTGAAAAACCACTCAAGTTATATTGTGACAATCGGGCAGCAGTGTTGTATTCTAACAACAACAAGAGTTCATATAAATCTAAAGCGTACAAAATGAACAAATAGAAATACAACTTATAGGAACAAATTCCATGTTAACGGATCCGTTTACTAAGCGTTATCTCCTTTAGCGTTTCATGAGCATACCGCTCATATGGGTGTTACAACTTTTGATAACATTTAATATAGTGGAGTCTGTGTTGTTCTTTCATTTGATTGTTTTATGTCTATTAATTATTGATCTCATTTGGTTAAGTAGAACTAGTTGGAAGAATATATATACATGCTTTAATATATTCATCAATTTTTCATGCTACATATCTACACTTAATATATATCATTTAGTTGGATATATATATGTGATTATTGTGGGTTTAGTTGCGAATCAATTACAATGATTGCACCTTTAGTCCTTATACTTATAAAACTAATGGACGGAATTGTTGAATGACAATAAAGTATTCATAAGGATTGTCATTTATATTATAAATATGATTTTGGAAGGGTTTATTAAGTACAAACACATGTTTGAGCAATTCAAGTAGGAGATTGTTAGAACATGGATTGCAAAATGTGTATACTTAGTAAATATACATAAACATGTAAATGTACATGTATAAATCATAAATATAATGTTGATATAAAGTGTAGAAAATTAATAAATGTGTAGAATTCCTGAAGTAAAAATTACCTATTTATGATGGGCAAAATGGTAATTTCTCACTGCTTTATATGTGAAAGGGTGTGGTTCCTAAATGAAGTGCCGATTTGTTTCCTATATATAGAGGCCTACCATCAGCCTAGAAACACTACATAATCTTATATATACTCTCTCCATAAATTTGAGTGAAAGAGAAGACATTAATCATTTAGAAGATCTACATCTCCCTCCTTTATTTCTTCTTCTTCTCTTCAATATCAAGGCAAATGGATTCAACGGGTATGTTACGCTTCCGCCCCCATTTCCTTTTCTCATACTTCTTCAAAAAATGAGTACTCATTGGGTTTAACGGAATAAAGATGTTCCATCAAAAAAAAATCTCAAATTGAAACATTAATCAAACGAATTAAACCCTTAAAAGTAATTTTCGAACGAATTGAACCAAAATTAACTTGTTTTCCAATGTTTCTCTCTCTAAAAATCAGTAAATGTTGATGGGTGTGGGTGAGTGAGAGTTAATGTTTGGTTAATAGGTGTGGGTGGGGGTGGGTGGGTGAGAGATAAGGGATAAATGAAATAAGGGATATAAGTGAAAAGTGAGGGGTTTGTTTTAATTTTTGGAGGATGAATTTAATGATACGGGTTTTCTCAACATTTTACGAGCCTAAATAACAATTCTCAAAGATTAAATATTTTAGAGAGAGAGAGAGAGAGATGAAATCGGGTTGGAGAAGGGGAAAGATGAAACTGGATTGCCGTCGTTAGAGGGTAGGGTGGGCATGGGAGGAGCAGAGTGGTAGGAAAAGATTGAAATCTGATTTGAGTTTTTAATTTATGGTTGGTGTGTGTGTGTGTGCGCGCGTGTGAGATGAGGGGGAGGAAACAACTGTTGGGGAAGAATTGATAGATTTTAGGGTAAAAATGTGTTGCTATTTTAAATTGTAGACTGATTTTGTGGACTCCATGGGAGGTGTGGGCTTGAGTCAAGTTGGAGAAGAAGGGTAAAGAGAAGGGGGATGACATGGTTGTTAGGGTTTCTTTTTTCAATTCAACCCCTACAATTTATTAAAAGAAAAACTAAGCCCTATAGATTATTGTTTTACCTTTTAAATCAGACCATCTAAAATATTTCTTAAAATCTGTTCACATGCGTTGAAATGACCATTTAACGGAAGAAAACTAAACTCGTTAGTGATAGTGACCATGAATATAAAAATAAAATAGTTTAATGTGTTGTAAAAAATTTAATTTAGCAGTGAAACACGCAAAAATTGAATAATACAGTTAGGGGTGTAAGTGGTTCGGTTCAAACCGCAGTTCGAAACCGAACTAAACCAAATCATGCGGTTTAGTTCGATTTTCAAGTAATCGTGATTTGGTTCGGTTTCAAAAATTGTCAAACCGTGTGGTTCGGTTTGGTCTGCGGTTTGGACCCCCAAACCACGGTTCGAGATCATGAGACCGAACCACCAAACCGAACCCATAAACCAAACTACCAGACCGTTCAGTATTAACCGTAGATATTTATATCTTTCATTTTCACCTTACATTTAGATTTGAAAACCCCTAATTCTATTAATGAGGTTTAGCCCATAACCCTTTTTTCTTTTGGTTTATCTTCTTGTAATAATGTTAATTCACTTTTTAGCACATACCATTACAAGTACTCAAATGGCATGTTGTTATCATAAACATTGAAGCACAATTTCAAGTTGTGTTTAAATACTGAATCTTTTATGTATGTTATATTTGGAAAATTCAAACAATCATAACAATGAATTGTGTAGTTTGAAACTATGTTCTAATTAATGGTTTAATCAATATTCTATTCCATGGTTTGAACCATGGTTTGAATTGTGTAAACCGCGGTTCGAACCGTAAAATCAAACCATGGTTCAAACCAAACCATGACGGTTTGGTTCGGTTTGAATTTTTTTCATGGTTCGATTCGGTTTGAGATTTTTTCAAACCGATGACTAGTGATTCGGTTCGTAAATTGGCCCAAACCGAACCAAATCAAACCATTTACACCCCTAAATACAATGAATTGTTTGCAAAATATATTAGATATTCTACTTTCAAAACTTTTTTCTGTATTTTGCATGAGGCCACTTTATAGTCTTACTATCTGCAACGGGTGATGGCCATTTGGGCTGCGGCCCGCTAGAAAGAAGGCTTAATCTCCCCCGTTAGCCCACTGACTGATAAGATTTAGGGAATTTTCCCATCAAGTTCCTTTTTTAACATACTCCTTCCCACTAAGTTCCTTATATTATTGAAATGACTAGGAAGTTTCTTTTTCACGTAAACTTTCTATATTACCCCTGTTATTATTTCCCCAATTCCAAACAGAAGTCAAAAACCCCTCCATCCCCACCAAACGACGCGAACCATGGCAGTGGTGTCTTTCCCTGTTTCCCTCCGCTCCCTATCTACCACCGCCCCCTCCCTGCGCCCTAAACGATCTTCACAATCTTCGATGTCTTTCCGCAACCTACCTTCCTCCACCGCCCCTCTTTCCTACCGTCTTCTTCCTTTGCGATGGGTCAACCTTGGTGCCCGCTCTCACGCCTTACAACCTATCAAGGTAATTCACCAATTTCATGTTTATTTGCCTTACCAAACCCTCACCTAAACCCATTCCTTTGTTAATTTATCTGTCTTTCTGTGTTCATACCAGGAAAATTTGGGTTTCGTTAATAACAAGGAGTTCAAGAATTTGAGAGCTTTCTATTCATTGGCTTTTGTGTAGCGAAAATTTGGGTTTTGTTAATTTATCTGTCTTTCTGTGTTCATTGTTTTGTGATTTTGTGTTTTGAAAGCTTTTAATGGAAATTCAGCTTAATAGGTTTTGATTTATGTTGCTATTTGCAAATTAGCAAACATTTAGCATAATGTTGTATCATATTTTCAAGAATGTTGTATTTTTTTTTTTAAGGATGTTGTATTTGGTTTTAACGATGTTGTGTTTTAGTTTAAAAATCTTGTATTTTTAAGGATGTTGTATTTTATTTTCATGATGTTGTATCATATTTTCAAGAATGTTATATTATTTTTTAATGATGTTATATTATTTTTTAATGATGTTGTATTATTTTTTTAATGATGTTGTATTATTTTTTCTTTATAATACTGCATCAGAAATGTTGTATTATTTTTTAATGATGTTGTATTATTTTTTAATGATGTTGTATTATTTTTTTAATGATGTTGTATTATTTTTTCTTTATAATACTGCATCAGAAATGTTGTATAATACAATATTTCTGATGCAGTATTATTGATGCAGTATTATAATGAACATTATAATACAACATTTTTATGCAATATTATTGATGCAGTATTTTAAGATATTGTATTATTTTAAAAAATGATACAATATTTCTGATGCAGTATTACTGATGCAATATTATAAAGAACAGTAGTATAATACAACATTTTTTATGCAATATTATAAAAAACAGTAATATAATACAACATTTCTGATGCAGTATTATAAAGAACAATAGTATAATACAATATTTCTAATGTTAAAGAACAGTAGTATAATACAACATTTCTGATGCAGTATTATAAAGAAAAAAAATAATTCAACATCATTAAAAAATAATACAACATTCTTGAAAATATGATACAACATCATGAAAATAAAATACAACATTCTTAAAAATACAACATTTTTAAACTAAAACACAACATCATTAAAACCAAATACAACATCCTTAAAAAAAAAACAACAACATTCTTGAAAATATGATACAACATTATGCTAAACGTTTACTAATTTGCAAATAGCAACATAAATCAAAACCTATTAAGCTGAATTACCATTAAAAGCTTCCAAAACACAAAATCACAAAACAATGAACAGATGGATCATAAGCCAAAAAAAAATAACTCTCAAACTCGCAATTTGTAGAAAAATAGAAAAAGCAAGAGAAAAAAATATTGAAAGAATATTAAAATAGATTAAAATAAAGTGTCTAACAAACCTTTGAAGAGTCAGCGCGAAATAAAGCCACCCACAACATAAACACAAAAATGGTGTGACAAACAATCTCAAACGAATCAAAGCTTCAATTCAGTCAATTTCTCTCTCTCTCTCTCTTTCACTCAGATCTCTTTATCAAAGCTACGAGCCCTAGATTTCTGACACCATTGTTGGATTCGCAAGGGTTTATACCTCTTTCAATCGACATTCAAGCACAATTCATACAAATGGCGTCGAAAGGGAGGTATCCGCGAGGAACTCCGTACCGGAAAACTTCGTCGTCAACGCTCATTTTCTCAATCCTAATTATTTGGGAATTTTCCCATAGAATTGCTGCAATTTGGAGAGAATGTTCTGATCGGAGAGACTGGAAAAGGGCGTGGTTGAGGTACGAGCGGGATTACGCTTGTTCTAAGGGATTGTGTTAGAGGGGCATTTTTGTCCATAATGAGTAAAATAATAAAGGACATAACAAAAGAAACTTGATGGTCTCTAATTTGTAAAAAAGGAACTTATGGGTCACTAACTCGAAGATTTAATATTGTTTTTTTTTTGTTGAACGAACGGTGGGGTTTCATACTTGGCTCCGTTTGTTTCAATCGTTAATGTTTTACGAAAAATGATATTCGTAAAATATTTTTTGGAAAATGAATTTCCTGTAAAATATTTTTCGGAAAATAAGATAAACATGTTTTTGACTGTTTGGTAAGGAAAACATTTTTCGAAAAAAATTTCATGTGCTTAATGAAAATATTTTTCGATAAAAACACAATTTGAGTGGAGGGGGGGGGGGCAGGGGTGGTGGTGGAGTAGGGTGGGGTGTTGTTAAAAATAAATTTTAAATGATTAATTTTTTTTACCCGACGGGAGGTGGGGGCAGGGGTGGTGATGGTGAGTTGAGTGGGTGGGAAATTGTTAAAAATCAATTTTAAATGATTTTTTTTACCCGACGGGGGGTGGGGGGCAGGGGTGGTGGTGGTGAGTGGAGTGGGGTGGGGAGTTGTTAAAAATAAATTTTAAATGATTTTTTTTTAACCGGGGGGGGGGTGGTGAGTGGGGTGGTGGTGGTGAGTGGGGTGGGTAACATGGGGGGTGTGTGAGGGTGTTACCATTTTCCGAAAAATGTTTTACTTAGAAAAAATTCGTAAGTCATTTTACACCGAAAAGGGAGGAAAATATTTTTCCCATTTTTCGGTGCTTACCAAACACCGAAAAATGGGAAAAACGTTTTTCCGAAAAACATTTTACGGGCAAACAAACGGAGCCTTGATTTGAGGTTTTGTGAAATGCTTTGATTTTTTTCTTAAATTTTAAAGTGGTGGTGGCGGTGACATGGTGGCAGAGATGGTGGTGCTCAGTGGCGAGGCTACACTCGTTGCAAGGGGGTCACCCCCTTCAATTTTGGAATGTGTCAAATTTAGTATTATCAAACTTTTAGAAAATAACATTTTACTAATAAAAATTATGAATTTGTATGTTTTGAGCCCCTTAATTTTGAGAAAATTAAACAATAAATTAATATTTTGACCCCCTAATATATTAAATTCAAATACCTTAATAATAATGTTATGCTAAAAAAAAACTTGATCCCCTTTAAAAAAAAAATCTTGCTTTGCCACTGGTGGTGCTGATGGTTAGATGCTGTGGTGGAGGATGATGTTAAGGTTGACGATGATGGAGGATGGAATTGGTTTTGACATATGGTGGATGGTGTTAACTTTCACTGTGGTGGTTCTAGCTTTAAAAGTTAATGGAGAGTGATGAAATTGAAAACAAAAGTATAAAACATAAAGACAGTCAATAGTTAAAGTTAAAAATAAACGTTAAATTTAATGACAAAGATGGCATAATTGAAAACAAAAGTAGATATTAATAGCTAAAGTGAAAATAAACAAATATTAGTAATATGTGAAAAAGATGACAAGCCCAGAGATCTAAAGTTAAACCTTTAAAGCTTATCTGAGATTGAACCACCAAAAAAAATTTAACGGGAAAAAACCAACTCCATTAGTGATAGTGACCGAGGATAGGATGCAAAAATAAAATAGTTTAATGTGTTGTAATAAAAAAATAGTTTAGGGAGAACACGCAAAATATAAATAATACATTGAGTTTTGTAATTTTTCTTTCATTTATTTTATACCTATTCAATTTTATTATTAAATTTTATAAAGAGCGAATCTTACAAAAAATAGTAATTTCGACTTTTTAAGGAAAAGGGTTTTTTATTGCACACAATTATGCACAATAAATAATATATGTCAATTCATGTGTTATTTATTGTTAGTACATGTATAAAAGATTACAAATGCATGTGTTATTTATTGTTAGTTCATGTATAAATGATTGCAAATGCATGTGTTTTGTTTTATGAGTATCAGTAATAATGAGGGGTACGTGCATATATTTTGTGAGTTAAGTGCATTTGTTATTGAGTATGAGCACTTATGAGTGTCTGTGCATGTAAATATGATTGCAATTATATGTGTTTGTATACATGTATTAAGTGTGTTTTTTTGTGATTATTGTTTTGTCATTATAGTGCATGTGCTCTATGTATAAAAAAAATTAAGAGTCGATAAGCATTCGCATTCGGGTCAATCGCATACGCCCTTGCCTTTGTAAAGGGTTCGAACCCCCTCCCCTAAATTGTATTTGAAATGTTGTAACTTGGAAAGAAAATAATAAGAAAAAATTTTGTAAAACATATCATCTCAAATAACAAAGTATCATATAGACAATTGTATCATATTTTTTCTTTGATATTTTATATTTTATTAATACTTTTGACATTATCAATATTTTTAAAAGATGACTATTATTTTAAATAATTTTTTTACTAAAGTAAAAAATTGTAAATATTATAATTATCACTTTATTAATATATAAACAGCCAAATACATTATCAATTAAAATCAAATAACCATCTCTAACAACAACATATATTAATTTCTAAATTATAAATTATAAATTTAAAATCAAATAAATTTGCTAACTTACTTAACTATATTAAATTTTGATACAATTCATTTCAATGATTGGAGTTGTTAGTATTCTTGTATGTGTATCAAAATTTGCATTTTTTTAATTTTTATTTTCCACTACTCACACACACACACACACATGCACGTACAGAAGCGCCTAGGAGATAAATCCTAGAGAGAGAAAGCCTTCCCTCTAACTTCTGGGGGGATCAAACCCATGACCTCCAGGTTGAAAGCCATGAGCTCAAGCCAGCAGGACAAATACATAAAAAAAAAAAAAACAGATTTTCCTATAAGCCGATAGCCACATACATAAAAAAAAAAAAAAAAAAAACAGATTTTCCTAAAACGTAGAAAATTTATTTTCCTGAAGTATTATGAAAATAATAATTATTTATACTATATTTTAAATGAAAAGTAGATAATACTTTTGGAAAAAATGAAATGGGTGATAATCTTTAACAACAGGAGACTTGCAAATGAATGTTCCATTTATTTCAGTGCATGTGTTTAAGAAAAATTCTAGTTTTAACCTTCTTCTATTTTCGGTTTCTTTTATTGTTTACTTTTGACAAATAAGTTCAGAAAGTAAATCATATTTTAATTTGTTATACAAATATTATGCATTATAGATTAGGTGAGAACAATTGTCTTGTTTTGGGAACATGATGGAGAAATTCCATTAAAATCGGCAATTATAAATTTAAAAAATAAACTTAATTACTTATTCCATCTCCCTCAACTTAGAAAATTGGTAAACTTGATAACACTTTACCAAGTAATTTAAATAAAAAATAATTATCTTAATACAAATTTATTATATTATAGTTAATAATACTCTCAATAATAAATTTTAGATTTTTGTTACAATAATTATTTTTTATTTAAATTATTTGTCCAAATTAAAGTTAACTTAATTTGACCAAAATGCTAAGTTGAGCGGTGAAGAAATAGGTATCTCATCCCACTTCAATCGATTTAAGAACCCGAGAACAATCTAAGGCCTTTTTCAGATATCTCAATTGAACTACCGATCAATGGGATTTTTCGGAAAAATAGTATTCTTTTGTATTTCAATGATCATCGATGTAGAATAAAATACTCGAGAATCTTGGAATATGGACCATAGAAATGGATTATCTCAATTGAACTACCGATCAATGGGATTTTTTGAAAAAATAGTATTCTTTCGAATTTCATAAATAACTCGAAAATCTTGGAATATGGACCATAGAAATGGATTAAATTCGGAAGATGTGTGTCGGTATCCCAAACGAGAATGACGAAGTGATCCTGATGTCACTACTTGAAAAATAGAAACAATCCAGTTCACCCATTAGTCTTTTTTCTTTTATAAATATATTAAATAAATATGTGGCAGTTGAAGCTGTCAGGGGTCACATTTAATAAATGAAAAAGGATTATAAATATTTGAAAATGTAGTGGCCAATTACCATTTGCATTCCTCTGCTTACTTTATTTAAATACTTCCTCCCTCACTCCTAAAATTAATAAATATCAAATAAAATAAAATATACTCCTGTAAATGACTTGTCCATTTATTTTCCTACTAGAAGGATGAGCCTAGCAAAAGCTTCTCCCATCGTCCACGAAGCATTTGCCTCGTAATTTCCTGTCCCAAAATCTGTTCACACCAAAGACAAACAACCCCTTATAGTAAGATTCTTCACACACACAAACACACGCACAAACACCTCAGGTATCATTTCATTAACAACTCTGGTTTAAGTTACCTGAGGAGAAGAAGAAGAAGAAGATGATGACCATGCGAGATATGTGGACTCAAGTGGGGTCCGTCACGGCCAGCTTGATGTTCGTCTGGGCCATTTTCCAGCAGTTCTTCCCCTACGACCTTCGTCGCCATATAGAACAATACGGTCACAAGCTGATCGGATATGTATACCCATACATCCAGATCACCTTCCATGAGTACCAAGGAGATGGCTTCCAGCGTAGCAAGGCCTACGTAGATATCCAACGTTACCTAGCTGCAAACTCTTCCACTAGAGCCAAGAGGCTTAAAGCTGACATAGTCAAAGGTAGTCAATCTCTGGTTCTCAGCATGGATGATCACGAAGAGATTTCTGACGAGTTTCAAGGCGTCAGAATCTGGTGGGCTTCTAGCAAGAACATCCCGAAAATTCAGCCTATGTTTTCGTATGGAAACAGTGATGAGAAGCGGTATTATAAGCTTACTTTTCATAGAAGAAATCGCCAAGTTATTACTAATGTTTACCTTGCTCATGTTCTTGATGAGGGGAAAGCTATTGCTATACGAAGCAGGCAGCGGAAACTTTATACTAATAACAAGACTGAGAGTGGGTATGGGTCGAACCGGACCCGGTGGAGCCATATTGTGTTTGAGCACCCTGCAACTTTTGATACTTTGGCTTTAGAGCCAAAGAAGAAGAAGGATATAATCAATGATCTTATGACATTTACTAAGTCAAAAGACTATTATAAGAAGATTGGGAAGGCTTGGAAGCGTGGGTACCTTCTCTATGGCCCACCTGGAACCGGGAAGTCGACTCTGATTGCAGCCATGGCTAATCTTCTGGAATATGACATTTATGACCTTGAGTTAACGGCGGTTAAAGATAACACGGATTTGAGGAAGCTGCTGATTGACACATCGACCAAGTCTATCATTGTAATTGAGGATATTGATTGTTCTCTTGATCTTACAGGTCAACGGGAGGGGAAAAAGGAGAAAGATGAGGATAAAGAAGAGAAGGATCCGATTAAGAAAAAGGCAGAAGGTGAAAAGGAGAAGAAGGGTAGTGAAGTAACTTTATCTGGGCTGTTGAATTTCATTGACGGGCTATGGTCTGCTTGTGGAAGTGAGAGGATCATTGTGTTTACGACCAATTATGTGGAGAAACTTGACCCTGCTCTTATTCGAAGGGGACGGATGGATAAACATATTGAACTGACATATTGTCGATTTGAAGCATTTAAGGTTCTTGTAAACAACTATTTGGATCTTGAATCTCACCATTTGTTTGGAACCATAAGTCAGTTATTGGAGGAAGCGGATATGACTCCAGCTGATGTTGCGGAGAATTTGATGCCCAAGTCTGCTGAAGAAGATGCAGAGACTTGCTTGGACAACTTGATCAAAGCTCTCCAGAAGACGAAAGAAGAAGCAAAGCTGAAAGCTGAGGAAGATGCCAAGCTGAAAGAAGACAAAGAAGCAAAGCATAAAACAGAGGAAGAAGCTAAGCAGAAAGCAGAGGAAGAAGCAAAGCTGAAAGCAGAGGATGAAGCAGAAGTAGTAGCTGTGGGTACGAAAAAGAACGGGCAAGATGCAGATGAAGTACTAGTTAATGGAACGAAAGAGGACGGTGTCATTTCTAAAGATTAGTAGGTTTCAATTCATTGTGATATGCTTAATTTAGTGATATGCCTCTAAAGTTTAGATTTACCATCATTGTGTTAAGAGGGACTTCATCCTGTAGGATGTACTGAATAAGGGAGGGTGCTCACTTTGCAGATCGCAGCTGATCAATGGGGTTCACAGATTTTTTTTTTTCCTAAATTTCTGTTATATGTGCAAAGAGTGCTCACTTTGCAGGTCACAGCAGATAGGTCATTGATGATAACACAACTCTCATCACAGGACAAACACTTGGCAGAAACCCCAAGAAAAAAAAAAGATTAAGAAAATTCTGCAACAGTAGAAAAGGTTTGTTCTACTGAATTTGGGGTGGTGCAGTCAGAGTACCAATGGTGATAGGGCGGGGGGTCAAACAACCCTTAAAAGAGATTGAATCTCAAACAAATGTGTGGCCCCTTTTAGTGATAGGGCGGGGGGTCAAAACATAATCACAATTCTACCCTAAAGAGATTGAAAAGCCCAAAAGAGAACTGTTGTGCCATACTAATACAAGCACCGCAGATCCTGTTCTACCGTGTCACCAAGGTTAAAACTTGGTTGTTGTCCGTAACTTCCTTAGGACTTGCTCTGTCGCAAAACAAGGGTCACACTAACCATTTTTTTCATCCATCACAAATAAAAAAAATTGCATTTCTAAAAGAAGAAATAACTATAGTGCAACTTCATGAAGGTGCAAGCAAATCTAAGATCATCGGGACTTCTATTAGTTAGTCCCGGAAGCTACGTCCTTAATAAGCATGCCATTGTACAATGCGACTCTCTTTGTGACGTAGGTAGTATCATTGGATAAAAAAAGGTTAACTGCCTAATTTCTCTATGAAGAAAACTCCTGTCGTAAGTCATAACCTGTTAAGAAGCCATTTCCTAACATGAAGAGACAAAAAGTTTGGGAGAATATTTGTACAGGCATGGAAAAGACAGCCTAATTGCAATTTTAAGGGATTAATCATTCACTAAACTTAAAATTATGGGACCATTTCTGCAGCATTTTCTAACACAAACTTCCAACTTTCAGGTTTGTAAAGCTACCAGCATGATGCAATGAGGCTGATGTCAGTAAAATTTCCATCCAATGAACAAAAGACTAAGAAACCCCAGTCTTTGAGATAAGAATTGTTTATAGTACAAAATACCTAACACAACACCATGGACAAAGACTTGGGGCAGGGAGTGCAATAACATGCCATTTTCCTTTGTCACTTAATAGCATCCACGACAAACTATCCTACTCAAGAGCCTGCATAAACAAATGTATATAGATAGAGTGTACGAGTGTGTGTTTAGGCGCATGCAAGTATTCTTCCATGACAGAGGAACCTTCCGCAAAATTGACAAAAGCGACCAACCAATACACTCGCTCTTGCTAACAAAGTACCAAGCAAAGACCCTTAAAATGGCCTTTATAACTCTATATATAGCTCAACTTTGCAACAGACAACAGCAAACTCATCTAAACAAGTCTGGTTTAGGCTGAGGGAGAAAAAAAAAAAGATGACTTCAATGGTGGAGATGTGGACACACGTAGGGTCTGTGATGGCCAGTGTAATGTTCATTTGGGCCATGTTTCAGCAATGGTTCCCTTATGACCTACGCCGCCCTATTCAGAGATATGGGCAAAAGATTGTGGGTTTTGTATATCCTTATATCCAGATTACTTTTCGGGAATACCAAGGAGATTGGTTCGAGCGAAGTGAAGCCTATATTGCCATTGAAAGGTACCTCAGTGCAAACACTTCCACCAAAGCTAAACGACTTAAAGCTGATGTCATAAAAGACAGTCAATCTGTAGTCCTAAGCATGGATGATTATGAAGAAATCACAGACGAATACAAAGGAATCAAAGTGACCTGGAATGCTAGCAAGAACATTCCGAAAACACAGCCTCTGTTTTCCTACAGAAATGATGATGAGAAGAGGTATTATAAACTGACCTTTCATAGACGAGACCGCGATATCATCAGCAAGGCTTATTTGAGCCATGTGTTGGAAGAAGGGAAGGCCATTGCAGTCAGAACCAGGCAGCGCAAGCTCTACACTAACAACAAAAGTGAGAACTGGTATGGATATAAGAGGACCATGTGGAGCCATGTTGTGTTTGAGCACCCTGCAACCTTTGATACTTTGGCAATGGAGCAGCAGAGGAAGAAAGATATACTCAATGACCTTACGACCTTCATCAAGTCAAAAGAGTACTACAAGAAGATTGGCAAGTCATGGAAGAGGGGATATCTCCTCTATGGTCCTCCTGGAACTGGAAAGTCCAGTATGATTGCTGCTATGGCCAACTTTCTGGAATATGACATCTATGATCTTGAGTTAACTGCTGTTAAGGATAACACGGACTTGAGGAAACTACTTATAGACACGTCAAGTAAGTCTATCATTGTGATTGAGGATATCGACTGTTCGCTTGATCTCACAGGTCAAAGGCAGGCAAAAAAGGAGAAAGATGGAGATAAAGAAGATGAGGATCCTATCAAGAAAAAGGCAGAAGCTCAAAAGGAAAAGGGAAGTGAAGTCACATTATCTGGACTGCTGAATTTTATTGATGGGCTGTGGTCAGCTTGTGGAACAGAGAGAATTATCATATTTACGACCAATTACGTGGAGAAGCTCGACCCTGCTCTCATTCGTAGAGGAAGGATGGATAAGCATATTGAGTTGTCCTATTGTTGTTTTGAAGCATTCAAAGTACTCGCAAAGAACTATTTAGATCTTGATTCGCATCAGCTGTTCGCAACTATAAGTCAGTTATTGGAGGAAACAAATATGACTCCGGCAGATGTTGCAGAGAACTTGATGCCCAAATCTGCCGAAGAGGATGCTAACACTTGCTTGGAAAACTTGGTCAAGGCTCTTGATAAGACAAAAGAAGAAGCAAAGCTGAAAGCTGAGGAAGAAGGAAAGTTGAAAGCTGAGGAAGAAGCAAAGCTGAAAGCTGCTGAAGAAGCAAAGTTGAAACCTGAGGAAGATAAAAAGAAGAATGAACCTAATGTTGAAGCAGCAATAGTTAATGGTACAAAATAAAATGGAGTCCTCACTAAAGTTTGATTTAAGTATTCTTAGGGCTGTAATTTCCGAATTTGTCTTGCTTGATTTTGTACTGAAGCTTATTAGCATAAGGGAAAACTCCGGTTTTTCCATCTTACTTTAGAGCGTGTTTCACTTTTACCATCAAACTTTGTTTTTTTTCATTTTTACCACCGTACTACAAACAATGGTGTCATTTTATATCCAAATCTGATATTTATATCCAAATTTATTTCATTTTTACCATCGTACTACAAACAATATTGTCATTTTATACCCAAATTTGGTATAAAATGACACCATTGTTTGAAGTACGATGGTAAAAATGAAAAAATAAAGTTCGATGGTAAAGGTGAAATACACCTCAAATGTACGATGGACAAAAATAAAGTTTTCCCTTAGCATAAAGTAGCTCAATTACTTAGCTAGTGTTACCCATCAGAGAAGGGATGGTGTGATCATATTAGGGATGTAATTGCAAACAAAGGTTACTTATGAGAACTCATTATGCTATTCATGTTCATCTATTTTTTTTTTTTATTTTTTTTTTTGGGTTGCGGTGAAACTCACCAAGGATTTATCCTTGCCTGTCCCAAGTCAGGATAAAGGGCGATGGTTGCGATAGGCATGTGACAGCCAGCGTAAAAAATTTGTCACATTAACATGACATGAATCTGAATATGAATATCGTTGGGGCGTTTCCTCAGCAGCGACGCGCTACACTTCAAAGACCTGGGTGTAGTGATAAGTATGCAAAGGTTGCTAGGTCGTCGCCCGGAAGCGACGCGCCATCTCTTCGCCCGGGGGTGGTGTCAAATATGCGGGTGCGCTACACTTCAAAGACCTGGGTGTAGTGATAAGTATGCAAAGGTTGCTAGGTCGTCGCCCGGAAGCGACGCGCCATCTCTTCGCCAGGGGGTGGTGTCAAATATGCAAGGGTTCTCGCATTGCGGACGAGTGCGGGTAAAGAAGCTAGTCCATAGGTGTAAGGGTAGTGAGATGCGCTTTGGAACTTGGAACATTGGATCATTGACAGGGAGATCAGCAGAGGTGGTGGAAGTTATGAGGAGGAGGAAGATTCACATAATGTGTCTACAGAAAACTAAGTGGGTTGGAGAGAAAGCAAAAGAAATATCGCCTTGGGATTTTAAGCTTTGGTACTCAGGAAAGGATAAGGGTAGAAATGGAGTGGGTATCATTATTGATAAGGAGTATATTAATGATGTGGTAGAAGTGTACAGGAAGAGTGATCGAATTATGGGCATTAAACTGGTGATACGTGATGAGATTATAACTATTATTTCCGCCTATGCACCACAAGTAGGGTTTGATGCATCTATTAAACAAGTGTTCTGGGAAGATTTGGAGGAGGTAGTGCAACGAGTATCTAGTGGTGAGAAATTAGTGATTGGTGGTGATCTGAACGGGCATGTGGGGTTTAGTCGACATGGCTTTGAGAGCATACATGGAGGTTTTGGTTTTGGAG
>JAFEMH010002069.1:220000-227500 GCA_022495995.1 Adenophora triphylla var. japonica | reverse complement strand
TGAATAGTTGATGCAGTAAGGTCATGTAACTAACTTTGAATAGAGGAATATTTGGTAAAAGTAGAGTGTGATGAAACTAGCTTATAAGAGAAAGCCGAAAATATACACTTCTTGAATACTGGTAATGCGGGTGCAATAATGATGTGAGTTTTCAGGACAACCTGAATGATGCCAACGCACAGCTGCATTTGCAGGACTCTCTCAGTTAAATTTTACCAAAACATCCTCACTCTACTTATATTAATGAAATACATCTTCACAACCGACTCCAATAGCTTTTAGTTAGTGCAATTTTCCCTTTTCTATCCAAACAGTAAAAAAGTGAAGAATATCACTTCTACAAACCTGACATTTATCACAGACTAACACAAGCATTCTGCAGTATGCACACCTGCTCCTTGAAGAGTAATCATCAAACGAGGAGCTACAAAGAAGGCACGTACCCAGGGCATTTTCATCCGAGCTGCCAACTGAAACCCTGTGAAGACAGGCAAAAGGTCAAAACAAAACTCATCCAACAGCAAGCTGATAAAATACAACCTACAAGCTCCTAAAGAAATTTTACTATCATTTCTGTTTTTGTTCTTTGTTTTTTAAGATAAGAAACCCACTGAATGTTGATAAGATTAGGCTGACTTATTTTTGGCTTAAGAGAACAGTCAGGTCAACAGATTACATAAAAAGAAATGCATCTGAATGTCAAATATGTGATAAAAAGAACTTCCTATATCCACCTTGAAATACAGAAATTATCAACTAGATACCTATGATCAAAAACAAAATTCTTTCCTTTGAAGAAGCCACCATTTGGAAATTGTTCCAAGTAGCGTTGAATCCCACCATATAACTGCATTCAAATAGTAAGACAAACATCATCCTCAAGTGAAAATGATTTGTAGCTGCCAACACACATTAATGGAGATACTCTCGAGGCAATGTAAAGAATCTCCACTGGACCACAAAATTTGTCTTTGTTATCTAAACCGGGAATTCAGGATAGAGATTAAGGGCAGGGAATATAGTTAAGTGTAATGACCCGAGCCCGAAGACCCGCTACGCATGCACCACACAACGGCCCTCTGATGCTCGGACTTTTGGTTTACCCTGCCGTATCCGTGTCGGACCTCCTATTTTAGTCTTGCTGACAAGGGTCCAGCGAAGTAAACCAAAGAGTCCGAGCATCATATCACTGGCCCACTAAGCACCTCCTCAGTTGGGTTAACCACAGCCCATCACAGGCTTTCAAAAGTCCAATGGATGATTTGATACTTAGTAGTAGTGTATGGGTCTTCTATATATCTCACCAAATTCCCACATATTTCGATGTGGGATAAGGGATATCACAATTTCCCCCACTCAAACCCTTGCCGTCCCCGGCAAGATCAATCAATACCCAGATCGTACCCCCGGGCTAGCTCACAAACCTTAAGGCCGGGGTTCCGCTCTGATACCATTTGTAACAACCCGAGCTCAAAGCCCGACCCGTTACGCAGACATCACATATTGGCCCACTAAGCACCACCTCATTTGGGTTAACCACATCCAATCACAGACCTCCAAAAGTCCAATGGATAATTTGATGTTTAGTAGTAGTGTATGGGCCTTCTATATATCTCACCAAATTCCCACATATTTTCGATTTGGGATGGGGGATATCACAATAAACCAATTGATGAGGTGCTTGGTGGGACAGTGTATGGTGCCTACATAGCGGTTCGGGCTTCGGGCTCGGGTCGTTACATACACAAGGAAGAAAATCTTGTATTGAGATTGATGGAAAGATGCAAAACAGGAGAGAAAGTTTTACATATTGTTTTTATTGACTTAAAGAACCCACATGGTAGAGTTTCAAGAGAATTAAGTTGGTAGAGAAGAACGAAAAGGGGATAAAGTGAGATATATTGATGTCATCAAGGATGTGCACATGTAGCAGCCATGTTAATTAGCGATATTAGTTAGAATTACAGCAGGAGAGAATTGGGAGTTTTCAGTTACAATATCATAACACCAAGTGTCGATCTTTTTACCTTAGTGATAGGTGGCTGGATTACTCAATCATTACAGCAGACCAAACAATTACAAATATATTTTTAAAAATCACTGTGTAGTTACTAATTTATCTGCGGCCTTTCATGTATCTTTAGGATGCAAAGAATAAATCAAGTCCCGAGATGACAAGGTACAGGGTAAAAAATATCAAGACTTGTTGGAGCTCACCTGATATACATTTTCAAAACCAGCACCTTTAGATCTAAGGTATGATGATGCCATCTCACACCTAATACCTCCGGTACAATACCTGCTTATTGAAATTAACAAGTGCTGAATCAGAGACAGGATGCAGCATTATAATCACCAAATTAGTAGGACTAACCATGACTCACTGACCAAAGAAATAGAATTGCTCAGGAAGCCAAGTATGGAGCATTAAATAACTATAGTTGTTGAGAGAGCAACAAAAACGGTATCATAGACAATCCCATGCAATAGTGTCAAGCAAGCAACGAAAGAATTATATCATACTCCTTTCATCCCAAAATGATAGTCCATTTTTTTTGTTTATATCATACTAAAAAATGATATTTTAAAAGGTGACTGTAATTTCTTTTAAAATGGACAGTCATTTTAGGACAAATTTATCGAGAACAGAGAGTCAATTAGGGACAGTCGGAGTAACTTTTAATGGCTGTAGGATGATGAACTAGACCAGTAACTACCATATAAGGGTACAGATTGAAAGAGACAAACAGGTGCTTAGCTGGCCACAATGATCCTAAAAAAAAAGATTGGAGAACTTGTGAAAACCAACAGGAATGCTCATCATGATAAAAGTAAGAATCTCATGATTTCTTTTGCCTTTTCCAAGCCTTTAAGACAAGCTAGATCGCAAGTGTTCACTAACCAAAACGCAAATGAACGGATAATAAATAGATCAAATCAAAAAAGAACAAAGATAAGATCCATGACTAAATGGAGGAAAACAGCTTTGAACACGTGGTAAGGTTGAGATCACACACCACAGATTTAATTTGGAGATAGTAATAAAAAGGCTGATTTTCAAAGAATCACTTACATAAGAACATGATTTCCACGCAATTGCTCAGAATTAGCTTCTATCCAGGAGGGGAGATCACTATATTGCCTGATTTCTGGATCCAGGGTTTCTACATTTGGAGTGTGGAACTTCCCAATCCTCGTTTCATATAAATTCCTTGCATCCAACAAAACAACCTTTTTCGCACTCTTGCTTTCCTGTAGTTGTGCTGGTACAAACATAATCTTTGTTAGCAATCCATCCTATGTAGAAGGCATTAGCTTATTTTCATCTCTCAGAGAAGATATCCACGGGTAGACACCCAAGAAACGTGGTTCCCATGCCATGCCATACGAGATACAAGTATGATTGCATCAACTAAAACTGATTTTCCTTTCTAATTGAAGAGTTAATTAAAACACCCAGCCAACAAGTACAAGTATAGTGAAAATCAATGGAAATTTTAATTTCACCAACCAAGGTTCATTTAGAGAGGCACACAGATTTTCACCTGCATTTTCAAGAACCGAATGAAACTCAAGGGCAGATAGATGCTCTCCAGCATTTGAAATTTCAGGTGATTTTGTCAGAGGATTAGACCTAAGAGTAACCAATTCCTGTGTGACACCATTAAAGCCCGAAAAATGTTAGTTCAACCGCAACAAGCTGCATTTCATTTCCACTCAATTCTAAAAGTACAATCATATCCAATAACTTAATGGCTGAGCTCCAATGCCAGTAACAAAACTACAAACAGACCAAGAAATGTTATGATTACAATCATTTTGCTCTAAAAAATTGGAACTTCAGAATTAGATTTGAACTATACCTTGACAATCCTGATAGAAAGAGAAGTGAATCCACATTCCTCAGCAACCCTGTCATTTGCTGGTTTATTACAAGATGCAAGCTTAAAGTCGGTTCCATCAAATAAACTATTTAATTTCATGGCAGAAATATGCTCCTTCAAAGATGATAACGTTCCACCAACCTAAGAAAAAATCCAATAATTTGTGAATCACTCCAATAATCACACTAGGCATACGATCACAAGTTGAGTACAGTAATTCAAAAAATTAATCATTGAAGTAGACCCATGTTAAATAAGAGGAAAGAGGTGGAACTACAGTGACGTTCACGCCGTCAGGGGCGAGACGAACGCGGCCGAGAAGGGAGAGCGACTTGCAGTTGGTGTTGTAGAAGGTGTAGAGGTCTTCGATGTCAGGAATTTGAGTGTACTTGTAGTATAATAAGACTCCATATTCGTCTCCATTGTTGCTAGTGTCCGCCATTGTTGCCCACTGAGGTTTATGGATCAGCCCTAGTTCTAAAAATTGGGAGAAAATTCCACTATGCTAATTCAAAGCGGGAATTATTAACACCAACTCCCCGCCCTAATCGATAGTATCATTTTAGGACAAACATTTTGGAAGTTAACCCTCTAATGAAATACCAAAAATAATATTATCATAGAGTCCAGAAACCTATTTATAATTGACCTAAATGACAGAATTACCCCTAAAACCCCAAACCCCAAACTAAACCCACCCTCCCCTTCCCTCCAGCACGACACAATGTCACACACATCCAGCAATCCCCTCCCCCTCCTTCAACGGCTCCTCCCTCTCTCTTTCTGTTCAACTTCGACCACCGACGTCAGTTAGCCGTTGATTTATATGATCTTACCATTATTGCCGACCAAATCTGAAAAAAATGTATCCATTTCCTCCCCGATTGGCAGCTCTCAGACGCCGCTTACCTTTTTCACAGCTTCCTGCCCCATTCATCCAACCATCTCCCGCCTTTATTTGCGGCCCTGTCAAACTCCAGCCAAATCACATCCTTGATCCGACAACCCGCCCGATTTCTTCTCATTGAATTTGTAAAGTGCATACTCCCTCCGTCCCATAAGTCTCAAGAAAACTTTCCATTTTGGGCGTCTCTTTCCTAAAATGGAAATTTTAAATCACTATTCTCTCTCACTCATTCTCTTTCCTACATTATTTTAATACTCACAACACCATTATAATTTACTATTCCCTCCACTCATTCTCTCTCCTATTTAATTTTTCACACTCACAACACTTCTTCCACTCATTCTCTCTCCTAATAATATAATAATATTCCTTAATTCTCGTGCCATTTCACTTTTTCTTAAGACTTATGGGACGGAGGGAGTATTTATTTACTGTATAGTCACCGCAATAAGTACTTGTTTAAATGATTCGTAGCTGTTGTCGAAGAGTTGAAGTGAAAATGAGATTGAATTTCTTGTGTATGAGATTGTAATTTAGAGGGATGGGTACTCATCCTTAGGGATGTTGGTGGTGTTATGCTCACAAGTGCATTTGATTCTTCTTGTAGGTCCAGATTGATGGTGGTTTCTTGCTCGCACACACGTACACATACGTACTTTTGCTCACTTTGAAATTTTTGTGGAAAATGTTTTGTATAATGAGCAGCGGCGGATATACACTAAGCGGATCTACACTAAATATCTAAATATTTTGATGTTAAATGTTCTTTACTAAAAAAAAATTGACACAAAACCAAAATTCAAAATATTTACATACATAAGAGATAATAGGTTTCACTAGGCACCACTTTACATACATAAATATAATATGCTTCATTGGGCGCGAAACATTTGGTGTCATGTTTAGAATTAGATTTAGTCAATGTTTTAATGTTTTAGAGGTTTATTTGGTTACTATATAGATTAGGATTAAATTTAGAAGTATTTGACTTGTTTTTCAAGTCGTATGAGTCCTATAAAATTAGGTTTATGTATAATTCCGAATTTCAGTTGAATGATTAATAAAATTTGAGTGTTTACTCTTCAATTTTCTCGAGCGAAAATTGCCGATTGATTGCTGAATTTCTCGAGCGAAATTCTGTGATTAATCTTTACCAATTTCCGGTATTCCTTGAATCAACGGCAATTGATGCCCAAGCCTCGGTAGGTTACACCTCAACGAGTTTTGGAAGATCGACGTGCGGTAGTTCGTGAGCGAACTCAACGAACGTTGGTATCTATCGTTACTAAGCTTTCACTGCATCATTTGGTATCAGAGCCAAAACCAGGGATTCTCGTTTCGGTTGAGGTATCCGTTTATCAAATTTTGTTCTCCTTATATTCTCAAAAAAAAAAAATCCAAAAAAAAAATGTTTGATTTTTCGTGGCCTTTCATTGAATCTACGACTATTGATCTTCTCATCGATTGGTCGAAACCTTCAATTTATGATAAGTGTTCTTGCGAAATCTGCCAATATGACAATGTTTTGCCTTTAGCCAATACAGCCACTACACAACCTCTATTTTATTTCTTTTGGCCGATCTATGATAAAAAAATTGGTACCCATCAATTTAATGATCCATTTGATATTCCTCAATCGAAGATATTTTTTTCTAGCTATATAAAAAATTTGCTACTCCATGAATTCATTCGATTGTTTTGGGCTGATTGGATGGATGTTATCACCCAAGTAAACAAATTCAAGGTTCGCCAAAAATTTGAGATTTGTCATATTCAGATATCAAATCCGATTGAAAGGAAGATGGTGTTACATGTTCTTTATGCACTGCTACAAATTCGAGGACGAGCAAATCCAAATTCGAGGATTAATTTTTCGAAGCCGAGGAGAATGATGAAGATCAAGATACGAATTAGTTTAGTTTAATGTAATTTTCAGAATTTTATTTAATTAGGTGATAATATCATGTTTAGAATTAGATTTAGTCAATGTTTTAATGTTTTAGAGGTTTATTTGGTTACTATATAGATTAGGGTTAAATTTAGAAGTATTTGACTTGTTTTTCAAGTCGTAGGAGTCCTATAAAATTAGGTTTATGTGTAATTTCGAATTTCAGTTGAATGATTAATAAAATTTGAGTGTTTACTCTTCAATTTTCTCGAGCGAAAATTGCCGATTGATTGCTGAATTTCTCGAGCGAAATTCTGTGATTAATCTTTACCAATTTCCGGTATTCCTTGAATCAACGACAATTGATGCCCAAGCCTCGGTAGGTTACACCTCAACGAGTTTTGGAAGATCGACGTGCGGTAGTTCGTGAGCGAACTCAACAAACGTTGGTATCTATCGTTACTAAGCTTTCGTTGCATCACCTGGGCAACACCAGACACTACTGTAGATCTGCCCCTGATAATGAGATAGAAAGTCCAAATGTCAAAATTGCTTAAAATTATATGGTTTAGGGTATTGATTTTATTGTCTTGACAATACGAACACAACGATGGTTTCATATTTTATTTTTGCTTCTGGATTATAAGATATCACATTTTTAAGTTTCGAGAAAAAAATATAATGGAAAAAAGGAAAGAGAGAGAGAGAGAGAGAAAGAGCGCTTGACGTGAGCGGTTAAAGGGAAGGGAAAAGAGATTGCGCGTTTTTGGTTATAAATGAATACTTGTCCAAAAGTATATCATTTGACTAGGTGGTCAATT
>JAFEMH010002069.1:0-217500 GCA_022495995.1 Adenophora triphylla var. japonica | reverse complement strand
ATTGTGTCTTTGTGACGCTTGAAATGTTGGGTTTCGTACATTGGGCCTGGCCCGTCACTTTTATTTCGTTCAGTGGCCCCCAACTTTCTGAGTTGACTTTGTCGACAAGGAAGTTATGAAAAAATTTCTGAGGACTTACGTGACTCGTTGTTGGATGGTCGAATGGGTAGATGTAGGTCGTTCTTAACGATTGACTTCTGGCGGTTTGACGCACTGTTTAATGCGTCATAATTTTCGCCTTAAAGGGACAGTTCTACCGATTGGACAACTGCCTTAGGAACCTTTGTGGAATATTTATTCTGACATTGGAACGGTTATGTGCCCCACCCTTTCCAATTCAGGTAAGGAAAAGGAGGCGTATAAAAGGAAGGATTCTTTTCCTTTTCAAACTTTACAATCTTCAAGCTCTTAAACACCCAACAAGAACAAACAGCAAAGAATTCGATTTTCTAGCGTAATCAATCTTCCCGTTCCATCGTTGAGTTCCATCTTCCCCAAATCAACAAGGTATCCTTCGATTTCTTTGTTTTAGGTTAAATTTCAATCTTCCCCTTTTATTCCGCCATATCTAGGACCTTTGGCTTCGAGCTAGGAGTTAGGTATGGATATAACTGTGTAAACCTTAGGATTTACAAGAGACTAGAGGGCCCATAGAGGTAACTGACAAGAGAGGAGTGCATAACTATTTTAGATAGGTGGAGCTTGTTTTACGGCGAGGTAGGGTTCCCAGGCCCAGCTGGTGAGAGTATGAGGGATTTAGAGGCAGATGATCCACAAATTATTCACTTCCGTCTCTTTAACAAACTGATAGACCACCTGACAATCTTCTACATTAAGTCCAATGAACCCCCTTACCCCCCTTCCCTAGAAAGAGATTGGCCTTCCCAGGGGAATCTAGGTCGTCTCTAGATAGCTCGGAACATATGTCAACTAGGTCTGATTCCCCTGTTTCTGTGTCTTCTGTAGATATGGTAGCTCAACAAGCTACTGCTTCTACCTCGTCGAGCTCCTCTGGCAACATTGTGGACAAATTCTGCTCGACCGTGGTCCCAGGTCGCAATAAGAGGGGATAGGTGGCCCCCAAGCCGACAATAGGGAGGAAAAATGCAGAGTCCCAAATCAACATCATCCATGACCTTTTCGAGGTGCCCCGTGATGACTTCCTCCTAACCCACTATACTGAGAGACAAAGAAAAGCTCGCTCTTGGATGTACTGTGGTTTGAGCAAAACCCATGTAGCCTTCTATTACGGCCAGTTCGAGGCCAACCTACGCCTACCTCTCGATCCCTTCATCTGTGAGTTTCTTGAGTATTTGGCCGCTGTCCCTATGCAGTTGGGCGCCAATACAGTGAGGGTGTTGGTTTGCTTTGCTATGGTGAGCAGGTTCGTGGGATTAGTATGCCGGCCAAAGCTAAGCCCCAAAACTGTTTATCAACTTGCCCGACAAGGTATCTGGGTGGAACAACCACATGATTTTGGCTGGAAGTAGGAAGGGATGAGAGTTCCCTTTGCCAGAGGCAGGCACCCCGCCTATGAAGGAGGAAGACTATTGGGTCCCAGAGTAGAGCGGTGAGCTCACTCGTAGGTTGACACTGGTGGTTCAGAGGAGCACCATTAATTGGGTCACCATTGGGTCGGCCAATCATCAGGAGTCTTAGGTACCCAGATTGGATGATTCATGAGAGGGAGAGATTTGAATCCCAGTGCCACTATTGCAAAAAGAAACTCGGCCATTGCAGGGATCTGTTCCACTATGACGGTTAAGTGTTTAACTTGCTTTGATATTTCTGTAATTTCTCTGTCATTTTGCTCGCATATCTCTTTGCTGATTGTTTTCCCTTTGATCATGTAGTTCTAACAACCGAACAAGAAGCCAATATGAACATAATCGTCGACCTTGGAGATAAGAGGAGAAACAAGAAGGCACATGGAGCTGCCAATGCTAGGGCCAGCAGGGAAAAAGAGGCCGAGGATAGAAACGCCTTGTTCCTCAAGGCCGGAGTGGGGATGATCCCTGTTGATGGGACAGGGCCAGTGGAGCCCATTGAGCATGTACCCCAAGTGAAAAGTGTGGGTCTCTGGACGCAATCTCTCAATCAAAGCCTCAATCAAGTGCCAATCATATTGTAAATGACCTAATAAATACACTCCATAAAATCCAACATTTATAAGCTTAGTTTCTATCCTCCAATCAACTCTAGCTAGAAGCTCTGTGCCACGCCTAGGTCTTAAATGAGGTAACTGTTGTCCATCCCAAATATAATTAGATCTATGTGTCTCCTGAGAAGTCAATACATGTGGATCGATTGGCCCAGGAACAATAAATGGTTGTTGTTCATGTTGATTCATCTGAAACACAAAAATTTAATAGTAATTAAATTTAAATGGGACTTAAGATTTTGCTACATTTAAGCTCAAATTTTAAATTTAACACTTAAAATTAATAATTAAGTAGAAAAATTGCAACAAGTTTGTCAAAGTAATTTTAACAAGCACTTGATTTTAAACCTAACTTAAGAAAATCCTAACTAGGCAAAAATTGAATTACAATTGTTTAATTCATTGACAATCAACAATTAGGTACATAAATCATAATAGTTTTAACAATAAATTATATAAAAATGCACAAATAATTTTTTAGAAAAATTTATATAGCTAAAATTAAGAACTCAAAACAAATAAAAAGAAGAAATAAAACTAACCTTTCAAACTCTTTCTCTTAAAAACTTTCCTCTTATTCTTCAACAAATTTCCCCTTCAAACTCTTTCTACTTCTCCGAAGTTCTTCTCCTTCTTTCTTTCTTTCTTTCTTTCTTTCTTTCTTTCTTTCAGGCACTGAAACTCCCTATCCTTCCTTGAATCTTTGAATCTGAAAAAAATGTGACAACTTTTCCTCTCTCTCTCTTCAACATTTGAATCCGGAAATGGTAATTCCGGATTCCAATTTAAATAAATCAGGAATTTGCATTTTCGGATTTGAAAATATGCCTTTAGGCGCGATCGCCCTATCTTATGGCGCGATCGCTCTCTATTTTTTTCAGAAAATATTAATTTGCTAAAATCAGTTTTGAAAAAAAAAGGGAATTCGAAATTGGTAACTCCGGAATACATTAGGAGCGATCGCTCCCTACTATAGGCGTGATCGCTCTCTATTAATAGAAATATTATTTTGTTAAATTCAGTTTTGAAAAAAAAAAAAAACAAATCCGAAATTGGTAATTTCGGAATACATTATTCCGGAATTATCAATTCCGGAATTGGTTGAAAAATGCTATTTTGGTACTTAAAATTTTTACAATGTTATTTTCGTAAATAAATTTTTAAAAAGTAATATTTTGAAAAAAAAAAATCTACTATAGTGCATGTGTCACCTTAACATTCACATCTTCATAATTTCAATATTAATGTACTACCTTCTTTGTTTTAAAATAAATTATAAAAATATTTTAAATTTGCTTTTGATAAATAACAATTTTGAAAAAAAAAATCGATCATTCATTTAGAACGAAGTGTATACATTAATTAATAATATGTTTTTATTAATTTTTAACGAATTTATAAAGTTTATAACGTGTTTGTTAGATTTTAATAAATTTGTAAATTTTCTAACCTTCATTAGGGCATCTCCAAACTCCAATGGGAGGTACCAAAATCAAATTTTGGTATCTTTCAAGGGAGTTAGCAACTCTAATAGGTAAAACTTGAGTTATCAAAATTAGATAAGGAGTTAACCAATATATCAAATTTGATACCTTGGCTAACTCTTTCCATATAAGATATTTGAATTTTTATTTAATTTAAATTATCATCTTATCATATACTCCCTCCGTCCCATTACAAAGAGGAAATTTACTGTTCACGCGTAGATTAATTAAGGAAAAAAATAATGATATAAATGTTGTGAGTGTAAAAGTAAAATAGGAGAGAGAATGAGTGGAGGGAATAGTAAATTATAATGGTGTTGTGAGTATTAAAATAATGATAGGAGAGAGAATGAGTGGAGGGAATAGTGAATTTGTGGTTTGTAATGGGACGCCCAAAAAGGAATATTTGTGGTTTGTAATGGGACGGAGGGAGTATAATATAGGTAGCAAATGAAAATATGACACAGGTGAAAATATTTTTTTTTAAATTAAATATTTTTTTTAAAAAAGGAGATTTTTATAAATATTTAAAATTATTTATTTTAATTATTAAAATGTATTTTCAATTAAATAAAATATTTTAAATATGAAATAAAATTTAAAATATGGAAAAAAAATTAATTTTGATACCTTTCTAACTAGGGATGGCCAAATCGGACCGGAATCGGAAAATCGGATCGAAACCGGACCGGAAAAGCCCGAAATCGGAGCGAACCGAGGAGAAAACCGGAATCGGACGGACCGGAACCGGGGTTAGGCCGGGCCGGTTAAGGGTTACAAAAATGCCAAACCGAACCGGAACCGTGAACCGGACGAAATTTTCATGTTTTCCAAAGAACCGGACCGGAACCGGACAAAAAAAGCCCGGAACCGGAGCGAACCGGGGAGAAAACCGAAACCGGACGGACCGAAACCGTGAGAAAACCGGGCCGGTTAAGGGTCACCTCCTCGCCGAATCGGAACCGGCGATTTTCGACCCGAAATCGGACCCATTTTGGCCATCCCTATTTCTAACTCCTCCCATTGGAGTTGCCTTAGGGGTGAAGAAAGAAAATGAAAACGAAAATCATAGCACTATGCTCAAATTGACGAAATAGAGTACAATGGAAAATGTGTAGGGGAACCTAAAGTACAATGTCAAATTTTACGGTTTATTCGTGCAATAACTCAATATAAATACACCATTAGTTTAACAAATTAGTTGTTTAATAAGAGAACTTAATTAAAACAATTGTTAACTTAATAAAACAACTGTGAATTAAGTGAATATGTCAAATAATCTCATAAAATAGAAAAAATAGAGGTCATAAAAGAATTAAAGAGCTGTGAATTTAGTAAAAAAACAAATGTGAATTAACAAATATGTCGAATAATTTTGTAAAATAGCAAAAAGAAAGGTAATAAAAGATTAAAAATAAATGTGAAATTAACTAAAACAACTATGAATTAAGTGAATATGTCAAATAATCTCATAAAATAGAAAAAATAGAGACCATAAAATACTAAAAAAAATGTGAACTTAGCTAAACAGTTGTGAATTAATAAATATGTCAAAATAATCTCATAAAATAGCGAAAATAGAGACCATAAAAATAAAAGACTAAAAATAATTGTGAACTTAACTAAAAACAAATGTGAAATAACAAATATGTCAAATAATCTTATAAAATAGCAAATTTAGATGTCATAAAAGACAAAACAACTGTGAATTAACAAATATGTCAAACATATAATGCTAAAAATAATTGTGAACTTAACTAAAATAACTGTGAATTAAGTAAAATAGAAGACATTTTCATGTAAAAATTGTAAACTTAACTAAAACAGTTGTGAACTTATCTTATTGTTTTTGGAACAACTGTAAAAAAATAGCTTCGAACTTCTCAAAAAACAACGGTGAGTTTGAAACAATCGTGAAATTCTCAAATTTGCTTCAGATTATATGATGATGATACGAACACAACACTTGTTTATTTTTTTTTAATGTAAGATATTTCATTTTAAAGTTTTGATAGTAAAAAAAATAAAAAAATAGGAGAGAAAGTGGATTTTTTTTTCAAAATATTGCTTTTTAAAAATTTATTTACCAAAATAACATTGTAAAAAACTTAAGTACCAAAATAACATTTTGACTACCAATTTCGGAATTGGTAATTCTAGAATAATGCAATCCGGAATTACCAATTCCAGAATTGCGTTGTTTTGTTTTTTTTTGTCAAAACTGAATTTAACAAAATAATATTTCTGTAAATAGAGAGCGATCGCGCCTATAGTAGGGAGCGATTACACCTAATGTAATCCGGCGTTACCGATTTCGGATTCCCTTTTTTTTTTTTTACAAAACTGATTTTAGAAAATTAATATTTTCTGAAAAAAAATAGAGAGCGATCGCGCGTTTTATGGGAGCGATCATGCCTAATGTAATCCGGTATTGGTAATTTCGGATGCCTTTTTTTTTTTTAATTCTGAATTCAGTAAATTATTTTTTGAAAATAAATCCGGAAATGCTTATTCCGGATATGCTTTACAAAACACTTCTCCCCTAGCAACTCTGTAAACAACCCACGCAAAAACCAACGTCAGTGAAGAAGAAGAAAAAAAGAAGGAAGAAGAAGAGGAGAGGAGGTGGATTTTTTTCAAAAAAAATCTGAAAATTCAAGAAGTTGATTAAGAAGTTCAAGGAGAAGAGAAGGGAGGTGGTGGATTTTTATAAAAAAAAAGCTGAAAAATTCAAAGAAGTGAGCATAAGAAGATTCAAAAAAAGAAGGTACATTTTAATCCCTCTTAATTTTTGTTTGAAATTTAAAATTAGTATTTATTTGTTTTTTTTTGTAAATGTAGTGATATTGTTAAATTAGGTTTTTGATAATTTTTTTTCTTCAATTTTTAGGAATAAATATGACTGGAGTTCCACTTGTTTTCATGTGTTATTGGGGAGGAGATGATGAACACCCGTTTGAAGGTGAACATTTTGAAAGGGGATCAAAATGTGCACTTAGGGCTAAAACTAGGTGGAGTTACAAGAAGTTGATTAAAAAGTTAGCTAAGAAAATTGGGGTAGATCGAGCTATTGTTCAGTTGCAAGTTACACCTCATCTTGTCGCTCCAGGGATTGCAAATTACATTCCATTTGTAATCGACAATGATATGGGTATGGAAGTCATGTTTGATGTTTCTGCTCAGTTTGGTGGGTTGAGTAGCTTACAATTGTATGTTAAGATGAATTTAGTTGATAATGTGAATGTTGAGGAGTTTGAAACCCACGAGGAGCCATTACAAAATGAGTATGTTAATGACATGGATACCTTCCAGATGGGTTCTTTAAGCTGCTATAGTCAGAGGGATGCTGAAATAAGTACACAAACATATGTGAAAGAGGAAGAGGGAGAGGAAGAGGAAGAGGAAGAGGGGGAGGAAGAGAAAGAGGAAGAGGGAGGGGGTGAGAGTGAGGAATTGTATAATGATGATGATAATGATTCAGATTATGAAGAAAATATTGGGTTGTTTCTAAATGAAGATCGTGACGATGGATATGATGATTGCAGTAGTCCTACTGATGATAGCGAGAATGAGGGTGAAGCTGGAGTGAGGGAAGATTTGGGGTTACATTCAGTTGCTTACGAAGAACCACAACATCATGTGCATGAGAGAGTCGAGTATCAATTTTATCGTGATATTGGAGAAGGATCAGAGATATATGATGATAACCAATATAACTTTGCTGAATGGAATGTAGAACATGATGAAATTGCCAAATATAATTGACATACCTGTACAATGGTCAAGAAGCCACCACACCCTTTCGAATCCTGCTGAGATGCTACACACATCTCCCTATACAAGAAGGCCAACGCTGCACTACCCCAAACTGTACTCACCAATATTATTTATTTTTCTAAGAAGTGAGAGGTACATCAACTTCACTAGGTTATCAGACGAGTCGGGCATAATGTATGACCCCAATAACAGAAAAATATAGGCTCGAGTATATGTCTCAATCATATACTCGGATGCATTATTGGGAAGCTGATTGAAAAAAGGGAAGTGATCTAGAACCCATCTCATAGACACCATTCCACCTTTTTTGATGTCTGCGAGAGATATTGTAACCCCAAATAACTCCTCAACAATCTTAACCCATTCCCCCTTTCTCCTACTAGTTTCTGAACTAGTCATAGCTAATCCGTCTACAGGAAGACCACACAACATACCAATATCCTTTAAGGTGATGGTCATCTCCCCTACATGTAAGTGAAAGGTGTGGGTCTCTGGACGCCATCTCTCAATCAAAGCCTCAATCAAGTGCCAATCATATTGTAAATGACCTAATAAATACACTCCATAAAATTCAGCATTTATAAGCTTATTTTTTATCCTCCAATCAACTCTAGCTGGAAGCTCTGTGCTACGCCTAGGTTTTAAATTGGTTAACTGTTGTCCATCCCAAATATAGTTAGATCTATGTGTCTCCTGAGAAGTCAATACACGTGGATCGATTGGCCCAGGAGCGATAAAGAGTTGTTGTTCATGTTGATTCATCTGAAACACATAAATTAAATAGTAATTAAATTTAAATGGGACTTAAAGTTTTGCTATATTTAAGCTCAAATTTTAAATTTAACACTTAAAAATTAATAATTGAGTAGAAAAATTGCAACAAGTTTGTCAAACTAATTTTAACAAGCACTTGATTTTAAACCTAACTTAAGAAAATCCTAACTAGGCTAAAATTGAATTACAATTGTTTAATTCATTGACGATTACAATTAGGTACATAAATCATAATAGTTTTAACAACAAATTATATAAAAATGCACAAATAAACTCTTAGAAAAATTTATATGGCTAAAATTAAGAACTCAAAACAAATAAAAAGAAGAAATAAAACTAACCTTTCAAACTCTTTCTCTCAAAAACTTTCCTCTTCTTCTTCAACAAATTTCCCCTTCAAACTCTTTCTCCTTCTCCTTCTCCTTCTCCTTCTCCGAAGTCCTTCTCCTTCTCCTTCTTTCTTTCTTTCTTTCTTTCTTTCTCTTTCTTTCTTTCTTTCTTTCTTTCTTTCTTTCTTTCGGGCACTCAAACTCTCTTCCTCTTCTTGAATCTAAAAAAAAAGGCACTCAAACTCTCTTCCTCTCCTTGAATCTAAAAAAAAAGGAACAACTTTTTCTCTCTCTCTCTCTCTTCAATATTTGAATCCGAAAATCCGGAAATGGTAATACCGGATTTCAATTTAAATAAATCCGAAATTTGCATTTCCGGATTTGAAATACGCCTTTGGGCGCGATCGCCCCCACTTATGGCGCAATCGCTCTCTATTTTTTCAGAAAATATTAATTTGCTAAAATCAGTTTTGCAAAAAAAAAAAAAAAAAGGAATCCGGAATTGGTAACGCCGGATTACATTAGGCGCGATCGCTCTCTATTTACAGAAATATTATTTTGTTAAATTCAATTTTGAAAAAAAAAAAAAAGCAATTCCGAAATTGGTAATTCCGGATTACATTATTCCGGAATTATCAATTTCGGAATTGGTAGTCAAAATGCTATTTTGGTACTTAAGTTTTTTATAATGTTATTTTGGTAAATAAATTTTTAAAAAGCAATATTTTGGAAAAAAAATTGAGAAAGTGTGACAGCTGGTTGAGCGCTAGGTTGCTGAACGAACGAGTCATTAAAATGAGTGACACATGTGTAATTTTCTCCAATTTCCAATTTTCTAGGGACACGTGGAAATGAAAATATCTTTTTGCGATAAATAAAATGGCTAAATAGAACATCTTGATGAGACATAGGGGTTATTAATATAGGTAAAATATCTTTTTGCGATAAATAAAATGGCTAAATTGATGAGACATAGGGGTTATTAATATAGGTTAATCACATTCAACTACCTATTAGTCGGAATTACCATAATTTTCTTATCATCTCTTTACCTCAATCTCATCAATACTGACTACCCATAATTTTTTAACCAGAATCAATCTTCTTACCCTCCTCGCAAATGCAATACTCACTGCAACACTTGGACCAACATTCAACAAAAAACATACCAACCCATTTCATGACAGGCCTTAAAAATGAGATTTTTCTTTAGTAATGTAAAATAGTAAACCACATTTCATAACCTCATACTTCTAGTAATGAATTTCAGGCACATTCAGGTTGGGCTGGCTATTTCATATAGGTACGCAGTAATAATCCACGAGTTTCAGTTCTTCATCTTCCTCTCCCCAGTATTTCTCCAAGAGCTTCCCAGCCTTGTCGTAAATCTCGTTATTGTCTGTTTCCAGATTCTCAATCTTATCCAATCCTCCAAACTCTCCAACCATTTGTGCATAGAGATTGACTTCTCCACCCATTTCTTTGTCAAACTCTCCTACTTTTAAGATGTTTTCGAGCCCTTCTAGGCACACCATCACGGTCCTTGGGTCTCGACAGGTTAGGAGATCACACAGTGGCTTAATGCAACCTTTGCTCACCAAATATCTATAAACACAATCGCCAGATATTAATCTCCGGTTACTTTAGCGGCAAAATTAAAAAAAATAAAATGTACTCCCTCCGCCCCATTCGAAGGGACACAAAATTGGCCTTGCACGGGAATTAAGGAGAGTTTATCTTTATAGTGGAGTAAGTGTTATGAGTATGAAAAGTGAGGTAGGAGAGAGAAAGTGGGGTAGGGAATAGTAAGTGAATAGTTATTGTGAGTATGACAAGTGGATCTCGTGAGTAAATAAGTATTAAAAAGTTTCTATTTTAGGAGTGTGCCCTTTTAAATGAGACACAAAAAATGAAAATTTGTGCCCCTTCGAATGGGACGGCAGGAGGGAGAATTGTGCTATAAATCCAATTACCATCCTGAATGGACCTAAATTAATGCACCTGATCTGATCACGAGATCCTCCTGAGGTAACATTTGATACGGCCCATGCAGCCTTCTTCTTGACGTCAAATTCAGCATGTTGAAGAAGGTGTAGCAGAGGAGGAATAATATTGGCCTTAATAACAGCCTATTGTTGAGAAAAATGTTAACAGTAAAAAAGCTGGAAAATTCCCTCTCTTCCTCAAAAAAATATTAGAAAAACAGTTGTTTAAAACTTTCACAGTTCTTACAGGAACACAAATGCGCATGCACACACACAGATAGATGTGATAAGCTACTGTTCATTAACAACTGAATGACCTAGAAAGTCCTCAATTAGAAAACTCGGACCTACTGCAAATATCAAGCAGCCAGGAATGAACCCAAAGTACCCCCTCCACCCCTAAGTAAGAGTCGCATTTGACTTGTCAAACTTTTTAAGGATGGTGCTTTACTTGTTTGTACATTGTTTCTATTGTGTTATAAAATTGCACTAGAACTATTTTCCTTGTCAACAAAAAAATGAGACTTATTTTGGGACGGACCAAAAAGGAAAGTGTGACTTATTATGGGCCGAGTGAGTTTATTGCCAACATTTACCAAGTTGACAGAGCTCTCTTGAACTTACATACGGACTCAGCAATGTAACCAGTTTGCTATTCTAAGGACTTCAGACATTGGTTCTAGACCAGACTTCTGATAAATGTTAGAATAAAGTACTCATTTAGTGTATTAGTAGGAAACAAGAAAATGGTTGAACAACTTGATACAAAAGTATGACAGAGCTAAGGTGGAAAAACTTGTAAATCATTTATCTGTACCAGCTTTTTTGTGCAACTGGAAAGAAGAAAATGAGGCAGTTATTCTGGGAACTTTCAGTGGACGAACAAAACAACTTTGTTAAAGTTGGTTAAATATATTCGTTCTTTATAAGAACAAAATGAATATATTCTAACTTCACATCAGCCTTCTATGTTGTGGTCATGCATGCTTTGTGTCCTAATGGTTATGTACAAAAATGCTCCTATTACCAATGAGTCAATTCTGAACTATCTTTCAAATGGTGATTGATTACCAATTTCAACCACAAGCACAGAAACATCAGAGGTGTAGGAACTCTATTTATGATATACTTTACGAAGGCGGTTTCATAGAATAAAAGTCAAATGTAAAGCCAAGAAGAAAAATTTAATTTACAGAAAACAATGTTGATGAAGAAGTCTACCTGTATTTGATTTCTATTCCCAGCAGTGATATTTGAGGTCGTCCTACAAGCTTCTTTCTTGATGGTTTTCTGGTGGTTTTGTGTGAGAAGTCGATAGAGACAATGGAGAACTTGGTTGTCAATCACAAACTGAAACATATACACACGAGTTACTTGTACTTTCATAGACGATATTTCTTTTTGGATGGGGGAGGAGGGGCATGGAGTATAAACATTTGTGTGTACCTGAGAGAGAGAGAGAGAGAGTCATCGTATGATGCATGAGAAAGGACATGTAAATGTGGTCATGTTCCTAATTGGTTTCTGAGAGCAACAGACCAAACTGTCTTTCTATGAAGTGCTATTATGACCTAGCAAGTCAGTGCTTTTCCTAATTTATTCTGTTATTATTTTAAGTCAAAAAATCTTCTCCGTATAGAGGATAAATAAAATTAGAGAGGCCAGCAGTAAATCAAAGAGAAAAAAAAAAACTCTGCAACAGGTGTAAGAAGACTGCAAAGCAGGCACCAGTTGAAAGAGTATCAAACATAATTCACTAGCATTGCTAAGAGTGTCATTACGCTGAACTCATCCAGGGCCATGAAGATTAATACATAGAAAACCTAACCTCTTCTCTAGTTGTGAGGTTAAAAGTTAGCTTCCTCCCCATTTCTATTAGGACAAAAAAAATTCCCTTGATTAATTCATTCATGCTCCTCCTTAAGTAAGGTATTAATGTAGCTTACAATCCTTTCTGAACGGTATAAACCGAGGTACGAACATGGGTCATAACCGGGTAAGGCACAATGGATTGGGCATTTGGGCCCAAAATATAATCCATACTAGTCTCAAATACGACATATGGAGTGGGCTTTCCTACCTATACTCGTCATACCTACTCGTCATTTCCCACTAGGTCGACCTAGACATATCAGAGTGAATAAACTGACTAAGGCCACAATACTGATATATGCCGACAAGGCACTCGTATATGCCGACCAAGGCACCTACAAATGCCGATAAGGGCACCAACAAAGGCCGACCAGCGTCTCCTCGGCCAACATCAAGACAAGGGGAATGGGTCTCCCTACCATTGCTCTCCACTTCCTCGGCATTCATACATGTCGACTAACACCATATGTCGAGTAGCATGACTACTAGGCATACGTACAAACGGCAAATCTAATCCTAATCAAACAAGGACTGTATTAAGTTTTAATCCAACTAGGATTATAACCCTCCTCTCATACAACTTTATATTCAAAGATGGACTCAACATCTGACACCTATAAATACAAGCCATAATTCGTATAATTCAGGTGAACGTATCTTTTACTCTAAACTATTGTCAATTGGTTTGCTCTCTATATCACACAAATACTTACTATCACGCCGGTGAAGTCTTGGCTTAGTTTACGTGTTTGTTTATCTTTTTCAGGCTATCCAAACATATAGGATGCAACCTGCCGCTGGATTTGGGCTGATCCGAACGTTTTTGTCATCATAAGTTTGGTTCCATTGCCGGGAAACTATCGTTTTTAGCCTTTGAATAGCCGAAAAAAATTCTGCTCCGTTCTCCTAATCCTACTGGAAGAAGGACACACTGCTATTATCACTCCTGATCAGGATAATCCTCTTGTGGAGGAGACTTATGGCAACACTAGGACTGCTTTTCCTCTTGCCAATGGGGAACTGCCACCTCCTCCACCATTGAACGATGGACTGCCCCTAATAGGAATGAATATGTGTTATAGTGGACAGCCAGTAACCGAGGTAATACTACCGAGCCCTTCCCGTCGTCGGCGATGAGGAAGACCTGCTGGCAGTCAGACGGGGAAGAATGCCGCCCAGGGGGCACTAGAGCTTCCCCCCATAGATTGATCGCAGAACTATCTTGAATCAGCAGATGGAAACTTTGCAACACATTTATGAAACACAAAATGCCTTGATGCAGTTAGACCCAGAGCACTCCCTGGCTGAATTCATAAGAGGCCTACGAGGACTGGAAATTCCCTTGGAGGGAAAAGTCATCTTGACAGGCGTGGTAGTCGGGGTAATAGAGAAAATCTTACTTCTGGCCAAAATCCCCCTCATCATGACCCTGCTAGTAGACCCAAGCAGAAACCTCTGCAAGATGTTCCTCCTCGTCATAAGGCTCTTGGACATGGGAACACACGAAACAATGAATACTTGAGAAACCAATTGAACAATCAAAGGGAGCAGGAGGTTAATTCTGCTGACTTGAGAGCAAGGCTTAGTCATGCAAAGCAAAAAACCCTTACTTATCATAACCCCTCTCCTCGGCATAGGAGCCCTGTTCGACCTCGGAGCCCTCCTCGACATAAGGATCCTCCTCGTCACAGGACTCCTCCCCGTCCAGAGATGGCTCCCACGAGGGACAGAACCCCTCCTCGTCATTTAAGGCCATTGAATGACAGAGCACCATCGAGACACGGGGACAATCACCAGGAACATGAGGAACAAATTAGAGTGAATGGACAAAGAGAAAAAGAAAGGACCCATCGCAGTTCCCACTTTAGCTCGGGGATTGATGCAAGGGAATTCTCCTATTAAAAAAGAGAATTGATGAAATGAAAATGGGGAGGAAGGAAGTGGATGATGATGATATCAGTGCCACTCGTCCTTTCTCCCAGCGGATCAATGTTCTACCTCCCAATCCTGCCCTTAAAATCCCATGTTTTGAAAAGTATGCGGGGACCACAGACGCACGAGACCATTTGCAAAGTTTTGAATCTACCATGACCCTCCTCACCAAGGCAGATGATATTCTCTACAAGGCTTTCGCGAGTACCTTCTCCGGAACAGCTTTATCCTGGTTCCGTGAGCAAAAGAAGTGAATCATTGATAGCTGGAAAATTATGAGGAGGAGGTTCCTGGACCACTTTGCTACATCGGGAAATAGAAAGAAAAGATTGACAGACCTTGCTAACATTGAGCAAGGGAAGAACGAAACCACTCTGAGTTATTACAACCGTTTCAGAGCTATGGCTGACCAGGTAGAGGAAAGCCTAACTGACCTGGAGGTGATTGTTTGTTTCAACTCCGGACTAAGATCCAGACAGTTAATTTATGAAATCTCTGCCAGGGAGCCTAAGTCAAAGTACGATCTATACAATGTGGCTTACATCATATCTATGGCAGAAGAGAAAAGTAAAAAGAGGTATGAGAAAACAGAGGCGGATGCAGCTGGCAGCAAACAGGCTTCCAATGGGAGTAACTACAATGGAAAAAATAGGACTCGGGCTACTAAAAAAGTCGAGGTATTCACCCCACTCACTAAGCCTATCACAGAGATCATGCAGTTGGTGAATCTGCCAAGTCACCGACTACTTGATGAAAGAACAAAGTACACCCGTGACAGCTACAAGTATTGTGCCTTTCACAAGGATCATGGACACGACACATAGAACTGCATCTCCCTTAAGAGAATGATCCAGAGATGGGTAGACGAAGGGAAACTTGATCGCTACGTCATGAGAAAGGATAACAAGCGAATAAGAAAGGATGACGATGACGATGATGAAAGGGAAGACATGCCTCATATGGCTAAACTCCATGTTATAAGGGAGGAGACTGTTTCTAATAAGAAATTGAAAGACCAAATACATGAGCTAAGTAAGGTCTACCACATCCCCGCCTGGATCCATAAAGAAGAGGAAGTCATCAGATTCTCTCCTAATAAACTGACTGGAAGTCGCGCAGTTCGTGAACAACCCTTGAATCAAAGGAAGGATGGACAACTGCGAATCCGAGAGACTCCTGAAAGACTCGGGGGCCTCCAGGGATATTCTAAACTACTCTACCTTCCAGAAGATAAATCTGAAGGATAACATGCTGGAGATATACTCTGTAATACTAGAAGGCTTCACCAACCATAAAGTCAGCGTCATGGGGACGATTGATTTATTACTGGAAGTGGGGGAACATCCCTTCCGAGCCGATGCAACAGTAACATTCGTGGTCATGGACCTTGCAAGTGGCTACCACGCCATCCTAGGCATTCCAAGTCAAGGCAAACTTGGGTTGGTCGCCTCCCTCCCTCACCAACGAGTTAAATTCCCCACTCGTGCTGGAATCGCATGCGTGAGGGCGACCCTCAAGGACTTCTTGGAGCATGTGATAAGGAGCAGAAAAATTGCTAGAAAGGTGGAGGTAGACACACCAGACGAAAATCTGAAAATCTCTAAGTCTGTAAAGACTACCAGCACCAGTTCTAGGCTATATCTAATTTTTGAAGCAGATGATGAGAAACACATGATTCTAAATATCTACGAAGAGAATGATACAGTTCTGTCCGTCCCGGATATAGCCCCTCATCTCGTCAATGGCCAGAACTCGGGGGCCAACCCAGACTTGAGACAAGGAGAGCTGCCAGAGGTAGATGAGCTGGTTGAGATGGAAGACCTAGACATAAACGGTGAGGAAGGTAGAAGGCTTAGATAGATAATCATTGAAACCTAGCAATTTCGGGATGGTCCAGAAATGGAGCCCGTAGATGAACTGGAGGAAATTATACTCAATCCTGACTACCCAGAGCAAAAAATAAAAATCGAGGTCCAGCTCTCCATAGAAGAAAGGGAGGAAATCATCCCCCTCTTGAAAAATAATCTAGATGTCTTTGCCTGAAAGGTCGAGGATATGAGAGGAATAAAAGAAGAGGTGGTTGTACACAAATTTGAAGCCGACCCGTCTGCCAAGGCTATCAGGTAGACGAGGAGAATTTTTGTAAACGATAAGGAAGATGCAATCAAGGAGGAAGTACAAAAACTGCTAAGTGCGGGAATCATCAAAGAGGCAACCTATCCTGTTTGGTTGACCAATGTTGTGATGGTCAAAAAACAAAACGGGAAGTGTTGAATGTGTGTAGACTTCACAGATCTCAATAAAGCCTGCCCGAAAGACAGTTACCCTCTTCCCAGAATTGACAAGCTGGTAGACTCCATTGCTAGACACAGAAATCTCAACTTTCTAGATGCCTACTCTGGTTATCACCAGATAAAAATGGCAAAGGAAGATATTGAGAAGACAACTTTCCAGGCAGCTGGAGGTATTTATTGTTATACAATGCTGCCCTTCGGGCTCAAAAATGCCAGCGTATGGTCAACAAAGTATTTAGGGAACACATAGACCATAACATGGAAGCCTACATCGATGACATGGTAATCAAGACTAGAATTGGCAGTCACGCCCCAGAATTGGAGGAAACTTTTGACAGCCTACGAGCTAATAACATGAAATTGAATCCAAGTAAGTGTGTGTTTGGGGAAACAGCCGGAATTTTTTTAGGTTTTATAGTATCACAAAGAGGAATTGAGGCGAATCTGGAGAAAATCAAAGCCTTGATAAACATGAAAGAACCTACCAACATCAAGGAGGTTCAAAGGCTGAATGGAAAAATAGCAGCCCTTGGGAGATTTATTGCAAAATCTGCGAAAAATCGCTGCCTTTCTTCAAAGTCCAGAAGGGAACCAAGAGCTTCTCCTGAACATCTGAATGCTCAGAATCATTCGAACAGTTGAAGGAGTACTTGGGATCCCCTCCTTTGTTGAGCAGCCCTATTACGGGAGAGATGCTATACGTATTCCTAGCAGCCACAAACCACGCCCTAGCTGCGGTGCTAGTCGGGAATGAAGGAACCACTCAGAAACCTATCTATTATGTCTCCAAGGCATTATCAGATTTGGAGAGCAGATACTTTAACGCAGAGAAAATAGCCTACGCCCTAGTTATAGCGGCAAGAAAGCTACAAACATATTTTTCTGCACATCCCATAACTGTGTATACCAATGCGCCCCTGAAGAAAATCTTGCATAAATTGGACTGCTCAGGACGTCTCCTTAATTGGTCTATCGAACTCACTGAGTTTGATATCAGATACCAACCTAGGAAGACACTCCTGGCACAGCCTCTGGTTGATTTCATGGTTGAAACCACCTTCATAGGTGAGCACGACCCCACCTCCCGCAAGCGCAAAAAACCTACGGGGGAAGAACCGACCATCAAGTCCCATCCAACTACTAGATCATATATACAATAGATCAGCCACCAAGAAAAGAAGCGAAGATTGAGTTGTACTAGCAAGCCCCGATGGGGATCATACCATCCAGGACATAATCAGATTCAAGTTCCCTGCTTCCAACAATCAAGTGGAGTACGAGGCTCTAATATTTGACATAGAGTTTGCATCATTCTATGAAGCAACCAAAATAGTCGCCTTCTGTGACTCCCAGCTCGTAGTCAAGCAAATAAAAGGGGAGTACAACACTCAGCACCCCATACTTGCAAAATATAAAAATCTCGTCCTAGACATAACGAAGAAACTAGAATTTTTTGAAATAAGTCAAACAGGCCGGGAGGACAACCAAGTGGCAGATGTTCTATCTAAACTGGCAACTATTGATGTCGCAGATCCTGATTCTAGCCCACTCATAGTATTCGCCGAAGAACCTGCATACGAAAGACTAGGAGTAACGCTCCTAGACGGGGAGGAGAATTGCTGGGTAGATGAGTACATAGATTTCATTGAAAAGGACCAACTGCCTGAGGACGAGACACGTGCTAGGCTTATCAAGAAGAAGTCAGCAAGATTCACAGTATTGAACGGGATCCTTTACAGAGGATCATCCACAAAGCCCCTGCTAAGGTGCGTCTATCATAAGGAAACAAAAAATATCTTGGCAGAAGTCCACGAAGGCATCTGCGCTGGTCACTCGGGGGCCAGAACATTAGCTGACAAAATCATCACGCTAGGTTACTATTGGCCAAACCTGAGAGATGACGCGCAAGCCTACGTAAGAAAATGTGACAAGTGCCAGAGATATGCTGATATTCCTAGACTGCCATCAGTGGAACAGACACTCATATAGTGCCTACATGGCCATTTGACATGTAGGGAATAGAAATCATCGGACCCTTCCCCCCCTGTCCGAGGCAATTGCAAATACTTGATCGTGGCAGTCGATTACTTCTTTAAGTGGATAGAAGCAAAGGCTTTAGCCAAAATAGCCAAAAAAAAAACAGAGGAGAATGCAATCAACTTCATCCACGACTTCATCTGGTGTTGCTTTGGGGTTCCATACACTATCATCTCAGATCATGGTCTCCAGTTCTCTAAGGCATTTACAAGTGAATTAAACAGAATGGGAGTCAGACACATCTAGTCATCTGTAAGCAGACCTCAATGCAACAGACAAGTAGAAGCAGCCAATAAGTTGGTGCTTACAGCCCTAACAAAGAACCTAGAAGGAAGCGTTGGTAGATTGTTGGATGAACTTCCCTTAGCCTTGTGGGCAGTTCGCACAACCACCCAGGGGCCAACCGGCCATTCGCACTAACCTTCGAATCTGAGGTTATGGCACAAACTGAGATGACTATCCTTACAACAAGAAACTCTAACTACGATGAGCAAGTCAACAGACTGCTAGACCTAGACCTAGTAGATGAGAAAAGACTAGCTGCTCAGATGAGGATTGTGAACTACAAACAAAGGACCAAAGCCTACCATGACAAAAGGGTCAACAAAAGAGTATTCCAAGTTGGTGACCGGGTACTTAGAAAGATTGAAGCTACCGGCAGAAAGGCAGAACAGAACAAGCTCTCACCAAACTGGGAAGGCCCCTATATCATCACTCAAGTTATCAGAGAAGGGACCTACAAAATGAAGACTGCAGATGGGCAAGAGTTGAAACATTCGTGGCATTCTGATCATCTACGGAAATACTATCATTAGTCTGCTTTTGATGTAATAGATCAGTCCTTGTTAGTCTTTTCCTTTATTTTCAAGTAAAATAGGATTGCAGTTCGATGTAATCATTTTCAGTTAATAGAAATTCAGTTTTCATCAAGACAAATGACTAGCAAGACCAACTTTGAAAGACGAGGTGAACCCTCCTCGGCATTGAAGGGATAAAATCCCAAACTTTATCTAAGACCGATGCCGAATGACCTTCCTCGACATTGAGAGATAAAGTCACCTAAAAATTTATCTAACACCTATGTCGAATGACCTTCCTCGGCATAGAGAGATAAAACCTAAAAAATTATATAAGACTTATGACCGGACGACCCTCCTCGGCATAAAGAGACAAGTACTCAAAAATTTATCTAAGACCTATATCGAATGACCTTTCTCGGAATAGAAAGATAAAATATCAACAAAAATTGTCTAAGACTATGACCGAACGACCTTCCTCGACATAAAGAGACAAGTACTCAAAAATTTATCTAAGACCTATGTCGACTGACCTTCCTCGGCATAGAGAGATAAAAACATCAATAACTTTCAAGGCATTACAAGAAAAGGGGACGAGATGGTGCATGGACCGGGCTGCCTCATCGTAAGAGTCTTGTCAGATAAGCCGAGCAAGTCCCTCCAGGTTGAGACCAAGAGAAGGATCCACCATGGCCCTTCTGGCCAAGTGCAAATAGCCGTCGGAGTATATGGTGGCCGTCTTCTCGGCCACGGCTTGTTTAAAGGTCGAGCTAGCCTTGTAACGGGCTATGGCCTCAGACTCCCTGGAAGGAATGCTGGCCTCCAACTCTTGCAGCCGGGCAGGCACCTCCTCGGCCTTCTTGAGGGCCTCAACCCTTTGCCCCCTCCAGCTCAACCTCCTTGAGCCGTGCAGGCTCCTCAGCTTTGGTTAGGGCCTCTTTTGCAGCCTTCTCTTCCTACTCGGCTTTTGCCTTAGCCACTCTGAGGGTATTAGCATCCCCTCGAAGATTCTTGAGTAGCTCCACGGCCTTTTTCAGGTCGACCTTGTCTTTCTCAGCTTGTTTTTCAAGCTTCTGCTCGTAGACCTCGGCCGCCTTTGATTTAATAGCCTCATAGGCTGTGACCGTGGCAAGCTACACAAAACAAAGAAAAATCAATTAAAAAAATCACAAGTAAACAGAAGACGAGGAAGATAAGAGAAATGTCGAGGAAGGTTATAGAAGGTAAAGACAAGAAAGGCTTACCTCGCTCAATAAAAGGTCTTTCCTGTTGGCCAGACTCTCCCATGCCTCTTGCACAAACTGCTCGGCTTCATCATATGTTTTAATATGCCGAGCAGAAAGTACAGTGGAGGAAGGATCAGTTGCCAGCCTCTTGGAAGGACCAGCTACCTCGGCCTCAACCCTTTGGTGTTTCTGGGCTGGGGTCTTTGATCGGCGTTGGCCTCCTCGGCTCCACCAAACCTGCCTGCCTTAAGGATTCCTCAGTTTGAGGAGTTAGCATTTCACGGGAACTTTGGCCTCCCTCAGCATGGGCCTCCTGCCCGTCTTGCTCTCCCTCGATTGAGGCTTCAGTACCACCCACCGGCTTAAGGGGCAAAGCCCCAACTTCTTTTGTGGCCAAGATGGCCTGCTCTCCACGACGTCGGAGCGCCGTTTGCTTTTTCCCGAGGAGCGTGAAGTCCTCCTCTTCAGCTTCATTAATGCCTGAGGGTCAAGGATTTCTTCCTCCATCTTCTTCTCTTGTTCCTCGGGTCAAATCTGAAAATACGAGAAGGATTAATTAGTAAAAGACGAGAAGGGTAATACATCAAGTAAAAGTGTACAAGTGTAAAAGTCTGGAAAGAAGAAGTTTACAGCCGGGTAAGTCATTCACGGTTAGACACCGGTTCTCGTATAATTTGCAGATATCGCAGTCAGAATAAAAACGAGACCGGGATGCACCCTCCAATCTGGGTATCTGTTCCCTCTCACAACCGGGGCCATGGGCACCAAACCATCTAAGGAACCAGGCATGATGCCGGCTTGAACATAATACCTTTGGTCAGTTTCTAGACTGGACCAACACAAAGTGCCGACGGAGGCAAACTGCATCAACCTCACAATCAGGCGGCAACTCCATTCAGGCCTCCATACTTGCTCGGGTGCACCAGGGAACCTAGAGGGTGCAGGGAATTCCCAGCCCTGTCGGCTCTCTACCCTTATGACGTGATTGTTCCAACCAGATACCTTGCTCGACATTGGATATATAAGCTTAGGCTGATTTGGATCACTCCTCACCACTAAACTATGATGTCCTCCTTATAACTCACAGTAAAGAAATGATGAAAAGCCGATTGACAAGGTTCAAAGCCTAAACTAAGGCAAAGTACGATGAAGCCGGTGAGGAACCTCACGGCATTTGCCCCAATCATGGCCGGGACAGCTTGCATATCCTCGAGGAACTCACATATGAATGGATCTAAGGGGACGTAGGCCTAGTTGGAACTGTTTATAAAAGAAGTGGACATAATTCAAGGAATACATGAAATCACTCATTGTCTCCTCGTCTTTCACAGGGACACCGGGAAGGTAAGTCAATTCATCTCTTGACACCCCATATTTGGTATGAATTCCTCTGTTGTCATAGGCTCCCTAGTGACGTAGCGGAAGACTTGATAGATATCAATTACTGCTGTAACGCGCACGTTAGCCAGTAATCGATCTTCAACCCACGTTGAATCGCGCACGATTGCCGGGAATTGGACGAAAGGAGAACACTCAAACTTTCGGATTTAACAGAGTAAACACTCAATTTTTATTAATCAACAACTGATTTTTGGAATTACAATTAATCCTAATTATATAGTGGCCCTAGGACTTGAAAAACAAGTCAAAAACTTCCCAAAATAACCCTAGTCTATATAGTAACCTAATCAATCAATAAAACATTAAAATAAAGTCCTAATATACTTCTAATACCAAAAATACTAACAACCTAATATTAAATCCGAAAATGACAATAAAAATAACAATAATAATTAAAATTAAACCTAATATTAATCTTCATCATTTGCCTTGCACGGCCGCTCCCGAATATGCTGCACGGCCGCTCCCTACGTTGTCCTGCATCATTCTCGCCTCCTTTGAAAGACTCGTCCACGAGTCTATACCCACGATAGGGCTCCACGGGCTGTTTCCTCTGAGGTCTGTTGCTTGAACCAATCGGTCCCCCTGCCTTTTAAATGTTTTACGGACTTTAAATTTAGTACCACTCGCCATGATATCCATCCAGTCCGTCCATCCATTCATGAGAAAGTTCTCAATAATCATCCTTTTGAAGAACCACGAATCTGAAACCTTAGAACTATCAACATTGAAAGGATCTTCGTAAGGATGACCAATGTCAAACATCCACATCAGTTTATCTTGCGAAGATTCAACGCCAACCATTGGTACACCCATATGATGAGATGTTGGTAATTGACAGATTTCACAATTACATTCATCATAAATAGGTGGTTTTGACCAATCGATGAAAAGTTCGGTAGTCGCCGATTCGACGAAAGGCCACGAAATATCACCACCATCAGAATCCACCTCCCAGTCTCGCTGTCCGTCGCTGCCACCAGGTCTAGGCTGATTCCTCCGAGTCTGTTGATTAAACAAGTCGGTCATCCAGGCCGTTAACTGTTCCATCAACAACTCCATACGTTGATCTACGATAGATCCGATGCGTTCCTCCAGAACCGCCTCATATCGCTCGTAGATCGCTTCCACAGTTTGTCTCTTCTGCCCCCAAACCATTCTTCCTGAATCGAACGAAAGGCTCTGATACCAACTGACGTAACGAAAGACTTGATAGATATCAATTACTGTTGTAACGCGCACGTTAGCCAGTAATCGATCTTCAACCCACGTTGAATCGCGCACGATTGCCGGGAATTGGACGAAAGGAGAACACTCAAACTTTCGGATTTAACAGAGTAAACACTCAATTTTTATTAATCAACAACTGATTTTCGGAATTACAATTAATCCTAATTATATAGTGACCCTAGGACTTGAAAAACAAGTCAAAAACTTCCCAAAATAACCCTAGTATATATAGTAACCTAATCAATCAATAAAACATTAAAATAAAGTCCTAATGTACTTCTAATACCAAAAATACTAACAACCTAATATTAAATCCGAAAATGACAATAAAAATAACAATAATAATTAAAATTAAACCTAATATTAATCTTCATCATTTGCCTTGCACGGCCGCTCCCGAATATGCTGCACGGCCGCTCCCTACGTTGTCCTGCATCACCTGGCCTTAGCCGACCTAGGCCTAGGGGTGATAGCTCTACCTCGTTGGTACCTACCACGTCCCCTTCCTCGGTTTTCAGCACGGGCCCCCTAGATAAAGGCATCAACGATTCTGCCCGAGTTAAAAGGACCAGTCGTAGGGCGGGAAACATTACTTCCCCTTCCCGTCATAGCTGCATAAACAAAGAAGTAAAGGTCAATAGTTTTTGGCTAAGAGTGAATGACGAGGACGAGGAAGGGTATCCCTCCCCGTTCTATTAACTAAAACCGAGGAGGGATTCTTACCCAACAAAAGACGCTCCAAGTGGTTGGACTTCAGGTAATAAAGATTGATGTGGTCAATAATTTCCGACCAGCCGTGGAACAACACGATGTTTAGGGAATCAACGCTTAGTCGGTCATCCTAAACTGACTAGGATAACCGACTAGGATAACTGACGTCAGTCCTAGGGCTTTGGTACCTCATCAAAATCTCCCCTATCTTATTCAAGCTCAACATAATCCATGGCCCATCAACCATCGGGTAAATCTTAAGGTTTTGAGTATGATAACAACATAGGGCATGGGGGTTGCTTCTCCATGTTCTTGCCATGGCTAGGAATGGGAAAAACCAAGAAGTCACAATAAACAACCAAGAAAGCTTCAAGAACACCAACAATGGCGGTTTGAAACAAACCAACCAAGAACAGGAACCAAAACCTAGAAATGCGCAGAAAATAAGGAGATTGAGAAGAAATTATACCTAATTTGAACTTTGTTGAAGAGAAATACGCAAGGAATCAAACACGGATTCAAGAAAATCAAGCACGAACTCAGAAATAAACTTGCGGTTTCAAGCTTATGGGCACCTCTCAATTTGCAACAGTGATAAAAGATTGCAAAATGAACGGATTTTGGCTTTTATACCCAGATCTAAACGGGTATGGGTCGAAGAAACGGGTTAATGCGCCGTCTACCTCTACACTATTAATGTTTCTAGCAGGTTCCCAAAGGGAATATCCTGTCAATAATGGGGTGCATTCCCCAACGTGCAATAATCGGCGGATAAATGATTACGCCTCGCGATTCGTAATAACCCGTTCGTATCCGTTTAAGCCGAGGTAGAGCACCAATTCCTCCTCGGCATAGCCGAGCTAGGAAGTCGGGGGTCACTGAACGGTATAAACCGAGGTACGAACATGAGTAATAACCGGGCAAGGCCCAATGGATTGGGCCCAAAATATAATTCATATCAGTCTCAATACGACATAGGGAGTGGGCTTTCCTACTTATGCTCGTCATGCCTCCTCGTCATTTCCCACTATGTCGACATATACATAGCAGAGTGAATAAACCGACTAAGGCCACAATACTGATACATGCCGACAAGGCACTCGTATATGCCGACCAAGGCACCTACAAATGCCGATGAGGGCACCAACAAAGGCCGACCAACATCTCCTCGGCCAACATCAAGACAAGGGGAATGAGCATCCCTACCCTTGCTCTCCACTTCCTCGGCATTCATACATGTCGACCAACATCATATGTCGAGGAGCATGCCTCCTAGGCATACGTACAGAAGACAAATCTAATCCTACTCAAACAAGGATTGTGGGAAGTTATAATCCAACTAGGATTATAACCCTCCTTTCATACAACTTCCTATTTAAAGATGGACTCTACATCCGACACCTATAAATACAAGCCATAATTAAAATAATTCAGGTGAACGCATCTTTTGACTCTAAACTTTTGTCAATTGATTTGCTCTCTATATCACATAAATACTTACTCTCACACTGGAGGGCCTTCGCCGGTGAAGCCCCGGCTTAGTTTACGTGTTTGTTCATCTTTTTCAGGCTATCCAAGCATCCAGGATACAACCTGCCGCTGGATTTGGGCTGATCCGAACGTTTTTGGCATCATCACTTTCCAAAAATTCTGGCCGCCAATGCATCTTATATGGCTTCACCTACCCAACGCAAGAAACCATTCTAAACACATTATTGAATAAGCAAGCATTAGGAGATTTGAGTGTGAGAAAAATAAATATTCTGCAAAATCGCATGGCACTGGTTCCCTAGATTTTAGCTGAAATATGTAGTTTGAGATTCTGTTTTTAAAGAGCCTTCATTTGCTTTGTTTTTCTTATCCTTTTTTGTCTTTAATTTTGTGAATCAATTCTGAACAGTATAAACCGAGATACGACCATGGGCTGGTCCAGGTCAGGCCCAAATGGATTGGGCTATAAACATAATCCACGTATAAGTTACTAGAAGCGACCATGGGCTTCCTCGATCTCGTATATCATCAACAAGGCTAATCTTGGCCCAACTTACAAGTATAAATGCCCCAATTACGAAGTGCCGAGGTTACCTTCCTCGTATGCCGAGAGGCACCTCCTCGGCCTTAACATTGTCAACGGGCTCTTCATATCACTATTTCCTCCTTGGCTCATCATGCTCCGAGAGGTCATGGGTGACAAGGAGAGAAAAGTTCTTACCTCGGCATATCTTCATATGACGAGGAGACAAAATCATGCGTCTCGGCATATCCACATGTCGGCAAACCATCAACTGACGAGGAAGCAAAATCATGCATCTCGGCTTACACGCAAATGCCAAGATAAGACATTTGTATTCCTCGGCTATCCGGCAAGCAGATTGAACAATCCTATCAAACAAGGATTCAACAGTTATTATCCAACCAGGATTGTAACCATCTATATCAATTCAAGTCAAACAATGACTCCTTAACAGATATAATCCTTTGAGGATTATATCTTATCTCTTTACAAGTTCAATTCAACATGGATTCTATCAATCCATCCCTATAAATACAAGCCATATAGCACATTATTTGGTACGTTACTTTTTACATACAGTAACTCTGTCAATTTAGTTTCTCATATCAAAACCGTGACTTATTCTCACGCCGGAGGGCCTTCGCCGGTCAAGCCCCGGCTTAGTTTATGCGTTTTGTCTTATTTTCAGGCCTAGCAATCACCGGAGCAAACGATCGCTTGGATTTGGGCTGATTTGACGATTTTGGCATCATCAAATTCAGTTCTGCGCTTTTGTATCAATAGTGGTTATGGACTATAATCCTCTTAGAAAATGATTTCTTCCTAAGACAGTTTATTTCATACTAAATGGTATTTATAGAGGCAATTCATAAAGGGTTTTTGTATGTTGAGAGATCATTGGTGAGAAATGTTGAAAATGGTGGGGAGGAGGATAGAGAAGACACCAGAGACTCATTTGTTGAGAGATGATTAGAAAGACCACGTCCCTATAAGTCTTGGCAGAACAAAAACTTATCAAACTAAAACATAGGGAGGATCCTCCAACAAAAAGCTTTTCCTACAAACATGTGTGTGTAACCTTTCCTAACAAACTGTATAACAACTAACCAAATATATATACAGGCACACACACACACACACATATATGTGTGTGTGTGCATGTATCAATTAGAATGAAATGAACTTGATTTTCATAGACTGAATTCATAGGAATCATAGGAACTCAATTTCAACAGAATCAAAATTCTACTGTTTGGTTTGCTCATCAAATCACTTAGAATTCTAGATTAAGCTTAGATTCTTAATGCTCCGCAAAGGGTATACCATTCTTTATTTTTCTAGAATTCAGTTTGAATTTTAACTTCATAGGATTCAATGCATATTGCATTGTCATTCATTTCAGCATGATTAAGGTTCATTAGGTTTGCTCAAGAATTCACTCAGAGGTCAAGATTCCATTTTGAATTAAAATTCTGCCCCATATAGAATTTCTTTCCATCTCTTATGCAATTCGATTAATGGATATAGAAAGTACCTGTGTCTGAGCATCATCGCCGGCCACAGTGTTCCTTACTGTCCGAAGAGCATGTTTGACAACAGTAGGCGATGGATGGCTTCATGGAAAATAAGGTATAATCAGCACAAAAAGTTTGACAATTTTATAAAGTCGTAAAGGTGGAACAAATTTTTTGATAAGTTTAAATGGTTTATAAATGGCGTCATGGCCAAAAATAAAATACTTTCAACTAGATAGCCAAAACTTACAGCAGAAGCTCCACAAGTCTTGGGTAGACTCCTGCCTCAATCACTGCTTGAATATTGTCATTTAAGCCATAAGACAGATATGAAAGGGCCCGGCAAGCATCTGTAAGAACTTCTTCATCATTCAAGTGGATAAGTTGCCTCAGAACTGGCAAAGCAGGTTTCACCTGAAAGTGCAAAAACAAAAGATTCTTAAATGGGTAGAGAAGGGAGGCAAGATTACCACTTCAATTACCTTCACCTGGAAGGTTCTTAGGATATTATAGATTTCAAAAATGTTTTCTACCTGCTCAAATGGAGTTGGTGGCTTGCCTTGACAGAAGTTCGATAAAGTCCATGTGGCATGTCTTAGCATGGACATCCTTGAGTTTTCATTCAACTGAGCTAGCAAAGGCATGAGTGCACCATGACGTAAAACAAGATTTCTGCTACTTGGGGAGTCTCCGGCAATATTACCTAGAGCCCAGACCGCCTGTTTTAGGAGATATGAAAACACCGATTGCATGAGCATTAGTACTCTTAGGTAAAGCAAATTAAAACAGTGTCAAAGAAGTATAAGAAGTTAGTAGTTGATCAAAATGATACATAAAGAGTTTTTGTGTGTGTTCTCTTTTTCTGTGGGGTGGGGGGAGAAGTAGAGAGCCAGACTAAGGGCAGAGTGTGTGTGGCGTTGTCATAACAACTCATTGAAACAACCAAATCTGCGTAAACTAAAAGATGACACCAAGCTAATAAATAGTAATAAACAAAACACTTACACCACTCTACTTTTTCCCACCGGGTAAATAGAAGCAGATGTGTTGGGCTTGTTATATGTAGGTGGACATTATATTTCACATAATATATTTCAAAGAGGCCATAAAAAATATTCCCAGCTTCCTAAATGAATGTCTATTTTTGACTTGGGAACTTTGAGAAAGTTGACTACTATGCAATTTTAGTAGCATGTTTACACAAATATCCTTATTGATATCATCATATGACATTATGGTTGCAAGTATAAATTAACACATGATGCTTGGCAAAAGAAGATTTTGTATCTTAACAGACATTCCTTGTTTTTTTTTTCTTTTTTGAAAATGGACACACATAGTGTGATGGATTATATTTGGTTATCCTATTAGAAAAAAAATGAGTGACCATTTTATAAATCAAAAGATGTGGACTCATAGTTTTGTTAACAGCTATCTTTCAAGCGAGCGAAGGTTTTTCAGTTGGGGGGGGGGGGGCGTGTATGTGTGAGAGAGAGAAAGAGAGAGAGGCATAACTACAGTTGTTTACTTTACATGATGCACTAAAACAGAGGTTAGACTCCAACCTAAAGTAGGTTCTGAATCACAACGGGAATGTTTACCTGCTCTCTAACATCATCTCTGGCAGAACTAAGGAGCTGTACAAACATAGGGACAGCACCATGTTCAATGACAACTCGCGTATGTTCTGGAGTACCAGAAGCAACGTTGGTCAAAGCCCATATCGCTTCAAACTGCAACGGCAAATCCAGATTGCATTAGCATGATTTTTTTAGTCCAATCCTCAGTGTTGGATAGGATAGTGCAAACAGTAGGTCCTTACTTGCAGTTGAGAAAGATCATTCCTTCCAAGGAACTCCACAAACCTAGGAACCACACCTGCCTTGACTACTTCATCTATAGGAGGACTGGGTTCTGCGTCACATGGAAGTCAACATTGTTGAAATTATGTCTGCAAAAAGGGGAGAAAATTCCATGCCGTCAAAACTGTACTGTAGTTCCATACCAATCAATAGTAGCTTTCGAAACTGGGTAGTTGCTTCCACTTGTGCAGCAGGATCTTCAGACCACACTCTTTCCACCATTGCAGGAATACTTTCCAACTGATAATAAACACAATACAACAACAACAACAACAACAACAACAACAAAGCCTTAGTCCCAAAATAATTTGGGGTCGGCTAACATGAATCCTCATATTTAAAAGCATACGAATATAAGTACTGTCGTTATCAGAACACAATGTTTCTCAATATTTCCAAATAACCAAGATAAGCAACTATTCTCCTTTCTCACGTAGCAAGAAACGGAACAAAGTATATAATGAACATCAATGCTGGTTCTTTGCATTGCTAAGCTAATTAATACTTTCATTGAAAAAAACATTCTGATATGTCTACAACTTAAGATTTAGTTATCTTTAGAGTATTCAGAAGTGAAAAGACTACAAACAGAAGTTCACCCCCCCCCATCAATGACAAAGAGAATCATTGAACCTACAGGAGTGACATTGCCCAAAAAGGCATTACCAAAGGATTAGAAGATTGTGATTCAGGAACATAAAATCACGACTAATGCTCACTTTGGTTAATAGGACTGTCCAGTTAGGTATGCTGCACAGTCAAGGTTCAAGCTGATTCTGTTTAGGCTTCTCACTAGACTACGGTCCACAGCGATCTTCTTTGATCATCCTATATGTCGATATTTTAATCACAAATAGCCGACGAGATTAGACAAGTGAAGATGAAGTATTAACCTGAGAAAATGCACCTCCATCATGAACATTTTCCGGTGTCTTCTTCGATTATTCTACAGTTAGCCTTCTATGGAGGTATGACAAATTGTAATCTATTGGGATTTGACTCATTCAAATTCACGTGCAATCAGGAATTGACAAATCATAATCCATATATGTGAATTCCTTGAGAAAGTGATGCTCAGTATGACACATTCCTGTAGTGCAGCCCGGTTCAGTATAATCCTAGTTGTATTAGGAAATATAATTAGTGTTATTTGTTGTGGCTATAAAAAGGGTACGAGGTTTTCATATTAGGGTGCCATATGGTGCCAAGAGGGGCTCCCTTTAGGGGAGGGTGCGTGCAATCATGATAGAATTGTATACGATTGCGAATGTGTTCAAGAATGTTGAGAATGACGTGAGTACCTCCATTCTCGTAATACCATTTGCTGAATGGTTAGTATAATTGCGAGTTTCTTTATTAAAACTTTGTGCGTGCTTGAAATTCCATGACATAATATGAAAGTCATTGATCTGTCCTATGTTTGTAGGGGTAAACCACGTTAAATCTTGTGTGATTTATTTTACTTATTGCTGTGGTTGTCTAAATTAATAATTGCATAACCTAATTTATTATTGTTATGTTAGATTACCTTCATCCGAGCCCAACAAAATCAACTCCAAGATTATAAATCCGATGTCGTTCACTCACATTACAAATTTCATCAACTTGATCAAAGATCATAAAAAGCAGACAATTGAGAGTAGAGAAATACTGGGAAGAGTTAGAGTACCCATTTTTCGAGGTTGAGAGGGGCTTGAGAAGAATCTGCGGGGACTTGGTGGGACTGAAGAAGCATACGCTTCTTGAGAAGATTTTCCTCGCGCTTGTTCTTCCTGATGGCAACCATATTGTCCTCTCTCCTCCGCCTAGCTTCATCTGCATCCACCCCTGTTTTGTATGATTTCTTCCTTTGACTCAAATCCGGCCGCGAGCCTGGCCGCAGCGACATTATCAGTTGTTGCGAAAAGTTGAATTGCGGAAGCGCCTAACAAGTGTTTGAAGAAATGCCGGGGAGAGAGACGAGTACAGAGTCGGAGTATGGAAGGCGTGATAATATGAATATGTATCTGTTGAAGAAAGAATTGAAAGGTGAAAAGCGGGTTCGGCTAATCAGTTTTATTAGTTTCAGTTAGAGAGTTGGCATAGTAAACCCGTAAAACCGTTGGAAAATATCACAATAGTGCACCACAGTTTCACATAAGTTTTAAGTTTACAATTTATGATGAAATGTGTCTTTTTTGGACGGCAAAATGGATAGAAGCTAACAAGATTTGACGTAAAATATAATGAACTTCTTTGAAAATTCTATTATCCTCCTTCAAACTTTAATAATTTCTCCTTTGCTATCATTTCATTAAAATTCACAATTTTTATCTTTAAAATGAAATATTATAATGTAATATACTCCCTCCGTCCCAATAAAACCTTCACTAATTACCCAAAAGGGCGTCCCGTTAGAAGCTTCACCTTTCCTTTTTTGGCAAAGAATCTTTACTATTTTCTCCACTCATTCTCTCTCCTAATTCACTATTACACTCACAACACTTTTCAAATTTACTATTCCCTCCACTAATTCTCTTTCCTATTTTCAAATTACACTCACAACATTTTTTTCCCTCCCATTACCATAATTTGCGTGCCCACCCGAAAGGGTGAAGCACTTGTTGGGACGAAGGGAGTATAATATTTCAAAGTTGGATAACAAAACAGTTAAATAACAAAACCTAGAAGAAAAAAAATATTCCAGTTTATTCCCACCATTCCTATCTCTTCACCTCATAGGAGCTAGAGATCAAAATAGCTTTTGTGAATACCACCAAGATAAGGGGCATTTGACGGAAGATTGTTATAATTTGAGGAGAGTAATCCAAATGAAGATAGATGGGGGCGAGTTGAAGGAATTTCTTGAAAAGAACGTGGGGCGAGATGAGGAGGCGAGACCAGAGAGAAATTTAGTTGATGCTATTCAGGATCGTGGCCCAGCTCAACAACCAAATAATGACGTTGTCACAAAGTTTCAATGCCCCAGAATATGCGGCAAGCGAAGACAGAGTGATAAGTTTTTCTAGGCGAGAATTGGCAGTGACGAAGAGTCATAGAAGTCAGGTGCAAAACGAGGGGCATATAGACATAGTGACGGAGCCCACTGATCCAGGATCTAGAGTAGTTGCGAAAAAGAAGGGCAACCTTTTCCAACCAAATAGGGATGATTAAAAGACACTGTTTTAAGTAAACTTGAACAATTAATGGAATCACAATTGCATGGTCCCATTTCTGGAATCTCTAATCGCGACCTTTCACGGTCCGATCTCCAATCTTTGATCCAGACCTTTTACGATCCGATCTCTAATCGCGACCTTCACGGTCCGATCTCAAATCTATAATCCCGACATTTCACGGTCAAATCTCCGATCGAGACCCTCCTGGTCCGATCTCCGATCTTCGATCTCGACCTTTCACGGTCAAATCTCCAATCGAGACCCTCACGATCCGATCTCAAATCTTTAATCCTGACCTTTCACGGTCAAATTTCCAATCGAAACCCTCACGGTCCAATTTTCAATCCTGACCTTTCACGGTCAAATCTCCAATCGAGACCCTCACGGTCCAATTTTCGACCTTGACCTTTCACGGTCAAATCTCCAATCGAGACCCTCACTGCCCAATTTTCAATCTTGACCTTTCAAGGTCTAATCTTTTCTGACTAGTTAGGATTAGGAGAAAACATGTTTTAAGTAAAATTTAAGCAATAAATGCATGTTACTTGAGCCTTCAGCCTAAATACCTTCCTCCGAGTTTAAACCTTGCTTACCCCCGAGTCTAAACCTTGCCTATCCCTTTTCCGCAACGAGAAAGAAGTGGGTGAGAATACCGGGTAAGGGGCTTTTCAGTGTAGAAATCTCAGGCTCAGACAGTCCACCAGAATCATCAATTTCATCTACTCAGCGGTTTAGAATGGCAGATATGACAGAAAACAGTAATGGTACGGGTAATCCAATGACTAGAGAGGAAGAGTTAGCCCTCATTTTGGAAAACATGCGCAAGGCTCATGAAGAGCAGCAAGCCATGCTCATCGATACTCTCCGCCGTCATGGGGTTCAGGGAACAGTTGAGGCAAATGGTTCTATGAAACAGTGACTTCAACCCCTCCATCCTACAACCAATACCCTCCTTCATATAACCAATACCCTCCATCCTACAACCAATACCCTCCTCCTTCGACATATGATCTACCACCAAGAACTACTGCCCTTCAGTTCCTCCCAGTATTTCAGGCCATCAGGGCTCCATCATCTTCAGCTCCTCAAAACGGTCCAAGCTTCGCTCACTATTAACCATGGCTAGATGCTACAGCCACACCTGTTTCTCAGTTTTAGCAGTACCTGCCAGTTTATGCTCCAGCTTCACATAATCAGTTTGAGCCATGTGGCTATGTTCTGAAACCCATATACCCACCCGAATACGATAGTGAGTTGCTAAAAGAGAAGCCTGATGCCTCAAGTTTTCCGTTGCCGCCTACCAGACTTAGTGAATTCACCTGTCAGTTTCACCGGCCTCCTACTGCGGTTCCCTCTACTGATAAAAGGCTTGTTGTGAGTTCCAATAACTCGAAAATTCCCGTTGACCCCCATGTGGCAATATTGATGGAGCAAGTGAAATGAATGCAAGAAAAGCTTGATCTCATGATGAGTACCAGTACTCCCTCGACCCAAGAAGTCGAACCAGGCAAAGAAGTGATTCTGCTGCGCAAAGTTCAGATGCCCGAAGTGAGAGAACCTGATAGGACAACTTGCCCCGAAACTCGCTTGGTCAATACCAGTTCTAAGCTCGAGAAAAGCCTGAAGAAACCTGTTGGGTATGCATGTTTTAACCCTCCTATTTTTGTATTAGATTTGATTGATACCATAACCTCCTGTCTATTTTAAGGACTTTAGGACCCTATGTAATGAAGCTTAGACTTCAATTTTTTAGTTAAGTCCATTTTATAGATTAGGTTAAATTTAGGCTTGAAGACTAGCACAAGACTCATTGGAATTGAGAGTTGCAGTTCAGAAGTTTCAAACCGCTCCTTCCAACCGCCCTAGCAAAACCGCCCTTAGCACTTGCTTGGTGAAATCTTATGTTTGAAACTACCCTTGAACTACTTCAGTGCAACCGCCTTATGATGAACCGCACCCTTGCAGTTCAACTTCAACCGCACTATGCAACCTCACTGGAGTTATCAACCGCACTTGTCAAACCGCCTATACTCCAGAACCGCTCCAATGATTGAGACTTGAAGTGAACCACCTTTTGTCATTATAATCCACATCAGCAATATCCAATGTCAACCACCTTATCTTGTCACGTGATTCAATGTCAGAAAAGATCTGCAAGGATCTTGAAAAGGTGACAGTGTCCAAACCTCATTGCTTGCAGTGGAGCATTATCGCCTTTATCTCGCAACTACCGAACCAAAAGACAAAAGTGGTTCTTTGTGGACCAATTAGAAAGCATCAAGTACCGTCCTTCAACAAACTGTGTCCAACGGCTATATTTTGGATGCTTGGGTATAAATACCCCCAATCTTCTCCATTTGAAGATTGCTTGAAAAATTGAGAAATTGCTGTGTTCATCAGAAGTTGAAGCTCTGCCCAGAAATTCATCAGTCCTTTGAATCTTCATCTTCATACTTCAAGAAATATTCCCCAGCCCAGAAATCAAGCCTTCACACATTCAAGAATCATCGTGCTCTACATCTCACAGATTTAAAGAGCCTTGATATTGTTCTCACACACACACCTCATTTGTTCTAATCACATAGATTAAACACTTGAGATACACTGGTTATAGTTTTGGATTTGTTCTTCATAGCAAAGATTTTATTGTACTTTGTAATCTCACAATACTTAATATAAAATCTCTCTTAGAAATCCAAGACTAACCATCTTGGTAGTGGACGTAGATCGTTTATCGATTGAACCACTCCAAATAGCGTGTTCTTACTTTCTGCAATTATATTTCTTGTGCTTACTAATTATTTATCTTTGTCTCTGTTTGATCTTTTATTTAGATATCCATTATTGTGAAATAGTGTTTGGAGTTAACAGTGTCAAAACCTCACTTGTTTGTAAACCGCACGTACCAACTACTTTATTAAAACCGCTTTACAAACCTCCTCTATCAAAACCGCTTTGTAACTCTAAATATTCCGCTGTGCATTTTACATCTTCACTTGCAGATTCATATTCTCTGCAAGAGGTTTTGTAAGCAAGAGGTTTAATTTTTATTAGAGGGCGAAAAATTTGTAACAGCTATTCACCCCCCCTCTAGCTGTATTTTCACCCTTGTTGCCACCTTTGGGACCAACAAGTGGTATCAGAGCTAACACATTTTAAAACCACTGTTTTTCAAGCTTAACAGCTTGTGTGCCGATTCAATATGGCAACCTCAAAGACAATGACTACTGTTAACTATTCACACATTCCAATGTTGGACGAAGACCACTTTGACATCTGGAAGTGCCGAATGCTTATTCATTTGGAAACTATAGATGAAATGCTGGTGGAGTGCGTGATCAATGGCCCGTTAGTTCCAATGAAGGCCAACACAGATGCAACCACCAGTGCAACAATTCCAGAGGTCAAAAAGCCAAAAGAAGAGTGGTCGGATGAAGAGAAGAGATTAGTTGCCTTGGACAGCAAGGCGAGGTTCATCATTTCTGGAACCCTCCCCGTATCAACTCTACAGAAAGTGATGTACCTCAAAACCGCAAAGCAGATGTGGGATGCCATAGAGAGCTACCTCGAAGGTGACGAAGAGTGCAAGGAAAACAAATTATACACTGTTGAAAGATCCTACAACAACTTCAACAGAAAATCCAACGAAACCTTGCGTCAAACCTACGATCGCTATGTTGAGGTAGTTAATGCTTGTAGATCTCTTGGTAAAACTTTAACCGATAAGGAAATCAATATGACTTTCCTATACGCTAGGTTCTAGATGGGTAAATAAGGCTACCTCTCTAGAAGACTCCAAAGTATTGGGTACTTGGTCGTTAAGTAACTTGTATGCCAATCTTAGAGTCTATGAACTTAAATTAAATCATATTGAAGAGATAGAAGGGAAAACCAAATCGCTTTCTATGTCTGTAGTGGAACATGAAGAGAAACCATCCACATCCAATCAAACCACTGATCCTTCCATATCAACCTCATCACTCATCGAGATGGATGATGATGATTTTGCCATGTTTGTGAAAAGATTCCAAAAATTTAGAAAATCATCAAAACCTCTCACAAAATCATTTTCAAAAGGCAAACCTCCTGCAACATTTTCTAGGGCTGCAGATACAAAGAAGAAGAGTGACTTGGTTTTGCTACAACTGTAGGAAACCTGGCCACTTTGCATCTGAGTGTCCACAGCCTAAATATGAATACATGAAAAAGAAAACTTTTCCTTCGAAATTTTCTCATCGTAAGGGAATGGTTGCTGAGGAGGAAGAGAATTCCAAGGAATTAGCAACTTGGATTGAAACAGATTCTGAGGATGGAAGTGACGGTGAAACCGAAGAGGTTAACCTCTGCTTAATTGCGAAGCTTCCGATGACTCGATTACGAATCATTTGAGTTGCACGATATGGAAGAAAAGGAGGTTTTTGCAAAACTTTCAAATTATAAATTGGATGATGATATTAAACTTACCCCTAGCATAAATATAGGAAATTGTTCGTATTCACGTCCCATTTTCTCATCTAAAACTGCTCCACCTTCAAAAGCTATTCCAAAGAAAATTTTGAAAAAGGTGGTGGAAGAGGTTTCTCCCATGGAACATGAAAGGATGTTCAAGGAAGCTGAAATGGTGATCCATCAGTTCTCAAATCTTAAGAAAGCCTTAAGCTTAGCTCATGATGAACTTAATACGTACAAGACGGAGAAAACCGTGATGAGGTCTCGAAATTTCTAATCTTAAGGACCAAATCAAACAGATGACTCCTCTTGCTGATCAAAACCGCATCCTTGAAACTAAGGTTGCTGCACTTCAACTTCGGAATGATGACTTGGTAACCCAAATCAACGATCTCCAAAAGATTATTGATTCATGGCTCAAGTCTCAATCCACCAAGGATAAAATCATGGACTTCCAAGTTCCTCCTGGAACTAAGGATGGTCTAGGGTTTGGATCTGAGGAAGAGGAGAAGTGTGCATCCTCGAGTGAAAAGGATGAGGAATTTCCAGAACTAACTAAAGAAATTCCTAAGGGGAAGCATGCTAAAGGAAAGGGTAAAGGACGACAAATTAATTATGTCTACCCTAAAGGAAAGCAATATGGAAAGAATTCTGTGTTGAAACCTAAGGATTTCGTGGAAGCATTTGAAGAGGAAATGGCTTATGGAATTGGTCGCATACCGCTCCAACCGCTTTGGTGGAAAAGGTGGTGTTTCCAACCTGAGTCTAACCGCGCATCTTCTTCGACCGCTCCTCCCGCCTTCAAAAGCAGGAATAGCGTTCCCAGAAATACGTGGTCAAACCAAAGCCTGTTCCCTTTATCTCACTGGACTCTTAGCCGGAACTGCTCCTCCAAAACCGCTTCCTTGTCCCATACCGCATGCAACTCCTAAGAAGAGTAAGGAGTTAGTAAAACCTCATGAAGCTTGTAGCTATTATAAATGTTCCGTGTGTGATGGTTTAGGTCACAAGGCTGCAGAATGCCTTTTGCGGTTCACATCCAATGCCAGGAAGAGTAAACCTCCTTGTCAAGCGAGGTGTGGGTCGTAAAGGGTTGCTAACTTCAGGACCCAAGGAATAAAGGGGGACCTCGTTCTTAATGTTTACATTTCAGGTCCTCTCGCTTCATGGCTGGTCACTCCAAGGATAATGAATGGTATCTTGACGGGTCGCTCAAGACATATGACTGGAGATAGATCATTACTTGAAGATGTCGTTGAAGCAAGTGGTCCGTCTGTAACCTTTGGTGACAACAACAAAGGAAAGACCATTGGATATGGTGTTATAAGGAGAGGAAATCTAACTATTGAGAAGGTTTCTCTTGTCGATGGACTCAAGCACAACCTCCTTTCAATTTCTCAATTTTGCGACAAAGGAATGCTTTGCAACTTCACGTCATCAAATTGCTTTATCAAAGATAGCATTTCCGGCGTCACCCTACTCACAGGGATTCGTAAGAGTAATATTTACATTATTGATCTAAATTCTGCATGTAGTATTACTAATCTCTGTTTTGTAGCTAAGAATGTGAGCAAAAATAGTTGGCTATGGCACAAGAGGTTGAGCCACTTGATCTTCAAGTATCTTGCAAAGATTGGTAGGGAAAACCTCGTTCGTGGTTTACCCAAAGTGGCTGACCACCATCCCGAGAAATGCGAGTGCATGCCACTTGGTAAGCGGTCCGTGTCGTCTTTCACCAAAGCAAGACCGCTCCTTCAACTTCAAGATGCTTACAAGCGCTTCACATAGATTTGTTTGGACCCGTAACCACTTTGCTGCCGGCATTGGAGGAAATAGATATACTTTAGTGGTGGTGGATGATTACTCAAGATATATGTGGGTTGAGATGATGATTTCCAAAGATGACTGCTATGAGATTCTCACCGCACTTTTTAGACGGCTCCAAACTCAAAAAGAAGATGACATCGTTAGTGTTCGATCAGATAATGGAACGGAATTTAAGAACAACGGTGTTGCTCAGTATTGTGATGACCATGGGATTGATCACAATTTTTCCACAGCTGGTGTTCCACAACAAAATGGGGTTGTGGAAAGGAAGAATAGGACGTTGATTGAGGCTGGAAAGACAATGATATCTGAAGCGAAGCTACCTCAGTATTTTTGGGCTGAAGCAATCAATACCGCATGCTTCACTCAGAACTGCTCCCTCATCAACAAAACCTATAACATGACTCCCTATGAGCTTTGGCGAGGAAGAACCCCCAACATTGCATTCTTCAAGATCTTTGGCTGCAAATGTTTTGTCCTCTACAACGGAAGAGAAAATAGAGGTAAATTCGGAGCCAAGGCCGATGAAGGTATTTTTGTTGGGTATGCTAAACATTCTAAAGCTTTTCGCGTTTTCAATAAAACTAGTTTAAAAATAGTAGAGTCTGTCCATGTTACTTTCGATGAGCATTCTCTCCTTGAGCCACATTTGGCTCCAAATGTTGCTGATGATTTTGTTGAGCATAATGAAACAGGGTGAACCTCAAACCGCACTTTGAACCTCAACCTCAAAATCCAGCACCCTCAATGACCTTCCCTCAAACCGCACCTCTCAAACCGCACTGAAGTTCCTACTCCGGATGCAGCTGCAAGGAAGAAAAGTTGAAAATTCCCCTATCCGGCTTATAGAACCTCTTCGTCAACTTACATTCCATGACTTATTTGAAGGATCTAACGACGTTCCAATTGAAGATCTTCAGCAAACCTCAGTCCAACCAGACTTACCCCCAGAGGTTCGTGAAGTCAGCAGTCACCCCCTCACAAATGTGATTGGTGATCTGTTTTCCGGTGTTCAAACAAGGAGATCGAACTATGACGAGCATACTTCACTTTTATCTCAAGTTGAACCAAAGAAGATTGATGAAGCACTCCAAGATTCCAGTTGGGTCGTTGCTATGCAAGAAGAACTCAACCAGTTTGAAAGATGCAAGGTCTGGACTTTGGTGCCTAGACCTCAGGATCAAGGAGTGATAGGAACTAAGTGGGTATTTAGGAATAAGATGGATGAGAATGGAAGCATCACTAGGAATAAAGCAAGGTTGGTTGCACAAGGATATAGGCAAGAAGAAGGAATTGATTATGATGAAACCTTTGCTCCAGTTGCAAGATTGGAAGCTATAAAAATCTTCTTAGCCTACGCCTCTTTCAAGCATTTCAAGTTATATCAAATGGACGTAAAGAGTGCATTCCTCAACGGCGAACTGCAAGAGACCGTGTATGTTGCCCAACCACCTGGATTTGAAGACTCCAAATTTCCCAATCATGTCTACAAACTCCAGAAAGCTTTGTATGGACTTAAGCAAGCTCCAAGGGCATGGTATGAGACTCTTTCTAAATTTTTACTAGAAAAAGGATTTAAACGTGGTAAAATTGATACAACTCTTTTTATTACCAAATATAATGAGCATACTTTACTTGTTCAAATATATGTCGATGATATTATTTTTGGTTCTACTAATGAGTTACTTTGCAAGCGTTTCGAGAAGCTAATGAAAAGCAAGTTTGAGATGAGCATGATGGGAGAATTAACATTCTTCCTCGGGCTTCAAATCAAGCAATGCGAAGAAGGTATTTTCCTCAGCCAAGCCAAATACACCAAGGAGTTGATAAAGAAGTTTGGATTAGAAAATGCTAAAGCATATGATACGCCTATGGCCACCGGCAATAAGCTAGATAAGGATCTCAAAGGTAAGAAAGTTGATCAAACTTTATATCGAGGTATGATCGGCTCATTACTTTACTTAGCCGCTAGTAGGCCCGATATCATGTTTAGTGTCTGTGTATGTGCTCGCTACCAAGCAGATCCTAGAGAAGCACATCTTATTGCAGTCAAGCGTATAATCCGCTATTTATCTGGAACCACTAACCTTGGACTTTGGTATTCCAAAGATTCGAACTTTGATCTTGTAGGTTATTCAGATGCAGATTATGCAGCTTGTACTATTGACAGGAAAAGCACTAGTGGTACTTGTCATTTCCTTGGAAATAGACTAGTTGCTTGGGGCTGCAAGAAGCAAGCTTCGGTTTCGGTGTCTACCACAGTAGGCCGAGTATATTCTTCTTTGGTAGTTGTTGCCGTCAAATCCTTTGGATGAAGCAGCAGTTGGTAGACTATGGAATCCATGAAGGGAATTGCCCCATCATGTGTGACAACACTTCAACAATTTCAGTCTCCAACAACCCTGTCATGCATTCCAAGACCAAGCATATTGATATCAAGTATCATTTCCTCAAAGACCATGTGGAGAAGAGGAATATCCATTTAGAGTATGTGGGGACAGATAATCAGATTGCTGACATCCTCACCAAGGCTCTTGACTCCAAGAGGTTTTCCTTCCTCAGAGGAGAAATGGGTATGCTTGAACTTAAATAAGTCCATTCCTTTTATTGACTAACTTGTGTGTTGAGTTTAGGTTGTATTTCTTATTGAAAATTTCAACCACACCATTGTTGAACCGCGTTCATTCAAACCGCATGAGTGGTCAACCGCCTCTGCAGCCAACCGCTTATTCCCAACCGCATGCTGCTTATGACCGCTCCATCTTCAACCGCCTTCAACATATGATGATCAGAAGACTCACTATCTCTGGAATCCTCCCTCTCTTCAACAAAGGCCAATCTTATATCATTCCTTCCTTTGTGGATCAATTTTACTCCTCAGCTGTTCTAGGAGACAGAGAATTATCAGATGGCACCAAGATCAAATGCCTGGTTGGCAGTGTTGAAGGCTTCGATATATCTATTGATCATCTGGATATTAGAAGTACTTATGGATTTCATGTGTCAGGGTGCCCCATGGAGGTTGATCAGGAAGTATTGGATGCAACCGCTCAGTCATCTGTCAATCTGACCTCTCTATCTGGTTATTACAAGAAGAAGGCAAGGAGGGAATTTGGTGAATTGATGAGCCACTTGGGCTATTTGGTAGGATTGTCTGTGTGTGGTAAAACTGGTAACCACAACAACTTCACTTCTCAGCAATGGATTTACTGCTGTGCCATTTACAATGGGATAAAGTTAAATTGGCTCAAGATCCTGATGAAAGAAATGGCTAGCTCTATTGATACCTACCAATCAAAGATCAAGAATGAGCATCAGAGATGGAGACCTTTCTGCAGGCTCCTAACCGCGTTGTTTACTAGCTATCAACACTTGGAGGATCTCAGACTCTCAACTCCTGATCTTTCAGTACCAATGGGTGAAGGAGACTCCCTTGGAACCAGGGTTTGTCACAACTTCAGATATTCATTTGGAGATGCCCAGTACAAATTCCTGTATGATGCTGATACTCTAAACCCCAAGGAATTCTATGTTGAGATGTCTCCTGCAACCGCGGTTACTGCTTTTGGAAAAGCCATTAAGAAAGTCTCAAGGAAGAAGAACATTGTCCTTGAGCCACAGTTCAAGAAGCCAAGGACCGCACCTTCTCAACCGCGTGTTCAAACCGCAGGTGCTGGTCCAAGTGCTAAAGCTAAGGAGAAGATGACTCTCAGAGATGAACCAGATGAGGAAGAAGAAGAAGAGGATGCTGGAATAGCCCCTCTTATCAAGAAGGCAAAAACTGTGAAGACTGCTACTGCCAATCTCTCTGAAGAGGATAAAGTTGCTTTTTACAAAGCAAAAATTGACAAGTTGGAGAGAAGGGCAGCATTGAAGAAAGTTGCCAAGGGTAAGCCATCTACTTCTCAACCGCAAGCTGAACCGCAACCCCAACCGCAACCTCTTCCTCAAACCCAACCGCCTCCCTCTCCAACCAAATCTCCTGCTCAAACTCCTCCTACCTCACCTATCCAACCTCTGACCTCTTCACCATTCATTAACCAAAACATTTCTCCTTCCAAATCTCTTTCTCCCAAACCGCTCTCTCCCTCTCCACCTCCTAAAACTGCAACCACACAGGGGGAGAATCCCAAGAAGAGAAGGTTCAAACAAATGGCCAAGAAATCAACCCCTCCAAAGAAACACTACCTTCACACCATTGCCAAATCCAACATCAAGATACCTGGTGAAACCTCCTCCTACTTTGATAAATCCTCCTCCCAATCCAATTCAAATTCATCATCCCCTTCTGAATTTCAAACTCCTCAAAATCAAGCCACCTCAAATCCCAAAGCCTTCACTGAATGGACATCCAAGCCATCAGCAGGCCCAGCCCATTCAACCTCTAGACTTAGAACTCCAACTCCTTCACCACAAAATTCACCCTCACACCATTCATCCCCTCATATATCAAACCGCACCCATAAATCCCCTTCTAAATCACCTATCTTTTCCCCACAAAAATCCCATTCAACTCATTCCAACCCAATCACTTCAAATCCTCCTACTACTTCTATTCCTATCCAAATCGCCCCTACATCAACCACTCCCACTCAATCTACACCTATATCAACCGCCCCCATCCCAACCGCCTCCATCCCAACCGCACCCATCCCAACCGACCCATCTACCTTACCTCCAACTCTACCCATCTATACTCAAACCTCATCCCCTTATACAGTTCCTGCCTCACGTATTTTCCAAACCCTCCTTTCCCAAATCCCTTTGACCGCTCCTCCTACCTATTCTGAACCACCTCCTGCCTTCACCTTTATTCCCTCATCTTCAACCGCTCCTCCACCCTCTGACTACTCCCAAATCCTTTCCACCCTTAATCTTATTCAGTCCCAACTCCTCATAAACCAAGGCCACATTATCAAGCTGACCGCTTCTAATGCCTCCCTTGAAGCTTCCAACCGCTCCCTTCAGAAGCTTGCTGAATCTCAGTCCCATCTGATTGCCTCTCAAACCCTTCAAATGGCTGATCATAAGAACTCCCTCAAGAGTTTTGCTCAGAGACTTGATGCCATTAAGGGGGAGAAGGATCTAGCAAACATTGTCAAATCCTCAGCTGATTCCTGCTTTGAAGGATTCAAGAAGGATTTAGCTGAAGGTGTTGTTCAAATTCAATCATTTGGAGATTCTGATCTCAAGGAAATGATTTCTCAGCTTGCAACCTCCTCTAAAACCGCCTTTGATTCCCTCCAAGCTGAATTCCTTAAAACTGTCAATTCCCAACCGCCTTCTACTCAAGACTTTCAAACCGCCTTGAATGCGGTTGAAGCAAATGTCCTCCTGGAAATTGATAATGTCAAAGAGAAGCTGGAGATCAAAACAAACTCCCTTGATGATGCCTTGATGGCCAAGCTGAATGAGGTCAAGGATGAATTCAATGACCGCCTTGAAAATATCAAGTTAGGATTCACCACCAAACTTGAAGCCACAGTCAATGAGCTGAAATCCTCTATTCAAGTGACTGTCAATCTTGACCCTTTGTCTGAAGCTCTTGCTACTCAGACCGCGACGATTCGGGGAGGTTCACACATTGTACAACTCTTTGAACTCCTCCTTTCACACTTTAATAGATGATCTAACTGCTCAAGTATCAGATACCTCCAAGGCAGTCTCTGATGCCAATCTCAAAATTGATTCTCAAGCAAATATCTTAGAGAGATTGGTGACCGCTCAAGGAAGGACCGCAGAAGAGGTGAGAAGAATTAGAAAATCCCTGAAGTCTCGAAACCTCGCATCAAATCTTGCCAGAACCCTCAGATCAACCAACCGCAGCAGAAGCAAAGAAGGTCAAGAACCGCATCAACCTTAAACCGCTTTTGCTCTGTATTTTTGGTAAAATCTTTTGTTTGTTGGACCGCACTCTCATTGTATTTTCTTTTTGTCCAACATTTTTTGTAACCCCGTAATTTTCTTTCATTCCCGTTTTGTAATCACTTGAGGAATTAATGGAAATTGCAAAGATGGTTCCAAAAACCTTGTTCATATCAAACTGCTTGTTTGTAGAACAATGAAACCTCTTATGGTTTTAAACCTCATTCAAATATTTTTCAACTTAAAATCATATTTTTTGAATTGAAGTTTAAACATTCAGTTTAAACTGCACTTTGAACTTAAACTCATATTTCTTAAGTGCACTGAATGCATTTCTCTACTTTCCATATTGTAAGTTTTTATCTCTTAGAAAGTATAGAAATCTATAGCTTAAGCTAAGTGTGTGCATTGACTTAGGACATGAATTACCATGTTAATTCTTATGGACATGTTTTTACCAAGTACAATGTTTGCTTTAGTTATAGTAGGTAATGGCATCAATCAAATAGGGGGAGATTGTTGGGTATGCATGTTTTAACCCTCCTATTTTTGTATTAGATTTGATTGATACCATAACCTCCTGTCTATTTTAAGGACTTTAGGACCCTATGTAATGTGACGACCCCAACCCTAGGCACTCATTTTAAATATTTAATTATATGCTTTTAAAATTTATGTTCACTTTATGTGTTCAATTATACCTTAAAATTCTTAAATTAGGATAAACTGGGTGAAAAGTAAATTTAGGAGCTTATAAGAATTTATTGGACATTAAATAAAGAAACTAGGGGAAATAATAAAAATGGGAATTTATTAAATAGATAAATAATTGAGGAGGTTAAATGAGTGAGTAGGATGAATTATTGGGTTAAAGGTTAAGTTTAAATTAAAAATAAAGATGAAAGCCTTCTTGGTAGATATTTGTAGGAGGGGCCAATTTTCTTGCTCTCCCATCCTCTTGCCAAGTGTCCATTCCCCCACACCTCCTCTTACTCCCCTTCCCCTCCTTCTCCTTCATTCACTACCATTCTTCATCCTAGAGAAAATAGAGAAAACCTCCATTGAAGTCCCCTTTGCCAAGCTTTGAAGTCAAGCATTTCTTCACCAAAATTCAAGTCCTAGAGCACCATTGAAGGTGGATGACCTAGAGGAAGCCATCAAGTTAGAAAGATTCATCTTTCCTTATAAAATCCATGTGAGTTGTTATGATTCCCTTCTTCTATGTGTTCATGAGTTCTTTGATTGTTGTTCTTGTTCTTGAAATGATGATTCCTTGCTTGGAAACCCAAATGGGTGTTGAATGATTAGAAAATGAACTTGGTTGAAGTTAGGGTTTAAGGAAGAGAATCTAAAGGGTTGAAATGGGGGGGGGATTTGTAGTGATAATCCTTCTAGGGTTACTTGGGTTTGGGTTTACATGTTTTGAATGGGACTTGGTAAGATGAAGGTGTTCTTGGGTGTTCTTGTAGTAAGCCATGGTAGAGGAAAGAAGAACTAAGTTAAAAAGGGTTAAAAATCTGCAAAAAGGGGCTGGAGGAGGCTTGGGCGGTCGCCCAAGTGGGCTTGGGCGGTCGCCCAAGCTGGCAGGAGGTCCAATTGGCTTTGAGGTACACTTGGGCGGTCGCCCAAGTAGGTTAGGGCGGTCGCCCAAGCTGGCAGAAACTACAAATTCTCTTGAGGTCCACTTGGGCGGTCGCCCAAGTGTAAGGGCGGTCGCCCAAGACCCTGAACCAAGTTTAGAGTTGTTCAAACCTAATCAAACTCGAACCAAAATGGAATCTCTTTAACCTAGATTAAAGTAGAATACTTTGGCTACACATTGACATCCTAAGTGATCAAAATGGAATTGGGGAAGTACTTTAAATGTTGCTTGGAAAGCGCTAGTTAACCTAGTTTGGTAACTTAGCAGAAATGATTCTAACTTGGTAAATTGAACTTGGATCTTCATAGAGGCCTTGTATTATTGTATAAAGACCTTGTAGGATGGATTGATGGTATTTCCTTGCCTTACTTTGAGTTCATATACATTGGTTATATTATGAATAGTGTGTTGATTTATTGTTGCACTATGATATTGGTTGGACATGAGTATATTTACCATGTTGATATATTGTTATCCCTTTTTGTGGATTGTATTCAAGTATCTATTATGTGCTTGATAATGTTGAATACTTGTTATAGTATTTCTGTCGTTATGATATTGTTGTAGGATTCCCTACTTTGGAATTCCTAAACTCGTACATGTTGATACAAAGATTTATAGCCGTTGTGCTAATATGTTGAATACTTGATATAGTATTGCTATCTTCATGATATGCTTTGTTGTGGTATGTATCCCTACTTTGGATCATACAATGTTTGGTTAAGCAAGTATGTTATTACCGTGCTTAGTTATGTAAATCCACTGGTATTGATTTATTTGTTTGTTGGACAATGTATGGGATTATAATGGCATCGAGCCAAGTTCATTATAATTCATACATTGGTAACCCAATTGTCCCCCTTGTGTGGGATTTGTGGGCTAGCATCTCCTTTTGAGGTAGATGGTCTAGTTTCACCTGGGGATATGACTCGTGTGTCGAATCCCTATGGTACCGTTATTGTTCATGGTTCCGGAACCGCTTCTTCAACTTATTCTTCGCTCGGTTGTGTATATCCTTTTGGAGATGAAACCTTGGCTCAATATCCTTCTAAGTGTTACTTTATCGTACTTATGTGTTGTGATATATTCATGCTGAGATGGTCGTTGTTTCCAACCGGTATGGGACGGTTGGCGGCAGGGAGCCTCTCGGGTTATGTGGATATGTCTTTTGATGTGTTGCATCTTATATGGCATATTGCTGCATTCATAATAGCTCATTGAGATTTATTCTCACCCCTCTCCCTTTACTGTTTTAGATTCCGAGACAGGTGGACCGACCAAGTAAGGGCGGAAAGGAGTTTAGAAGTGGTATTTTGGGAATTGTCGGGTTATGTTAGATTGGTGTAGAAAGTGTTTGTTAGCATAATTCTTTTAAAGGGTTGTATTCATAAACTTTAATTTCATACTATATTCGATATCTTTTGTAACTAAAACCGTTTATTATTTTCGTGGTTGGTTAACTCTCCCTCCAACGTGGAAGGAGTAGAGTTACTTTGAAATGGTTGTGTTTAAGTTTTGGAGATGAAATCAAAGTTTTTAAAAATTAGGAGAATTGGGTTAGTTTGAGGACGCTCCAGCTCGGGACACGTGTAGGTTCCGGGTCGGGGTCCTCACAGTTGGTATCAGAGCTCGGTTAGAGTTCTCGGGTAGAGTCTAGCTGAGTGAGAGTGTGCGATAACTTACGTCGAGAGTTTAATGCAGGAATTTGTTCAAAGGCAGAAAATGATCTTGATCAACCAAGGAATCAAGGAAAGGTGAGTTATGGAAAGATAGATTTCCCCACCATCATTTGAGGTATTTTACCTGTCTCAGGAATTAGGGTTCATACTTTTATAAATCCTTGTACATTAGTTCTCATGTGGCATTACTTTTCATCTTTATTTGCATAATTGGTCTAAGAGTTGCCGTATGTGCTGGAGGTTCTACTCCTATGGGGTCGTACCTCGAATCATCCTTAATTATCTTGGTAGTTGTGATTTAGTGGGCATGTATTGCCGGTGGATTTGGTCGAGTTACCAATCCGTGAATCATCGTTATATTAACCTGAATTAATTGAGTAGATGTTGTGTTCGAGGAGGACTGTCGCAAGAAGCGAGTCTCCTTATTTATGTTTGATTTGCCTCCGGGGGTGGTAGAGGCGGATGAGTCATTATTGCTATTTTATCATATATGCATAAATGTCGAAAGTATGGCCTAAGGAATTTGAAGGTTATTTGAGTTGTGAGTTATCTTGATTCAAAAGAACCTTGAGTTCTCTCATGTACGGTGGTAAATGAATTGGTGAACTCTTAGTTTAGAGTTGGTCTATGGCCTAATTAAGAGTGGTTTATGGTTGTATATTTGCGTGAGTATTTATACATTGGTATCTCGTGGTGGAGACTAGATATATGAAGACTAGTATTGAAAGTGATAGTCTAAGTGAGATTATATGAGTTATAAATTATCGCGAGTAAGAGATCTTATGGAACTAATATATCTTTGCCTTAGGTGCTATAAGTATTCTCTAAGGAGAGATTGATTGAATTCTTGCTACTAAATTGAATAGGAAATCAGATATTTTTGTAAGTAATATCACCTTATAGGTTGACTAAGTGGTGTTTTTCAAGTGAGTTTCAAAAATGGGTTTTCATCAGGTATCATACCAGGGTATTGAAGCTGAGTGGATATAAGTCACTATTTCGGTATTCGGATCCCTAGATAGAGTATACAAATTGGGATGATGGAATCGATGATTCAACTTAAGAAATTAATTGATAAAGAAGATAACTAGCTTAGCGATTCTCAGTAAGGATAAATTGTTACTGTATTTAGAAAAGATGATACTTGGTGGTTAATCAAAGGGTTATAGAGATCTTAAATAGGTAACTGTGAAGAATAAGTATTCGTTAGCACTTGTTGACGATTTGTATGAATGATTTTAGAAACTAGTAGGATACTCAATGGTTATTAGTTGAATTTTCGGAGTGTTACAATTTCAGTGAAAAATTGCTTTAAGGGTATACTTAAGACAACATTTATATCTAGTATGACCGTTTTGATTTATGGATTGTGTACTAGCTATGGAGAGGTAAATAGGGTAAATGTGAAGAAGTATAATAGATGTAGTTATTGGTGACTTATAGGGTCAACTTCGTAAATTGGTAAGATAGGTATAGGGTTCGTTTTGAGAATTGATTATCATTAGTTGAGAAAATGAGGATGAATCTTATTGGGAGACAGGATACTTTAGGATGGTTATATACTATAGTTCGACTTAGTTACGTGAATCATATGAGGGATTTGTGTGATGCTTGAAAGATATTGACGTTGTACGGATTTTGAGTTTGTTGATGGTTATTGAGAGTTAAGTTAGATTATACTGTAATGTTTAATTGAAATTCGGAAATGATTGATCTATGTGAGTTCCAATTATATTTTCTGATTTAGAAATTATGGTATTTGATTGGGAACTAGATGTTTTACAATATGTTGTTGCTAAGTACAATACCAATATCAAAGGTGGTGAATAGATGACTCAAATTAAATAAAAGTGTTGAACTTTCAACTTGAGGAATTATTGAATTGAGGATGGTTTACCTAGTTATAATCTTAATGATTGTTTTAGTGTTATTTATCGGGGATAGTAATAGTATTGCGAGATTGTGTTTTCTTAGAGAGAAATTAACTAAGTCTAAATAGTATGAGTGGTGGCTACACTATAAATAGAGGTCAATCAAGAATATTTTGTTAAAATTGTTTTAAAGGTGTTTTAAAACTTTGGAATATATATTGGACCTCTGTGTAAGCAATTGTGCCCTTCGAGGATAGTTGATAAGGTCAGTAAACCATTTTTGCGTAAATTAAAATCTGTGAGTAATTTAACTATCTACCACTGGTATGGGACGGTTGTAGATAATTAAATCACTCGAGCTATTTTTGTTAGCTTATCAATCCTTTGAAATTTCTGAGTGGTTTGGTTAATTAAGACTGGTATGGGCCGGTTTTAAATAAGTAAGCCATTCGGGTCTCTTTGGATCTCTTTTATATTATCATTTGGAATTACGAAAGATGTTGTAAAATTTCGAAAGACATGTTATTTTAAAGTTATAGTACGTACGAAGCAAGTAAAAAGGCAACCTAGTTTCCCTATAATGATTAACGTATTCAAGTGTTGGTCCAAGAAATGATTTGATAAATGTGGGGTTATTATTGTGTCGGTCACAATAGACTCGATTTTGTTTTGGAGTTGGATCGGCTCCGTTGTGGGCGGCCAACCATTCAATTTGAACATTGATTTGTCACTAATCCTGAACATAATTGGAACATTGAATTGTGATAATAGAATGTTGACGTTAGAAGATTTATTAAAATATTTAGAGTTCTAGGTTGAACTTGAGAGTTTTAACACTATAGATTTTGTGAATTAGTTGCATTGGGAGTAATGAAGGGTATGCTATTTTGTTATAGAAAATTGAATTACATTTTCTACTCGTTATATATATAGCTTGATGAAATGTTAGTAATAAAGTCCTCTCATATGTTAGGGGATAGTTTGATTGTTTAAACCCCATAGTATTAAAAAGATTGGATAGTCATTCATTTGGGAAGATCCATTTGGAGTGTAGGAAGGCCATTAAATTTAACCTTGTGAAAATTTGAGGAATCATTACTTATTATTGAGAATAGGCTACGGGCATATGCGATGGATGTTAGTAGTCAATAGTACGAATGGTTACCAGTGGTAAGTGCGTACAATAGTAGTTATCATTCTAACATTGAGATAAAACCGTATGAGGCATAGTTTGGGAAGAAAATATCGATCTCTAATTTGTTGGGTTGAAGTTAGAGAAGAAAGGCCTAAGGTAGATTGTCGCCAAAAATTGTTAATCCATTTGAAGTTTTAGAAAGGGTGGGTGATTTGGCTTATAGACTGACTTGTAGCAAATTGTAGAGTATTTGAAGTTTTAATGTGATATTGTAATGTATTTGGTGACCTAAGTTGTAATACTTTAATTATTTATATTTTCATTGGGATCGGAAAATTCGTGTTAGTGATATTTGCATAGTATGCTTGGATCATTAAGTGGTAACATCATATTATTAATGGAATTAGAAATTTAATTTCTTTGAAAGAAGAATCACAACATTGAAGAGACTATTTGGAAATTGAAGTTTGATGTATACTTGTAACCGATGCGGGTTGATCAGTTAGGTAAGTGACAGTCAAATTCGGGTCGAATTTTCTTTAAGGGGGAGTGAGTGTGACGACCCCAACCCTAGGCACTCATTTTAAATATTTAATTATATGCTTTTAAAATTTATGTTCACTTTATGTGTTCAATTATACCTTAAAATTCTTAAATTAGGATAAACTTGGTGAAAAGTAAATTTAGGAGCTTATAAGAATTTATTGGACATTAAATAAAGAAACTAGGGGAAATAATAAAAATGGGAATTTATTAAATAGATAAATAATTGAGGAGGTTAAATGAGTGAGTAGGATGAATTATTGGGTTAAAGGTTAAGTTTAAATTAAAAATAAAGATGAAAGCCTTCTTGGTAGATATTTGTAGGAGGGGCCAATTTTCTTGCTCTCCCATCCTCTTGCCAAGTGTCCATTCCCCACACCTCCTCTTACTCCCCTTCCCCTCCTTCTCCTTCATTCACTACCATTCTTCATCCTAGAGAAAATAGAGAAAACCTCCATTGAAGTCCCCTTTGCCAAGCTTTGAAGTCAAGCATTTCTTCACCAAAATTCAAGTCCTAGAGCACCATTGAAGTTGGATGACCTAGAGGAAGCCATCAAGTTAGAAAGATTCATCTTTCCTTATAAAATCCATGTGAGTTGTTATGATTCCCTTCTTCTATGTGTTCATGAGTTCTTTGATTGTTGTTCTTGTTCTTGAAATGATGATTCCTTGCTTGGAAACCCAAATGGGTGTTGAATGATTAGAAAATGAACTTGGTTGAAGTTAGGGTTTAAGGAAGAGAATCTAAAGGGTTGAAATGGGGGGGGGGATTTGTAGTGATAATCCTTCTAGGGTTACTTGGGTTTGGGTTTACATGTTTTGAATGGGACTTGGTAAGATGAAGGTGTTCTTGGGTGTTCTTGTAGTAAGCCATGGTAGAGGAAAGAAGAACTAAGTTAAAAAGGGTTAAAAATCTGCAAAAAGGGGCTGGAGGAGGCTTGGGCGGTCGCCCAAGTGGGCTTGGGCGGTCGCCCAAGCTGGCAGGAGGTCCAATTGGCTTTGAGGTACACTTGGGCGGTCGCCCAAGTAGGTTAGGGCGGTCGCCCAAGCTGGCAGAAACTACAAATTCTCTTGAGGTCCACTTGGGCGGTCGCCCAAGTGTAAGGGCGGTCGCCCAAGACCCTGAACCAAGTTTAGAGTTGTTCAAACCTAATCAAACTCGAACCAAAATGGAATCTCTTTAACCTAGATTAAAGTAGAATACTTTGGCTACACATTGACATCCTAAGTGATCAAAATGGAATTGGGGAAGTACTTTAAATGTTGCTTGGAAAGCGCTAGTTAACCTAGTTTGGTAACTTAGCAGAAATGATTCTAACTTGGTAAATTGAACTTGGATCTTCATAGAGGCCTTGTATTATTGTATAAAGACCTTGTAGGATGGATTGATGGTATTTCCTTGCCTTACTTTGAGTTCATATACATTGGTTATATTATGCATAGTGTGTTGATTTATTGTTGCACTATGATATTGGTTGGACATGAGTATATTTACCATGTTGATATATTGTTATCCCTTTTTGTGGATTGTATTCAAGTATCTATTATGTGCTTGATAATGTTGAATACTTGTTATAGTATTTCTGTCGTTATGATATTGTTGTAGGATTCCCTACTTTGGAATTCCTAAACTGTACATGTTGATACAAAGATTTATAGCCGTTGTGCTAATATGTTGAATATTTGATATAGTATTGCTATCTTCATGATATGCTGTTGTGGTATGTATCCCTACTTTGGATCATACAATGTTTGGTTAAGCAAGTATGTTATTACTGTGCTTAGTTATGTAAATCCAGCTGGTATTGATTTATTTGTTTGTTGGACAATGTATGGGATTATAATGGCATCGAGCCAAGTTCATTATAATTCATACATTGGTAACCCAATTGTCCCCCTTGTGTGGGATTTGTGGGCTAGCATCTCCTTTTGAGGTAGATGGTCTAGTTTCACCTGGGATATGACTCGTGTGTCGAATCCCTATGGTGCTGTTATTGTTCATGGTTCCGGAACCGCTTCTTCAACTATTCTTCTTTGCTCGGTTGTGTATATCCTTTGGAGATGAAACCTTGGCTCGGTATCCTTCTAAGTGTTACTTTATCGTACTTATGTGTTGTGATATATTCATCTTTGAGATGGTCGTTGTTTCCAACCTGTATGGGACGGTTGGCGGCAGGGAGCCTCTCGGGTTATGTGGATATGTCTTTTGATGTGTTGCATCTTATATGGCATATTGCTGCATTCATAATAGCTCATTGAGATTTATTCTCACCCCTCTCCCTTTACTGTTTTAGATTCCGAGACAGGTGGACCGACCAAGTAAGGGCGGAAAGGAGTTTAGAAGTGGTATTTTGGGAATTGTCGGGTTATGTTAGGTTGGTGTAGAAAGTGTTTGTTAGCATAATTCTTTTAAAGGGTTGTATTCATAAACTTTAATTTCATACTATATTCGATATCTTTTGTAACTAAAACCGTTTATTATTTTCGTGGTTGGTTAACTCTCCCTCCAACGTGGAAGGAGTAGAGTTACTTTGAAATGGTTGTGTTTAAGTTTTGGAGATGAAATCAAAGTTTTTAAAAATTAGGAGAATTGGGTTAGTTTGAGGACGCTCCAGCTCGGGACACGTGTAGGTTCCGGGTCGGGGTCCTCACATGTAATGAAGCTTAGACTTCAATTTTTTAGTTAAGTCCATTTTATAGATTAGGTTAAATTTAGGCTTGAAGACTAGCACAAGACTCATTGGAATTGAGAGTTGCAGTTCAGAAGTTTCAAACCGCTCCTTCCAACCGCCCTAGCAAAACCGCCCTTAGCACTTGCTTGGTGAAATCTTATGTTTGAAACTACCCTTGAACTACTTCAGTGCAACCGCCTTATGATGAACCGCACCCTTGCAGTTCAACTTCAACCGCACTATGCAACCTCACTGGAGTTATCAACCGCACTTGTCAAACCGCCTATACTCCAGAACCGCTCCAATGATTGAGACTTGAAGTGAACCACCTTTTGTCATTATAATCCACATCAGCAATATCCAATGTCAACCACCTTATCTTGTCACGTGATTCAATGTCAGAAAAGATCTGCAAGGATCTTGAAAAGGTGACAGGTGTCCAAACCTCATTGCTTGCAGCTGGAGCATTATCAGCTTTATCTGCAACTACTGAACCAAAAGAAAAAATGGTTGCTGTGGACCAATTAGAAAGCATCAAGTACTGTCCTTCAACAGCTGTGTCCAACGGCTATATTTTGGATGCTTGGGTATAAATACCCCCAATCTTCTCCATTTGAAGATTGCTTGAAAAATTGAGAAATTGTTGTGTTCATCAGAAGTTGAAGCTCTGCCCAGAAATTCATCAGTCCTTTGAATCTTCATCTTCATACTTCAAGAAATATTCCCACCGTAAATCAAGCCTTCACACATTCAAGAATCATCGTGCTCTACATCTCATGCATTTAAAGAGCCTTGATCTTGTTCTCACACACACACCTCATTTGTTCTAATCACATAGATTAAACACTTGAGATACACTGGTTATAGTTTTGGATTTGTTCTTCATAGCAAAGATTTTATTATACTTTGTAATCTCACAATACTTAATATAAAATCTCTCTTAGAAATCCAAGACTAACCATCTTGGTAGTGGACGTAGATCGTTTATCGATTGAACAACTCCAAATAGCGTGTTCTTACTTTCTGCAATTATATTTCTTGTGCTTACTAATTATTTATCTTTGTCTCTGTTTGATCTTTTATTTAGATATCCATTATTGTGAAATAGTGTTTGGAGTTAACAGTGTCAAAACCTCACTTGTTTGTAAACCGCACATACCAACTACTTTATTAAAACCGCTTTACAAACCTCCTCTATCAAAACCGCTTTGTAACTCTAAATATTCCGCTGTGCATTTTACATCTTCACTTGCAGATTCATATTCTCTGCAAGAGGTTTTGTAAGCAAGAGGTTTAATTTTTATTAGAGGGCGAAAAATTTGTAACAGCTATTCACCCCCCCCCTCTAGCTGTATTTTCACCCTTGTTGCCACCTTTGGGACCAACAAAACCCCCAACCAGCCTCAAACATAACCCAGTACTATCAGTACCAAGCAGCAACTGCACCCAACTCAGCATCGATCCCTCACAAAGAAAAAAATGCCACAGCCTCCTCTAGACAGATCCAACAATGGAACCAACTGAACAATGGAAATCCAAGTCTTGGGAACAACAATGCCTCTCGAAAGCACCGCTCCCTTCATTATGACAATGTGGCGATGCCTTTGAGCAAGATGCTGGAAGAACTAGTGAAAGAAAAACTGATAAAGCCACTGGAGAATTGGAAGCCCAAGAACCCTAACATTCGGTTGGATGAGTCTAAGCATTGTCGTTTCCACCAGTACCACGGACACGACACTGATGATTGCTACTATTTGAGGCATGAGATCCGGAAGCTGATAGAGGATGGGACGCTTGAATGCCCACGTACATCTAACAATCTTTCCCCAAACAATGCCATCATGAATGTCATGGAGCGGGAAACAGGGCCAGCTAACTCAGACCCAACTCCTTTGCCAATAAGCAAAGTTTTTGACGATTTGGTAAGACAAGGTCTTCTTAAACCTCTTGAGAATTATCAGCCAAGGAACCCAGGTAACCTTGATAGGACCAAGTTGTGTGAATACCACAATCATCATGGTCACACGATTGACAAGTGTCTGACTTTGAAGAAAGAAGTTCAAGGGCTGATCGACGAAGGAAAGCTCAAGTGCCCTGGCAGTCCAACCAGCGAAGAGTAGCTAGACTATGGGCTACCTATCCTTAAACAAAATTAAAAGATAAAACAGTCTCTTAGTCAACCTTTGTAGGCTCTAGTACTTTCCTCTTTCAATCAAGTCCTCCTCGGGCATTGTAGTTAATCTTAAATCTTCTATAAAAGAGTCTTTTTCTTTTCTTGCTAGACTTAAGACATTATTTGCACACCTACATTACATTTAATGAAATGGTTTTATTTTATATGATCACTTGCATTGCTCAACAAATAATCTCTCGAATTAATTAACGTTCTGATTAATCGATGTGAGAAAGTCAACTAATGTCTTCCCCATACACTTTACTTACCTCACAAAAGGTCTCCATCAATTCATACACTTCCCAAATCATGTCCCTACCATCACCTTGACCGAGTCAACGACGGCAACAACATCAAGGAACAACAAAAGGTCACTCAGCATCGAAAGATTGACCCCATGTCGACAACAACCTAGGAACTTGCCTTCACCCTCAAGTGCATCAAGAAATTTCAAACAGGGGCTTTGCCTTTACCCTCATGTGCTTAAAAAAAAAACCCCAAGCAGGAGCTTCAAAATAAAAATAAAAAAAATATAAATTTATAAAAAATGATGATTAAGCTATATTCAAATTCTTCCTCACCCGATGAAAAGATGTCTATTAAGAAGCAATGGAATCATTGAAGCAGCCGTCTAAAATGACTTGTCAAGGAATCCTCTCAAGGCCCATGCCTCATCATCCAACCTTCTCATTCGAGCCTTCTCACCAAAGGAACCACAAATGTTCATACCCTTTCCCAAAGCCAAACACAGTTCAGCCCGAACTACGGCGACCTGAGCTCCTCGCAATGAGGGGAACGTAGGCAACCAGAAATGGTCCGGTCATAAACACATTCAAATCCCATAAACCCGGTCTCTGACCTCCTCTATACACAGACCTTTCTTTCACACATAGCCAACTTTGCTCCGCGACACTGGTTGACTTTCTCCTCATGATTAATCGAAATGTTTATTCATATCGAGATTAGTGGTTGAATAACCCGAACATTAATAAAGGGTTTTAAGCAATCTTGTGATCATTATAAATAAAACAAGCTTTCAGATGTCTTGACAAGTCTTCTTTTTCTACATCTTAGGAAAGATAGTGCTAAACACTGATTTTCTGTCAGCAGGGACTTTCATACACTTTTACAAACCTTTCTACGCTTATACTCTCTCAAAAGAGTCAAACCCAAAGCGAGTTCTTGTGCCTACGTCGAATGAGGCCATCAAAATAACACAAAATCGGGATCTATTCTCACCTTTCGAAAAATATGCCCCTGCATGTATAAATTTCTAAAATTCTTTTCTTTCACATCTTCTTGCGGTTGACTGATTGACTAAAGAAAATAAGAAAGTAAGTATGAAAGGATAGGTTTTCCCTCTTCTGCTACAATTTGCATTATGGCTGCGTTGAAACTCTTCAAGGTTGGGGCTTCATAAAGCCATTACTTTAGATTGGGGCTTCTCTAGTCATTTTTGGGTCCGCATCGGGTTTCTCACTATGTCACAAGATGGATTTAGTCTTGGTCAGATTAACCTAAGGATCACTTTTGCAGTACCAATCATATCACTACAAGAAAACCCATTTATTGCAACAACAAATATCGTTGCAAAAAATAGCATTTCATTGCAATAATTTTTTTTTGCAACGACATTTGTCGTTGCAGGGTTGTTGCGGGAATGGGCGTAGCTTTAGGGTTTTGCAAGGACTTTTGTGTTTGCCAAAAATCATACATTTTAGCAACGACTAACGTTGTTGCTAAATATCTTTCGTTGCTAAATATCTATCGTTGTAAAATATAATGTATATACCAACAATAAAAGTCATTGCAAAAGAGAGTATTTACAACAACAATAAAAGTCGTTGCAAAAGATTGCATGTAGAGCAACAACATAAGTCGTTGCAAAAGATAGTAAGTTGCAAAGGATGCTATTTACAGCAACAGAATAATTTGATGCAAAAAATCAGTATACAGCAGCAGAGAAATGAATTTTGTTTTTTTTTATCATAACCTGCTATTATATTTCAGTTTAACAAAAAAAAATTGTTTCAACAAAAGATTTTTAATAACAAATATTTTATATCTAAATAACTGCATACCAAATCCATTATCGTATTATAGTATTCGGTACAAATTGTCATTCTAATAAGAGAACTACATAATTTTTAACTAGCTAGCTTTAACATTCAAACAAAAGCATATGCAAATATCTTCCTAGCTAGCTTCAACACGCAAAAACTATAACCTTCATAAACTTCATGCTTCCGATCATATCTACCTTCCTATAAAAAAGTTCAAATATATAGAATTAGGATCTTAGTTAAGGCAAATAATAATAGTTATAATTCAATCTAAGAAGTGAATGGAACAAAGGTGAGTTGAGATAACTGAAATGGACCTTGTCAATGTTGGTCCTTCATACATATCGCTTGCAATTATCTTTGTGTGCTTATGCGTGTATATATTGTATATATATACTGTTTATGCCCATTATCTTTGTCTATAAAAAAAGAACAAAACAAAACACATGCATAACAAAAATACAATCTTACAGGAAAAAAAATTATTACCTGAACATAAAAGAACATGGGACGGTTTGGCACAGGCCAAGGGAAATCAATGCCTGTTGACTGCCTTTCATTGATGGTAACTCCATTTTGAAGTGTACCTTCGTAGAAACTATTAGAAGGGAAAGGCATGGATGCAAGCGATATTGAACCTGTCATTCAAAAACACAAGTATATAATTAGTGTCTACCAATACATTGATAACATTCGTTCGCCCATGATCAATGAATGTCAGACAACAACAACCTGAGTTCCTTTCCAGCTAAAAGATCAAGACTCATTGAACATTCCTGACATCTCAAAATTATTTATAGACTTTCACAGCTACTCAGAGTGGTCAAGATTGAACAATCTCTACTATCACAGTAACCCATATAAAACATTGCAACAACATATGACCAACAGAGAAATATGCCATGCATTACTCTCTTATAGAACATATAAATTCAAAAGCTGGTACAACAAGATGGTTGTTTATGGCTTCAGTCATTATTGAATACCCTATAACAAGTAGCCATCGACCAGTTACCGCGTATGCATTTAAATTAAATTATAATAGGGAAGAAACATGATGCCTAAACTTGTTGAGCAAATGAGTGAAAAATAAAAGGATAAGAAAAAGGCTAACCTTATCCGCAAATTCGTAGCCACTACCTTTTGCAGCGCTTGTAGGTGATGGTGTAGTGTAATTATGCATAGAAATGAACATTTGAACATGAAATCTACAACAAAACACTAAAAAGAATCATATCAGAGTATAGGTTACCTGCTTGTGCTCTGAGATGCATCTACTTGTATATTAGTTACATAAGGAAGCTTTAAAATCCCACCATTGCCTCTAAAAGTCCAAGAAATGCAGTGCATCAATGACTCGTATTTCAAATAAACACCAAAGGTAACTCTATAATAACTATAAAAAGGTTACCTGTCCACCTGTTAAACCATTCACGAAATCAGGAGGCAAGTAAAGTGTTTTTGGATCATAATTCACATCTCCAGGAAGTCTTCTCTTGGCATCCCTACGATCTCTATTTGACATCACAAAATTCATCAGAATGGACTTAGAGTTTCTTGAAGCTGCAAGCTGAATTGCAAAAATGGAAGTAAATAAAAGTTTGCAAAAGTCATGGAGCTTGTATTACACTGAATAATAGACCATACCAAGATCTCAAGCAAGAAAGATGGAAAATATGATTACAAGAGAGCTTCTTTGCCTTTGCCATAGGTTCCTGTCATGCAGCTGGTGTATCAAAATCTGTGACTTTATTCGAAACCTAAATTAAAAACATTGAGAATGCAGTATATTTAAATTACCAAGATGTCAAAATATATAGCAAACAATAAACCAGCAACACCTTTGTGTGATAAACAACGATATGATCTGTGTAAGTAGAGTGAACAGAAAACATAAAAGATCTGTTCCCTCATATATTTTGCACACACATACACAGTGATCAGTTCAGCTGAATGGATAATATTTGAAGGTTATTACCCCACACTCAGAATAAATACTAAGAAACTGACCTGAAATATAGCAGATTATCCTCCAATACCCATGGCCTCCAAGTCAGTTCAGCTGAATGGATAATATTTGAAGGTTATTACCCCACACTCAAAATAAAAGAAGATTTAGAGAAGGTAGTTACTATATAATTTAAGCAAATCAAAATCAAATGGATGTAATTTAGATGTCCCAAACCTGAGTTATGAAGCTATGAGCACCAAAGAATCTATTCCAAAAATAACCATGAAAGTCACTGGCAAGCCACATACATTAACATACTAACTGACATAAAAGTAAAGAAACTCTTATACAACTAAGTTATAAAGATGAGAGAAACATACGCTGAGAAAACAAAATCAATGTGGGCCGAGACCATGCTTTAGAAGCATTCTCTTTTGGCAAGATTCTTACTACAACATGCTTTAGATCTGCATAAATAAGAGTTTTTCCCTTGAAAAGGCCACCAAGCTGACTATTAGAACCAGGACTTGCAGAAAAAAGATCCCCTTGAACATAATTTGCAATGAAGGATGCATATATTAGTCGTTTATTTCCTTCACAAAGAACTAATTCCTAACAACCATGAAGAAAAAGGAAAGTTTCTGTTTGAGTTACCTGAAACAAACTTGTGAATGTGGGCCCAATCGCGAATGTGAACCGTTTCTTATAGGGTCGCCGCTTCACCTCAGTTTGAAGACACCGGTTTATTGAAAAATGGAGTCGCCACGCCATTTTGATTTCCTCAAAACTTTGAAAAAAAGGATAAGGGTCCGGAGGTTAAGTTACTCCTTGGGAAGAACAGATCGCGTTCACCCAAGGAGCCTTGTGAAAGCAAGTCTTCATAGACCCGAAGTTTGTGCTTGTTTTGTGTGTTCGTGTGTGAGGTGAGTTTTGAAAAAGGGAGGGAATGTGCTAAGTTATATGCCAGACGTATAAACCATGAGAAGGTTATCGCTCAGGATTACTTGGATTTGATGTGTTTGGGATTTTGATACCGTGCTCATCTTGGACTTATGATCATCATTATGTGACCTTTTTTGCCCTCCCGTTGAAATAATCAACCATAGTAGGCGTAAAAGCCTTGGTGTATCTTAAACCAACGTTCTTCGGGACTTGGCCATATGTGATCGAGAGAGAGAGAGAGAGACACCTTTTTAGTCCAAGAATGAGACTCTTTAGAAGGAAAGAGTCTTTGCCCATAAATCGTACATCTTGAGACGATTTGAGCTTGGTAGGGACATTTGTGCTCGTCTCAAGTGATGATCAGAGATGTAGGTGCTAAGATTCATCCGCTTCTAAAGGGACTTCGACTATGGCATTTTAGTGGAGGAAACGGTGTAAAGATGGACCTTTATTCCAATCCATACCACGGGATGCTTCAAGTACCAAAGGGACTAGGGGGAGGGGTATAAAGATTGGATCTTTATACTCATCCTATGTCTTTCGTGCCTTAAAAAGGTTACTAGACAATCCTTGGAGAGTGATCCAACATAAAGGGACATGGGGAATGACTTTGGAATGTAAAGATTGCATTTTTATGAAATAAATGTAATGAACATTATGAGAACTAAAGACATAAATGTAAAGGGAAGACCTTTGAGGCTTTCCTATGTCCTTTAAGAACCTTATGAGGTGGACAATCCTTGGAATCAAGGTTAAGGGAAGGGGAAGACATTATGAGAGTAAAGATGACATTTTTATGTGATAAAATGGGACTACTTCAAATCATCATGTGGTGAATCCTCCCTAGAACAAGCCACATGTGGACCCTTGTTCTTCCTTGGGAAGGGATTCCCCATGAATCATTTGTGTAGGGGAGATGGGGGGAAATGATGTCTACATGATAAAGATGGTAACTTTATGACAATATATCAATATTAATGGCAAGTAAGAACAATATAGATGACAAGTAATGAATATAACAAGATAAAAAGAGTATTTTAAGAGGAAAGGAAGGAGAGATTACCAATGGTGGTTTTCTCTATCTCTCTTGGGGATTTTCCTAATGTAGGAAGAGTTTTGGATGGATTTTAGGGAGGAGGGAGGTGGTTTTTTGGAAGTTTCAGTTTCTGTAATTTCATGGAGTAATTTTGGCAGAGTAACAATGCCTCCAGATTCTTGTTAAAATGGGTAGAGGAGGCCTCTATTTATAGGATGATTTGTGTTTCCTAATGAAGTCGTGCGACATTAACCTTTGGCAAAAGAAGTCGTTCGGCGTTATCCATTGGTGACTCAGCCTGCTTCTAGATTCTTGCAAGGTGGCAGCTGGAAGCTTCATTCCATCGAAGGACTACTTGGAACTTTAATTCCTAGCAGGTCCTTCCGCCCTTGGACAGTTTGGAAAAGTTCCAGAATTGCCCCTGAACTTTAGGAAAGTTCGGGGAATTACCGGGAAACTTAATAGGAAGGCATGAGCCAGATTTGGGTACTTACAGAAGCCCCTCAGCAATGACACTTGCAGGGCGAGTGGGGTTGTCGATGAAAAGAATCCAATCTGACAAACTGCCGAGATGGATTGGGTGACCAAGGAGGTCGAGTGGCTAAACGTTTGGAAGGCTACCTACGTATCCCGGAGGAATCAAGCCATGATCGTAGTTCGGAATCCATGGGGGAATAGCGAAGACAGACTGGTCCCTTGCTGGGAAGATGGAAAGAAAGTGACTTAGGAGGTCAAATGGCTGATCCTATCCTACTGGGGATATACCAAATGAAGGGAGTGACCAATGTGGTCGGATGGCTGGACCTTTATGAAAGACTACTTCACCACTGAGGAGTGATGAAGGAAAGGGGTGACCAATGTGGTCGGATGGCTGGACCTTTATGAAAGGCTACTTACGTATCCCGGAGGAATCAAGCCTTGGTCATAGTTCAAGTCTCACTAGATAGTTAGGAACATGTCTAGGATCCTTGGAATTTTGACAATTAATGGAGGAGTCACCTTATTTGATTTGATAATTAATGGAGGTTGTCACCTTATTTGATTTGACAATTAATGGAGGTTGTCACCTTATTTGATTTGACAATTAATGGAGGTTGTCACCTTACTTGTTTTGACAATTAATGGAGGTTGTCACCTTATTTGATTTGATAATTAATGGAGGTTGTCACCTTATGAAGCTATAGCTTACGTCGCTATCACGGGAATAGAGGTAGCTACAGTTGGAAAAACTAAAGCTTACGTCGTTATCGAGGAGATAGAGATAGATAAAGTTGGAAAAACTAAAGCTTACGTCGCTATCAAGGAGATAGAGGTAGCTAAAGTTGGGAAAACTAAAGCTTACGTCGCTATCGAGGAGATAGAGGTAGCTAAAGTTGGAATTTGACAATTCGGAGGCTGTCACCTGGCGTTATCCCATTTGGTGATAATGGAAGGTTTCCCGGAGGATACGTTATCCCATTTGGCGATAACGGAAGGTTTCCCGGAGGAAACGTTATCCCATTTGGCGATAACGAAGGATTTTTTGAGAGAAAACGTTATTCCATTCAGAGATAACGAGAATTTTTGAGAGAAAATGTTATTTCATTTGGAGATAACGAGAATTTTTGAGAGAAAACGTTATTCCATTTGGAGATAATGAGGATTTTTTTTGAAAAACAACGTTATTCCATTTGGAAATAACGAGAATTCTTGGTTAAATGGAAAGTCCAGGGGCAAAAGTGTAAATTCAGTCTAGAGCAAATGAAGCCGCCCGGCATGAGATGGGGGCCGTCCGGCTTTAAACCTGATTTCACCAGATTCATTTAAATAGCAGAAGAACGGGCAGCAGCCATTGTTGCTTTTGTTTTTGTCGAGGAGAGATGAGAGAAAAGAGGGAGAAACGCCAAGATTTTCAATCCTTTAGCTTTCTATTGCTCAACATGGATCAAGGAGGGAACATCTTGCCTCAACAAACGTGTAGAAACTTGTCGCAAGCCGTGAGGAGGAGGCAGAGGGAATTCGTTAGGACCGAGCGGAAGTATGACTTCACGATGCTTACTTCCAAGTTCTATCCTAGCAAGAGGGAGCACAAATCGATGAAACCTCAATCGATTGGGGTAAGCACTCTTGATTTGCTTGATTTCACCAATTTTGGTTGATTTTTGATTGATTTAGGGCTAGACTTGAGTTTTGGGATTTTTTTTGCATTTTCTTGCGATTTTATTGACGCTTCTAGGGATTGGATAATTAACCTATGGGGCTATGAACATAAATAAACATGCATGTGCAATTTATTTGGAAAAAATATGAGAATGACTATTTTTTTGAAAATAAAGTAAGAAAGATAATGCCTAAAATGTGACGGAGTTCTTGCATGTGCTAGAACTAGGTCAACTTCTGATCATGGATGGGAAAATAAGATTTTGGATGATGAAAAGGATTCATGCATGCCATTTTGAAAGATTAAAACCTATATACAAAGAATTTTGTGAAAATTGGAATTTTTGTACTTGGGAGAGCATGTGCTCGGGGTGACGTGTTTCAAATGATGAAAGACACGTGTTCTAGGCAAATGATGCTAGAAAATTTTCTTATAAATGCTTTTCTTTGACCATATGTGCATTATTTGTGAATGTATGCATACTTTTGAGATAATCTGAAGGACTAACGCACTTTTGCCGCGATTTCCTTTAGGAGAGCAAGTTGAGGGGACCCGTTGAGGTAGCGGTGAAGTTGTGGGACAGGATGCCCAACTTCGAAAAGGATGGTGTGAATCCTAAACAGCTGGTGGTGGCGAATGGCCTCCATTCCTTTGTCGAGGCTATTAGCAGAGGCATTCATGTGACCTCAAAGAGCAAGGGGCTAGTCCAGGCCCTTTCAGAGTTTTGGTGGGACACCACTCACAACTTTCATCTGAGCTGGGGAGAGGTCACAGTGACTCCCGCCGACTTTACTACCATTACTAGCTTGAGATTCACCGATAGGCCTGTGACCTGGAGGGATCACATTTCTGAGACCGAGTTCAGAGACTTGGTGGGATTTGACCTCCGCCCAAAGGGGCTAAGGATGGAGATGAGGTTTGTTGAGGTTGAGATTCTGAGGTGCATGGAGGAGTTCGCAGCCAGTGAGGTGACTGCCCACCAGCTCGTGAGAGCTTTCTTGTGGTTGATGTTGTCTGTCACCATTTTTGCCAATTCTGGGACATTAGCGATGATTTACCTGCTTGACTCTTTGGAGGACTTGGATGTGGTTGGGGAGGTTTCTTGGGGTGAGGCCGGATTGGCTGAGCTCTATTTTTCTTTGGACTTGTACAAAATTTTAATAAGGTCAGCTTCTATGAACTGCTTTTCTTTCGCTTTGGAGGTACTCTCATTTTCCTTTCTTTCTTTTACTTTTCTGTCTCGAGATTTTATGAGAGAAATGACCCTTATGTTTTAGGCATGCAGGTCTGGTTCTGCGAGGTGATTGGGTTCTTTCCTTGGAACCAACAGAGTGATCCGACTATCTTCCCGGCCATGGTACGCTGGAGGGGAGAGGCTAGGGATAAGTTCACCGGGAAGACCCGGATCACCTTCGATTGTAAGATGGTGAAGCCCGTCAACAACAGGGATGGTCATGAGGGGGTTGACTTCTATCCCGGGGGGAGGTACCCTGAGGCTTTGATGGGGGATGCCGTGGTGGTGACCCGGCAAAGGAGGTGGCTGACAGGCTTGACCTGTGATATTATCTATTTGGGGGACCGCTTCTTCAGGCAGCATGGTCACGTCCCTCCTTTGGGCGCGATTACCCCTCATGATCCTCCGCCATTCATGCTGCAGCCCAGGCATTGGTCAGATGATGAGAGGGACATGTACAAGGTTGGTCTGACAGCTGAGGAGTATTTTGATCTCGCTACCCCGTATGCCACCTTTGTGGAGCAGCGTTTGAGGACGCCACAGAGGTTGGTGAAGATGGCTGCTGCCCAGGAGTACGGGGAAGTAGAGCCGACCGATACACCTATGCCTCCAGTTCACCTTTCTTATGTGGTAAACGGGGTATCGAGGAGGCTGATGGTGCCTATTCCAGAAACGAGGGAGACCGAGTATACTTTGTCGGCTGACAACACTTTAAGTAACTATGGGTCCCTATTCTTTTAAGATTTCTTTATTTTCTGCGATTTCGAAATTTTCTGAGATTTTATGGGCTTTTCTTTTCTTTCTCGCAGGTTCCTGTTCGTGTTGGTGTAATGCCCTAGGCTTTAGTTATATTTAACTTAAAATCGTTATGTATCATCTTTATCGTTTAAGCTTATTAATTGATTATTATATATTTTGCATATTTATTGTAATAATCTCCGTCCCTGATTATTAAGTGAATAATTAGTATAAATGTTAATGGATAATCATATGATGATTATATGCATAGAGATGCACATTAAATTTATGGGTACTTGTTAGTGAACAAGTGACTGGCTTGACCCGTATGAGATTTATGTCATGGTCAAATGTCATAATTAAATCTCATATGGTCACTTCATTTAGTTCCTAGACCTGAGATTATCATGACCTTACATATGATGAAAGTTATGTTTGATTTTAGTCAAACGATATCTTAACACGATATCTATAAAGGCTATCTTTGGCATGATCGGATTCATGATGGGAATAATGATAAGTCAAGATGGAATTTGTCCCTCGAAAGAGAGATGTTTTGCTTGGGCCCCTCGATGAGTAATAATGATGAATGTGTATGGCCTTACCCCAATGCGATTGGATTATCATTATACTCAAGATCGAGAAAGCATTGAACAAATACAAGTTGACGTGGACCATGACTTGTGTTCAATATAACATCGTGAGACAAAGGGAAAAAAGGAAGTGTACCATTGGAAATGTGAACTCTTACGTTATATTATTTAGGTAGACATAATGGCTTGCTAGAGTTCGCTTATGTCTTATGAGGGTTGATATGATCGAGCTCATTGCCAACATAATATAATCCTAATGGGTCACACAAAATTAGAATGAATTGGTTAAACCAAAGGAAGAAATGATAGAGAGTTCCTGATGTGGCATGTTACATAACGCGACCCAACTTGCCCATGGGCTGCTTGTGGTCGTGCGACATAACGAGTCTGAAGAGGTTTGACAGACAGTTTCCTAATACGATTAGGAAACTAATACCAATACTAAGGTTGTATAAATATGCAGTTTGTAAACCCTAATGCCTAGACGAATTTTCTCAAGGAAAAATCACAACAAAAGTTCTCTCAATATTTCTTCCATAAGGTTTAAGGATCTAGCAATCCTCAAGAATCGTTCTTGGTTCATTCTTACGTGTGGATACTACTAGAGGGTCTTCGCTCGTACGACGATCAAGGCCTATAGTTCAAATTGTCCAAAAAGCAATCAGAAGATTCAAGTCTTGAAGATCGAAGTTTGTAATTCAAAATCACATTGATAATTGTTCGATAGCTCAAGAACAGAAAGCATTCAAGGTTGGTAAATTCTATCTCATAGGAATTCAATTTAATTGTATAGAACGGATCTTAGGGCTCTTGGGTTTTGTGTTAATTGATGCTTAATTCTGCTGCACATGGTCCCATAAAACCCAACAGTGGTATTAGAGCTCCGTTCGTATGGTTAAGTTTGAATTAACATGCTAGAAAATTGATATAAATTGTTTATATGGTTTTTGCATGTTTTGTATGCGATAGATTGATTGTTTTTGAAACAATATGCCTAAATCATGTTCTATTGATATTGAATTAAATCTGTTAAAAGTTGTTTGCATGATTTAATTGCTCTGTGATTTAGAATTGATTGAAACTGAAATCTGCAATCTAGCAACTAAGTGTCACGCGACAGAGTATGCCAGTGTCACGCGACATCGATTGCTTGTGTCACGCGACAAAGCTTGCCTCTGTCACGCGACAAAACTTGCCCAATCTGGGCAGAATCAGTTTGTTGAACAATCCTGCTAATCTGTGAATGTGTTTACAATCTGATATATTTATGTATTAATCTGGATGCTATAAATTTCTAGAAATTAAGTTTATAGAGCTATGCTTGATTAATTCATTGTTTATGCATGCTTAGTTAATTAAAATATGATTTTATTAATTGTTGCGATGCATGAATTATGTGTTCTTACGTGTTGCGATTTTATTAGATGTTTAGTTGAAACATTGTATTGTAATTTCCTGAATGTTTAGATTGAAACATTAAGATTTTGGTTTATGATTGTTTATGCGAAACAAGTCATATTATGCAAAATTTAAAAGGAAACTGATTGTTTATTCAAAGTGTTGATTATGTTGCAAATCAGAGCTGATTTCTGATTGTGCATATCTAGGAGAGTTCTGTCGAAGGAGAGATTTGGTACTTAAGTAGTCCTTGTGGCTCACCTATCTTCCTGGAAACTTACCTGGTGCATGATTATGATTATCTTTGCTGATATGCTTATAATCTGCTTTAAAGAACCTTCATTTAACTTTTAAGTTCTTTATGCCAATCCATTATTAAAACACTTGAGACCACTCGGATAGTTTTGGATGGGCTTGCCATAGCAAGGTACTTTGATTCTATTTCGTTTGCAATCAAGATGAGGAAATAGTGGTTCCTATACATTTAATGTGGATGAACTTAATTGGTTTATCAAAATGGTTTTGGACCCAAGGCATAAGATGAGATTAAAATATGCTTAGACGTATGATGTCTTAAATAAATCTCATAAAAGATCTAAGAGTCATATACGATATGATTGATGTTTTCTACCTAATTGATTTAATCTTATGATTAAATTAAAGTTGGATCTTAGCCCATTAAATGTATATTATGCTTATTTGCATTGGAAGGTGTATAATTTAGTGGGAGTATTTGTGAAATACATGACTTGCTCTTAGATAATAAATGTGTTGATATTAATATGTGTTCATATGGTTTGTATATTTTGTTGCAGAAGTAGCATTACACAATAAATTGCGATTCGTCCTTATGAAGGACAAAATTCGAAAAGAATTATACAAAATATTCTGATTTGATCAGATGCTCAAGAAATGTTCTTAAGCAAAATTGTACGTTCTTGACAAATCCATTCCTGCTGAACCTACTGCAAAAGTTGCAAATGGCAGATAAGGAGCAACATAAGAAACATAGAGATGATTCCTATGATGTTGTTTGCCTTATACTTGACACCATGTTTGAAGGATCTTATGAAGAACATTGAACATATGGAAGTCACTTTTGTTCTAGCATAACACAAAGGAAATGTTCCAAGTGCAAGCTAGGCAAAGATGGATGTTGTGGTGAAGGCTCTTAATTCATGAGATGAAAGAAGGAGCAATCCGCAAATTGTGTTAATGGTTGACACATGAAAAGGGTTCATAAAGGAAGGAAAAGAAGGTAAAGCAAAGGTTGCTAAACCTAGGGCAAAAGTTGCCAAAGCCAAAGAGGCTAAACCCAAATAAGTCTCAAAAGGATGCAGTTTGCTACCATTGCAATGAGATTGGTCATTGGAAGCAAAGTTGCAAGACTTATTAGGAAGGCCTAAAAGATAAAGAAGGGCAATATGATTGCTACCACTTCAAGTATCTATATGATAGATATTTTCATTTCGACTTCTTGTTCTTGGGTATATGATACTGGATATAGATCCCACATATGTTTAAATGTGCAAGGAACAAAGAATAGAAAGCTACTCAAAGAAGGTAAATTAAACCTATGCGTTGAAATGAAGCAAGAGTTGCTGCATTAACCATAGGGACATATGAAGTCACTTTACCTAATGGAATAGTACTTTTTTTGAACAAGTGTCACTACGTTCCGGATTTGGGTAGGAGTATTATTTTCCTTTCTTATATGGATGATGAAGGATATAATTTTCTTATTAAAATAAGAAGATTTATATTTATTCAATGATATGCCTTATTGTATTGCATATGTCATTGAATGGTCTTCATATCCTTGATGATGAGAAACAAAATAATATTGAAGACATCTATAATATAATTGGGAAATCTAAACCGAACAATATGAACAAATCGTTCATATGGCATTGCCGGTTTCGTCAGATAAAAAAGAAACATGTATCCAAACTCCATTAACATGGACTTTTAGACTCATATGACTATGAATCATTTGAGGAATATGGATCTTGTTTATTGGGATTATTGACCAAATCACCCTACACTAAGAAGTAGTGGGAGGGCTAGTGACTTATTGGTTATTATACATGATATGTATGTGGACTATTAAGCAGCATTGCTAGGGGAAGATTTTGGTGTTTCATCACATTCACCGATGATTTATCTAGATATGACTATGTCTATCTAATGAAGTCCAAAGGTGAATCGTTTGAGATGTTTCGAACATTTCAAGATGAAGTACAAAACAACTTGGCAAAACTATTAAGTACTTCGATCAGATCGAGGTGATGAATATTTGAGCCAAGAGTTTGACAATCATCTCAAAACTATGAAATCGCTTCAGAGTTGACTCCACCCGGAACACCACATTGTATGGTATGTCTGAGAGGAGGAATTGAACCTTGTAGGACATGGTTCACTTGATGATTTGTCAAGTTGACTTTCCTATTACCTTTTGAGGATATGCATTAGAAATATTGCGGTTACACTGAATTGTGTCCCTACTAAATCGGTTCCTAAGACCCCATATGAGATGTGGCATGGAAGAAAATTTAGTTTATCTTTCATGAAGATTTGGGGTTGCAAAGCTTATAAGAAGAGACTTGTCTCTGATAAGTTAGCACCAAATCTGACAAGGGTATTCTCGAAAATTAATCTTACAACCGCAAAGAGAACAAAATGTTTGTTGCTCTATACGATTTGTTTCTTGAGAAATAGTTTCTCAATAAAGAATCTAGTGGGAGCAAAATTAATCTTGAAGAAGTTCGAGAACCTGAAAATAACATGGATCCAAGAGTAGAGACGGAACCAAGTTCACAAAGGAGTTGTGGAACCGGTTCAAGATGCACAAGTCCATCATAGATCGGATAGGTTACAATCCGAACCCAAGAAATATTGATTTCTCATATCTGAAAGTAATGAGGTGGAAGTCATTAAGAATGACGATCTTACTTCCTATCTTGAGGCGATGTCCACTCCTAATTTGGATAAATGGTTAGGAACCATGGAATCCGAATTAAAATCCATGTTTGATGATCAAGATTGGAACTTGATTGAACTACCTGAAGGTGTAAAAACAAAAGGGTGCAAGTAGGTCTTCAAGACCAATATGGATGTGAAGGTGTATACTTTCATGACTAAGGATTGTAGCAAAGGGATTTAGGCAAATTCATAGTATTGACTATGTTGAAAACTTTTCGCCAGTTACAATGTCAAAGTCTATTAGAATTTCAATTGCCCTAATCGCATGTTTTGACTATGTGATATGACAAATGGATGTCAAACGGCTTTCTTTAAATGGAAAGATTATTAAGGTTGTGTATAGTACACAACCCGAAGTTTTGTCGATCCGAGAAATTCTAATATAGTATGCATGTTGCAAAGGTCCATGAGATGGGTTGAAGCAAGCTTCAAGGAATTGGAATCTTCATTTTGATAAATCGGTCAAAGAGTCTGATTTCATCAAGTATGAAGATAAACCTTGTGTATGCAAAAAATTCAGCGGGAGCGTAGTATTATTTCTATTGTCTTATTACAATGATATCTTACTCATCGGAAAAACGATGTACCAACACTTAAAGACTATCATGTCTTGGTCAAGGAAAGGTTTCTCAATGAAAGATATGGGTGAAGCCACTTACATCCTTGGTATCAAGGTCTATAGAGATAGATCTAAAAGGGATAAATTGGTTTGAATCAAAATACTCACATTGACAAGGTTATTAGAAGAGTCTAAGAAAAGTAACTTGTCAATGGGTCATGGTATTTCTCATAGCAATACTCATTGTCTTATGACAACTGATGAGCAAGAAGGGAATGAATGAAGTTCCATATGCTCAGACATTTGGATCTGTCATGTGTGCCATGATTTGTACTAGACCCGACGTCTCATATGCTCTAAGCATGACGAGTCGATACCAATATGATCCTGTTGAGAACCATTGGATGGCAGTCAAGATGATCCTAAAGTACTTAAGAAGAACTAAGGATACGTTCTTGATATTTGAAAGGTTGGAAGATAATCTTGTTGTAAGGATTACATAGATGCTAGCTTCCAAACTGACAAAGTTAATTTAAAATAGCAATTAGGATTTATGTTTATTCTTATTAGAGGTGCAATTTTGATTGGAAGAATTCCAAGCAGAAAATTGTAGCCGATTCTACAACTAAGGCCAAATTTTAGCAACATATGATGTAGCTAAAAGAGGCAGTTTGGATCAAAAGTTCATTTAGTGTTTTGGAAATGTTCCAAGTATCACTAATCGGTGAACTTTGTTGTGATAAATATGGTGTCATTTGTGCAAACAATGGAACCAAGTTCACAACAGTAATCCAAACACTCACTTAGACATTTTTCGAGAATTCATAAAAATTGAGAAGATGTTAAGATATGCAAAGTATCAACCGATGATGACATTAGGGATTCACTTACAAAAGACCCTCGCACAGGCAGAAGCATGGTGGTCATGTTGGATCCATGAGTATTCGATACATAAATGGAGCCTAGTACAAGTGGGAGACTGTTGGTGTAATGCCCTAGGCTTTAGTTATATTTAACTTAAAATAGTTATGTATCATCTTTATCGTTTAAGCTTATTATTTGATTATTATATATTTTGCATATTTATTTTAATAATCTCCGTCCCTGATTATTAAGTGAATAATTAGTATAAATGTTAAAGGATAATCATATGATGATTATATGCATAGAGATGCACATTAAATTTATGGATACTTGTTAGTGAACAAGTGACTGGACTTGACCCGTATGAGATTTATGTCATGGTCAAATGTCATAATTAAATCTCATATGGTCACTTCATTTAGTTCCTAGACCTAAAATTATCATGACCTTACATATGATGAAAGTTATGTTTGATTTTAGTCAAATGATATCTTAACACGATATCTATAAAGGCTATCTTTGGCATGATCGGATTCATTATGGGAATGATGATAAGTCAAGATGGAATTTGTCCCTCGAAAGAGAGATGTTTTGCTTGGGCCCCTCGATGAGTGATAATGATGAAAGTGTATGGCCATACCCCAATGCGATTGGATTATCATTATACTCAAGATCGAGAAAGCATTGAAAAAATACAAGTTGACGTGGACCATGACTTGTGTTCAATAAAACATCGTGAGATAAAGGGAGAAAAGGAAGTGTACCATTGGAAACGTGAACTCTTACGTTATATTATTTGGGTAGACATAATGGCTTGCTAGAGTTCGCTTATGTCTTATGAGGGTCGATATGATCGAGCTCATTGCCAACAAAATATAATCCTAATGGGTCACACACAATTAGAATGAATTGGTTAAACCAAAGAAAGAAATGATAGAGAGTTCCTGATGTGGCATGTTACATCGCGAGACACAACTTGCCCATGGGCTGCTTGTGGTCGTGCGACATAACGAGTCTGAAGAGGTTTGACAGACAGTTTCCTAATACGATTAGGAAACTAATACCAATACTAAGGTAGTATAAATATGCAGTCTGTAAACCCTAATGCCTAGCCGAATTTTCTCAAGGAAAAATCACAACAAAAGTTCATTCAATATTTCTTCCATAAGGTTTAAGGATCAAGAAATCCTCAAGAAACGTTATTGGTTCATTCTTATGTGTGGATACAACTAGAGGGTCTTCGCTCGTATGACGATCAAGGCCTAGAGTTCAAATTGTCCAAAAAGGAATCTGAAGATTCAAGTCTTGAAGATTGAAGTTTGTGATTCAAAATCACATTGATAATTGTTCGATAGCTCAAGAACGGAAAGCATTCAAGGTTGGTAAATTCTATCTCATAGGAATTCAATTTAATTGTATTGAACGGATCTTAGGGCTCTTGGGTTTTGTGTTAATTGATGCATAATTCCGCTGCACATGGACCTATAAAACCCAACAGTTCGTACCTATGACGGTTTGGTACGCCAGAATAGGGGCTGAAAGGATCTAGCTCGGTCCCTCTTGAGGAAGCTGACTTGCGCATCAAGGGCTGCGGGGAATGTACAGGAGCCCGAGCGTAAGAGGAGGCACGTTGGGAGCATGGCCTCTACATCTTTAGCCTCAGAGTACCACTCATTATTCACCAGTGCGGTGCCTCGGGGGCGAGGGCCTAATACGAACATTTTGGAGCAGCTGGCTGAGTATGAGCACGTGCCTGTCCACCGATCTGACGTGAGTGATGATGAAGATCTGCTAAGGGACCCTGAGCTCTAAGAGCTGAGTAGCGATGATGATGAATCGGAGGCTTAGGGTTCCTTAGGTTCGAACTAGGAGGAGGATAGAGAAAATAATGAACAAACTATGCACAATTTGTATTTTATTTGGGTGTCAAGGAGGCAAAAAACAATGTAATGATCTTTTATACTCTTTTCTTATTGATGCTTTATGGTTTTGCAAATTACTTGAGCCTCGGGGCAGCTTTTTTGCTTGGAAATAGGGTGGAAATTGAGCCAGAATGGTTTATAATGGTATGTGAATGCATGGATAGTGTTTGGACATGTTTTTATGCAGGTTTTGTTGAGAAAGTGGGTTAATAACTCCACTTGGGCAAAGAAATTTTCACGCTACATGCATTTTTTTTCCTGTAAGTGAAAGAAGCCGTCCGGCTAGGACCTGGGCAAAAGAAGCCGTGCGGCTTGGATCCGTGTCTGAACTGGTTTTCTACAAATAAAATCAAGAGAGGGTCTTTTCATTTCATTTTCACCTTAGAAGTGTCCCAACTAATCCCAAAGCACATTTTTGACCAAAAATCATTGAGTCCGATCACTTGCCATGGAAAAACCAGTCTGATTGCAAAAGGGGAAAAGGGATCGTTTTCTGTCCAATCTCCAATCCTGGATGAGATACAACTTTCAATCTCATAAGGAGTTGTTCGATAACACCTTCAAGATCAAGTATTTATGGCATTTGAAGGACCTCCCACCTAATTGGGACCTTTTGAGAGCAGCAGCGAGGTTTTCGGATGTCCGAAGACATATTTATTGCTTTTCCTACAACGAGCTCGTTCCAACCTTTGAAGATTTCCGGGCATTGATTGGGGGTCCAGAAATTGAGTCCATCTCGATTCCTTTGATCGGGGACTTGCCGGTGACCGTAAAGTTGGCATCTTTTCTGCAAATTTCTCCGGAGGAAGCCGAAGGGATGATGATAGCCCTGACAGGATCGACATTTCAGATATCCCGAGTAGGTTTGGGTCTCCGGGTACTGCTGCAACCATGGTATCCATGGACGCCTTTGTCCTCTGTGTATTTTCCTTCCTATTTACTGCAGAGTCCTTCGGAGTGTATCATAGTGGCCTTTTGGACATGGTCCGAGAATGCAGGACTGGGAGAGATATTGTCCCACTAATCTTGGGGGAGACTCTGCATGGCATTGACATGATGGCTAGGGGGACCATTTCATTTGGTATGAGAGCCCAGCTGTGTTGACTTTATGGTCACAAGAGAGGCTTGGGGCTTTGCCAGGGGCTTTGCCTACTCAGTACCCTTGGGTGATTTCCCGAAGGGGTGCTGTGACGACCCCAACCCTAGGCAATCATTTTAAATATTTAAATTATATGCTTTTAATATTTATGTTATCTTTATATGTTCAATTATGTCTTTAAATTCTAAATTAGGATAATTGGGTGAGAAATAAATTTAGAATCTTATAAGATTTTATTGGACATTAAATAAATAAACTTGGATAATAATAAAAATGGGAAAATGATAAATAGTGTAGGGAGGTTAAATGAGTAGGATAAATTAATGGGATAAAGATTTAAATTAATTTGAGTTGGGTGAAAGCCTAGTTAGATATTTTCCTTGGGGGGGGGGCAATTTGTAGAAACTCCCTCCTCCATGCCAAGTGTCCATCTCCCACCTCCTCTCTTACTCCCTTCACCTTTTGGCCCCTACACACTCTTACTACCCTCCCTTCTCCCTCATTTTTCATTGATCAACCTAGAGAAAATGATGAAGCTCCATTGAAGCCTTGCCCAAGATTTGCTCCAAGACAAATCTTCATCCAAAATCCAATCTAAGAGCACCTTTGAAGTGGAATCACCTAGAGGAACTCATCAAGTTGAAAAGATTAAGCATTTCCTTTTAAAATCCATGTGAGTTATTATGATTCCTTTTCCCTATGTGTTCATATGCTCTTTGGTTATTATCCTTGGTATTGTGATGTTGATTTCTTGCTTAGAAACATAAATGGGAGTGAATGATTGGGAAAATGAACCTTGTGGAGTTAGGGTTTGGTGAAGATGATTTAGAAGGTTGAAATGGATGATGAGAGTAGTAATAAATAATCTAGAGTTAACTATATCGGGGTTGCACGATTTTAGGATGAACTTGGTAAAGGCATGAAACCCCTTTGGTTGTTCTTGAGTCTAGGGTAAAGGAAAATGGTAAGAAAATGACTTAAGAAATCTGAGAATTTGTGATCCGGGCGCTTGGGCGGTCGCCCGAGGCGTGAGCGGCCGCCCATGTGTCCAGCAAGTTGAGTCCTTAGAGAAACCTCGTGGGCGGTCGCCCATGTATGTGTGTGCGGTCGCCCTTCCCCTTGAATGTTCCTTTGGGCGGTCGCCCATGTTGATATGTGCGGTCGCCCATATGGGCAGAAACTCCCTTCCCCTTTGGTAATCCACTTGGGCGGTCGCCCAAGTGGTATGGGCGGTCGCCCAAGGCCCTGAACCAATATTTCCTGATTTGAACTAGGATCGTTTAGCATGTTGTTGGCCACTTATAATTGGACACTCCCACTTGGTAATTGAACTTGAACCTTCACTAAGGCCTTGTATCCTAGTATGTGGAAATTGTAGGGTAGGTTAATGCTCCCTCTTTTCCTTATTTGATGTCACATATATTGTTGATTGACATTGTTTAGTGTATTCATAAATTGTTGCACTTTGATATTGTTTAGACATGAGTATATATTACCATGTGGCTATTGTTTATCCCTTTTTGTGGATTCTATTCAAGTATCTATTATGTGCTTGATTATGTGCTTGAGTCAGCTGACGTTGGGGGTATAACATAATACGGTCAATTATGGAAGTGTGACCTAATGTGACCGGATTATGTTATATCTGTGACCGTCCCCTCCTGTGGCCACAGGTTGGGGTATAGCATCTGTATTGAGCCACAAGCCTTACAGAGTTGCTACTGTCTTTATTTGGTTCCCTGAAAAACGGGTCTTATAAGACGTGAGTATTGCCTAAGCAGCTCACTGTAAGATTGGATTATTATTATTATAACCAATGTTGTACGACTATTGTTCAGACGGGAAAAGGTAAACCAAGGTAACGGAACGTGTTTATAGCTTTTCCAATGTGTTATGTGCGACTTGTTATATGTTGCATTTATTTGGCATATTGCTGCATATCATAATAGCTTGCTGAGATTTATTCTCACCCCTCTCCCTTTACTGTTTTAGATCCCGAGACAGGAGGACCGGCTAAGTAAGGACGGGAAGGAGTTTGGAGTAATCTTTTGGGTTTTGTCGGGGTATGTGTAGGGTGACGTATAAATTGTATTTTGGTAATTCCATTCTTGGAGTTTGTAATTATAAACTTTAAACTCTACGTCATAACCTTAAATCTTTTGTAACTAAACAGTTAACCGTTTTTAAAGGTAGTTATCTCCTCCGATGTGGAGTTGAGTGGAGTTCTTTTGAAATGATATGTTATTCAGGTTCATGTTGGAAAGTCAAAGTAAAGTTTTAAAAAGTTTAGTGTTTTTTGGGTTAGTTTGGGGACGCACCAACTCGGGACACGTGTAGGTTCCGGGTCGGGGTCCTCACAGTTGGTATCAGAGCTCGGTTAGAATTCTTGGGTAGAGTCTAGCTGAGTGAGAGTGTGTGGTAACTGACGTCGAGTGTTTAATGCAGGAGTTTGTTGTAATGGCGGGAAATGAAGGTGATCCGAATCTGGGTTTGGGTGGTGTTGGTAATCCGAACGCCGAGATGATGGACATGTTCCGAGGGTTCCTTCAGCATATGGCAACGCAGAATCAGAATTTGAATCAGAATCTAGGCAGACAAGGGCAACATGGTTTGGAGAAGTTCGTGAAGATGTCTCCTCCTAGCTTCAACGGAGATCCGGATCCGGCGAAGGCTGAGAGGTGGCTTGAGGCTATGAACAAGATTTTCGCAGCTATGGAGAGTACTGATGCGGAGAAAGTGAGATGCGCCGTTTTCAAATTGGAAGGACCAGCGGAGCATTGGTGGCAAGTGGTAAAGGATGGTTGGGACCGAGATTTGACACCGCAGACGTGGGAGAACTTCACGCTCAAGTTCCGAGATCACTTTGTGCCGATGGTTACTAGGGACAAGAAAGAAGGCGAGTTTCTGAAGCTGGAGCAAGGGACCATGACGATAGCGCAGTATTCAGCGAAGTTCACAGAATTGGCCCGATATTGTCCTCATTTGGTGCCAGATGAGGAGAGGCGAGTCTACCGGTTTGTTAAGGGTTTAAGGGTTGAGTTCCGGAAGCAGTTGTTGACGCACAACTTCGCCAACTTCCAAGCAGCAGTGAATATGGCGTACCGGATTGAGAACGACATAGAGGAGCATCGTGGTAAGAATGAAGGAGGAAACAGGAACAGATTTCAGGGTCAAGGATCGGGACAGAATAGGGCGCAGCCGAGGACTTTCACCCCGGGAGCGAATCGAGGAGGTCATGTAGCGGCTCCGGCAAATCGTGCGACTTCCGGTCAGTTTGGGGCAACATGTGGGTTTTGCAAGAGGATAGGGCATTCAGAGGACAAGTGTTGGAGCAAACAAGGTAAGTGTTTGGAGTGTGGATCGCCAGGCCATTTCAGAAGGAATTGTCCCAAGTTTTAGAATAAGCAAGCGACGGGTACCGGATTCGGGGGTCAAGGTAGTGGTGCGAAGAGAGATGTTGATGGGAAACCTAAGGATAAAGTCCAAGGTCGTGTGTTTGCTTTGGGTCGAGGGGAGGTCGATCCTAATGCCGTCATTAGAGGTATAGTTCCTGTCTCAGGAGTTAAGGCCCGCATTCTTATAGATCCCGGGTCTTCCCATTCATTTGTGGCGTCTCATTTTGCATTCTCATTGCATATCTTGCCTGAATCTATGCCTTATGTGTTAGAGGTCTCTACTCCTATGGGAGAGAGCCTTGAATCTTCTTTGATATATCGTGGATGTGATGTGACTATATGTGGGCATGTATTGCCGGTGGATTTGGTCGAGTTACCAATCCGTGATTTTGATGTGATCCTTGGTATGGATTGGTTGAGTCAGTGCCATGCTTTGGTAGACTGTCGTAGGAAGCGAGTCTCATTTGCTATGCCTGATGTGCCTACATTTATATTTGATGCCGATAAATCTATGTTCGGGTTGCATGTTATTTCTGCCTTAAAAGCTAGAAAGATGCTATCTAAGGGGTGTACGGGTTACTTGGCTTATGTGGTAGATTCCAATAAGAAGTCTCCCGAGTTAGCTCATGTTCCAGTTGTGAATGAATTTAGTGATGTGTTCTCTAGTGAGTACTCTATGCCCCCGGATCGTGAGATAGAGTTTTGTATTGACTTAGTACCCGGTACCGCTCCTATCTCTAAAGCACCCTATAGAATGGCTCCTACGAGTTAAAAGAGTTGAAGGTCCAATTGCAAGAGTTGTTAGACCGAGGTTTTATTCGTCCTAGTGTGTCTCCGTGGGGAGCACCGGTCTTGTTTGTTAGGAAGAAGGATGGTACCTTACGATTGTGCATTGACTATCGTTTGTTGAACCAAGCCACCATTAAGAATAAGTATCCTCTTCCTCATATAGATGATTTGTTTGACCAACTCCAAGGTTCCGTTATCTACTCAAAGCTTGATTTGAGAAGCGGATACCATCAGTTGAAGATTAGGCCGGATGATGTTGCTAAGACGGCTTTCCGAACTAGATATGGTCACTATGAGTTTGTTGTGATGCCATTTGGGTTGACTAATGCTCCAGCCGTGTTTATGGATATGATGAACCGTGTCTTCAAGCCTTATCTTGATAGTTTTGTGGTGGTCTTTATTGATGATATTCTTGTGTATTCTAAGTCCCGGGAAGAGCATGAGAATCATTTGAGGATTGTCTTGTCCGTTCTTCGTGAGAAGCAGTTGTATGCCAAGTTCAGTAAGTGCGAGTTTTGGCTTGAGCAGATTTCTTTCTTGGGGCATGTTGTGTCGAGTTCGGGGATTTCCGTGGATCCTTCGAAGATTGAAGCCGTGATTAATTGGAAGCAACCTTCGACCGTGACCGAAGTCCGTAGTTTTCTTGGTTTGGCGGGGTACTATCGGAGGTTCATTGAGGGGTTTTCTCGGATTGCTACTCCGTTGACTAGGTTGACTCGGAAAGATGTGTTGTTTGTGTGGGATTCCAAGTGTGAAGCAAGTTTTGATGAATTGAAGAAGAGGTTGACGACGGCTCCGGTTCTTACCCTTCCGAGTGGTTGCGAGAATTTTGTTATTTATAGTGATGCCTCGAAGGCGGGTTTGGGATGTGTGTTGATGCAGAATGGGAAGGTTATTGCGTATGCCTCTAGGAAGTTATCACCGGCGGAACAGAATTATCCTACTCATGATATGGAATTGGCGGCGATTGTATTTGCGTTGCATAAGTGGAAGCATTATCTTTACGGAGCGAAATTCGAGATTTTCACCGATCATAAGAGTTTGAAGTACCTATTTACCCATAAGGAGTTGAACAACCGGCAAAGAAGATGGTTAGAGTTTTTGAAGGATTTTGATTGTGTCATATCCTATCATCCGGGGAAGGCCAATGTGGTGGCCGATGCGATTAGCCGAAAGGCGTATGTGACAGCTTTGAGTTCTCGAGAGTTGAAGAGTGAAGTGATAGTTGCGAATGTTCGAGCCGTTCCGACATTGTATGGTGATTTGAAGGAAGCTCAACAAGAAGATCCGGAATTGAAGAAAATTTGTGATCAAGTGCAAGATGGGAAAGCCGGGGATTTTGCTTTGAATCGAGATGGGATTTTAACTTTCCAAGGGAGAATTTGCGTTCCGTCATCGCCGGAAATCAAGAAGCGTGTCTTAGAGGATGGCCATAAGTCCAAGTTTGCGGTTCATCCGGGGAGTACAAAAATGTATCAAGACTTGAAGCGTGGATATTGGTGGAATGGAATGAAAAGGGAAATAGCGGATTATGTATCTAAGTGTTTGACGTGTCAACAGATTAAGGCAGAACATCAAAGACCGGCGGGACTACTTCAACCATTGGATATTCCGGAATGGAAATGGGAAGGGATCTCGATGGATTTTGTTTCGGGTCTACCTCTTACCGCGAAGAAGATGGATGCTATATGGGTTATTGTGGATCGATTGACGAAGTCGGCTCATTTTCTTCCGGTGTCAACTAAATTTTCGTTGGAGAAGTTAGCCCAGTTGTATTTGAAGGAGATTGTAAGACTTCACGGGGTTCCGGTTAGTATTGTTTCCGACAGAGATCCGAGGTTTACATCTAGATTTTGGAGAGCATTGCAGGAAGCTTTGGGTTCTAAATTGTGTTTCAGTACGGCATTTCATCCTCAAACCGATGGTCAGTCCGAGAGAACTATTCAGATACTTGAGGATATGTTACGAGCTTGTGTGATGGATTTCCAATTGTCTTGGGAGGATCATCTACCTTTAGTGGAGTTTGCGTACAACAATAGTTATCAGTCAAGTATCGAGATGGCTCCGTATGAGGCGTTGTATGGTAGGAAGTGTCGATCTCCGATGTGTTGGGACGAGGTTGGCGAAGCGAGACTTTGGGGCCCGGATTTGGTTCGAGACTCTACGGAGAAGATTAAGGTGATTCGGGATAGATTGAAGACGGCTCAGAGTAGACAGAAAAGCTACGCCGACAATAGAAGACGGGAGTTATCATTTCGGGTTGGTGATTTTGTGTTCTTGAAGGTTTCTCCGAGGACGGGAATCAAAAGGTTTGGGAATAAGGGTAAATTGGCTCCGAGGTTTGTAGGACCGTTTGAGATTCTAGAGAAGATAGGGGAATTGGCTTACCGGTTAGCGTTGCCTCCATCTTTCTCTTTGCTTCATGATGTCTTCCATGTTTCGATGTTGAGGAAGTATTGTCATGATCCTTCCCACATCTTGAGTTCTCCTCCCGATGATGTCCAAGCGGACATGTCTTATGTTGAGGAACCCTTGAGAGTCCTAGAGTTCCAAACTAAGGAGTTGAGGACTAAGAGCATCCCGATAGTAAAAGTCCTTTGGAAGAATCATACCGTTGAGGAAGCAACGTGGGAGCTAGAGTCGGAGATGAGAGCGAAATATCCTTGGTTGTTTGAAAATTCAAGTAAGTCTTCCTTTTGAAATTCGGGTCGAATTTTCTTTAAGGGGGAGTGAGTGTGACGACCCCAACCCTAGGCAATCATTTTAAATATTTAAATTATATGCTTTTAATATTTATGTTATCTTTATATGTTCAATTATGTCTTTAAATTCTAAATTAGGATAATTGGGTGAGAAATAAATTTAGAATCTTATAAGATTTTATTGGACATTAAATAAATAAACTTGGATAATAATAAAAATGGGAAAATGATAAATAGTGTAGGGAGGTTAAATGAGTAGGATAAATTAATGGGATAAAGATTTAAATTAATTTGAGTTGGGTGAAAGCCTAGTTAGATATTTTCCTTGGGGGGGGGGCCAATTTGTAGAAACTCCCTCCTCCATGCCAAGTGTCCATCTCCCACCTCCTCTCTTACTCCCTTCACCTTTTGGCCCCTACACACTCTTACTACCCTCCCTTCTCCCTCATTTTTCATTGATCAACCTAGAGAAAATGATGAAGCTCCATTGAAGCCTTGCCCAAGATTTGCTCCAAGACAAATCTTCATCCAAAATCCAATCTAAGAGCACCTTTGAAGTGGAATCACCTAGAGGAACTCATCAAGTTGAAAAGATTAAGCATTTCCTTTTAAAATCCATGTGAGTTATTATGATTCCTTTTCCCTATGTGTTCATATGCTCTTTGGTTATTATCCTTGGTATTGTGATGTTGATTTCTTGCTTAGAAACATAAATGGGAGTGAATGATTGGGAAAATGAACCTTGTGGAGTTAGGGTTTGGTGAAGATGATTTAGAAGGTTGAAATGGATGATGAGAGTAGTAATAAATAATCTAGAGTTAACTATATCGGGGTTGCACGATTTTAGGATGAACTTGGTAAAGGCATGAAACCCCTTTGGTTGTTCTTGAGTCTAGGGTAAAGGAAAATGGTAAGAAAATGACTTAAGAAATCTGAGAATTTGTGATCCAGGCGCTTGGGCGGTCGCCCAAGGGGCGTGAGCGGCCGCCCATGTGTCCAGCAAGTTGAGTCCTTAGAGAAACCTCGTGGGCGGTCGCCCATGTATGTGTGTGCGGTCGCCCTTCCCCTTGAATGTTCCTTTGGGCGGTCGCCCATGTTGATATGTGCGGTCGCCCATATGGGCAGAAACTCCCTTCCCCTTTGGTAATCCACTTGGGCGGTCGCCCAAGTGGTATGGGCGGTCGCCCAAGGCCCTGAACCAATATTTCCTGATTTGAACTAGGATCGTTTAGCATGTTGTTGGCCACTTATAATTGGACACTCCCACTTGGTAATTGAACTTGAACCTTCACTAAGGCCTTGTATCCTAGTATGTGGAAATTGTAGGGTAGGTTAATGCTCCCTCTTTTCATTATTTGATGTCACATATATTGTTGATTGACATTGTTTAGTGTATTCATAAATTGTTGCACTTTGATATTGTTTAGACATGAGTATATATTACCATGTGGCTATTGTTTATCCCTTTTGTGGATTCTATTCAAGTATCTATTATGTGCTTGATTATGTGCTTGAGTCAGCTGACGTTGGGGGTATAACATAATACGGTCAATTATGGAAGTGTGACCTAATGTGACCGGATTATGTTATATCTGTGACCGTCCCCTCCTGTGGCCACAGGTTGGGGTATAGCATCTGTATTGAGCCACAAGCCTTACAGAGTTGCTACTGTCTTTATTTGGTTCCCTGAAAAACGGGTCTTATAAGACGTGAGTATTGCCTAAGCAGCTCACTGTAAGATTGGATTATTATTATTATAACCAATGTTGTACGACTATTGTTCAGACGGGAAAAGGTAAACCAAGGTAACGGAACGTGTTTATAGCTTTTCCAATGTGTTATGTGCGACTTGTTATATGTTGCATTTATTTGGCATATTGCTGCATATCATAATAGCTTGCTGAGATTTATTCTCACCCCTCTCCCTTTACTGTTTTAGATCCCGAGACAGGAGGACCGGCTAAGTAAGGACGGGAAGGAGTTTGGAGTAATCTTTTGGGTTTTGTCGGGGTATGTGTAGGGTGACGTATAAATTGTATTTTGGTAATTCCATTCTTGGAGTTTGTAATTATAAACTTTAAACTCTACGTCATAACCTTAAATCTTTTGTAACTAAACAGTTAACCGTTTTTAAAGGTAGTTATCTCCTCCGATGTGGAGTTGAGTGGAGTTCTTTTGAAATGATATGTTATTCAGGTTCATGTTGGAAAGTCAAAGTAAAGTTTTAAAAAGTTTAGTGTTTTTTGGGTTAGTTTGGGGACGCACCAACTCGGGACACGTGTAGGTTCCGGGTCGGGGTCCTCACAGGTGCACCGAGGTAGCAGGATCAGGGTAGTTGGGAGCTGATGATGGCTCGGCTATCAACCTCGAACATTCACTGGTGGGTGCCTCATTGGAGGTTGCAGACTCGGAGAACGTTTCAGGAGTCCTATATAGTGAGGGTTTTGGGGCTTTCTTGGTCATCTTTCTACATTCCCTGCCTAGTATCCAGGCAGTTTGGGACCTTGCAGGAGCCACTGGATGATTGGGAGGACATCCGTACTATGGAGGTATCTCCTTTTGACATGAGGGATCCAAATAGCTTCTCGTTTTTCTCGAGAGCGTGGACATATGCCACTTTTCCACCTAGGGCCATTCTCAAGAACATGAAGAGTACTATCCTGACCATGACTTATTTAGATTGGTACGAGAGGGAGATGGGGGCGACTCAGATTATTTTGGGAGAGAGGTGCCAGGATTTATTGGGTGCTTACTGTGACTCGAGCAGGACCCTGAGGGAGACTGAGGCAAGGGCTAGTCACCACAACCAGTCGGGCGATCTTATTAGAGACATGGAAGCAAGATATGAATGACTATCGGAGGTTTCTCCTCTCACTGAGGCTCAGCGGGAGGAGGTAAGGACTCATGCCAGGGTGGAGAAGGCACTTATTGACACAGGCTTAGTGGAGGCTCTAGTGAGGATTCCTAAGATAGGGATGAGGGAGAACGATATTATTGAGAAGAAAAGGAAGAACACTCGACGGGGTCGAGGTAAAGGAAAGAAGGGCAAGGAAGACTCTGTTGCTGACAACTGAGAGACCTATTCCGAGCATCTACTTATTGCCTTTTTGCAAACACAGAAGTTTATTAAGCCTTTTTTGTGTATTTTTTAGTCCTTGTAGCAGGTTAGTAGAGTCAAGAGTAGACCGTGCTTGAACTCATCAAGGAGTTTTTGATTTGTAAATAAAAAAGATATTTATCTTAGAAATTATTCAAGACACATTTCAGGGAAACTTTGAATGTCTTATTTATTATTTAGACCGAACCATTTCTGGCTGCCTACGTTCCCCTTTTACAAGAAAGGCTAAGGGGCTCAGATCTTCGTAGTTCATTCTGGTGAACTATTGGGATTTTTTTTTGTCTTTTGTTTTTTTTATGTGCAACCCTGTTTTCTGCCTAAATCACCCTTTTTAGGGTTTTCAGCCTAGCTGGGTATTACTCATTTTACACAATTTTTTTATAGGTGCAACCCTGTTTTTTGCCTAGACCGCCCTTTTTAGGATTTTCAGCCTAGCTGGGTATTACTCTTTTTGCACTATTTTTTTATTATATATATATATATATATATATATATATATATATTTATTTTAGACATAGTACCGGCGAAGCTTGTCACCGTTTATCGGGTGAATAAAAGGATTGCCGTCTAGGTCTGCGAGCTTCATTGCTCCTCCCGATAGTATCTTCTGCACCACATACGGGCCAATCCAAACATGTTTCCATTTTCCCAGAGGGTTATCACTGGTAGGGGGCTTTACTTTTAGAACCAAATCACCTTCTTTGATGTCTCTGGTCTTGACCTTTTTGTCGAATGCCCTGGCCATTCGCCTCTGGTAGGCTCGGGTATGTTCCATGGCCTTTAGTCTCCTTTCATCAAGTAGGGCCAGTTCATCATGCCGACTGTGCAACCATTCTACTTCATTGACCCCGTTTTCCTGGAGGACCCTTAGCGACGGGATTTCCAACTCTACTTTTCATCCCGTAGGTCAGGGCGAAAGGGTTTTCTCCCATGGCTGTTCTAACAGACGTTCTGTAGCCCCAGAGTGCCAGATGCAGCTTTTCGGGCCAGTCACGACCGCGGGTGGCCATTTTTCGGATAATCCTTTTGAGTGTCTTATTGGCAGCTTCTACTACTCCATTGGTCTGAGGCCTGTACGGGAATGATTTGTGACGAGTGACTCTGAATTCTGACAGCAGTCTATCGCAATCTCCTTCAAAGTGCATCCCGTTATCGGAGATGATCTCATTTGGCACCCCATATCTGCACATGATGTTTTCTTTGACAAATTGGGCCACTTTCTTGGAAGTGAGGACCTTATAGGACTTTGCTTCTACCCATTTCGTGAAGTAGTCCACTGCGACTAACACAAATTCATGCCCATTGATTCCAGCCGGGGCTATCTTCCCTATTACGTCAATACCCCAAGATGCAAACGGCCAAGGAGTCGTCATGCAGTATAGGTCATGAGGCAGAAGGTGATTGAGGTTGGCAAACCGTTGGCATTTGTCGCACTCTCGGACATGCTGAACACATTCTGTTTCCATGGAAATCCAATAGTAACCCATTCTGAGGATCACTTGCATCAATGCTCTGGAATTCATATGAGGACCACATGGACCATTATGGACTTCGCTCATTAGCTCTCTTGCCTTTTCTTTGGTGACACATAGGAGGAGTGGTCCTTGGTACCGTTTCTTGTACAGATCGTCCCCTAGGATGACATAGTGAGAGGCCAGCTGCTTCAAGGCTTGCAAGCTTTTGGCTTTGATACCTTCCCTCGGTCTACCTTCTTAATCTCTAAAAGTTGAATCCCCATCTTTGAGGAACTGGTAAATTTGACTGTACCAGGGTTCCTTGACAGGCTCAGGTCCCAACTCTATCTCGCAATAGAAAGTCGGGGCTTCCCTTCTACCCACTCTGAATGGTTTTATTGCCTTTCCCTCGGGGATCTCTACCAATGAGACTAGAGTAGCTAAGGCATCCGCAAATCTGTTCTTGTCCCTTGGTAAGTAGTAGAAGTTCACTTTTCTAAACTGCTCAGTCAATTCTTCCATGTAGGCATGATACCTTTGGAGGTTAGGATCCACAGTCTTCCATTTGTTGGAGACTTGGTTGATGATTAGGGCTGAGTCTCCGTAGACTTCTAGTTCCTTAATATTTCTTTCTAGGGCAGCCTCCAAGCCAGCGATACAAGCCTCATACTCTACATCATTGTTTGTGATAGGAATGTTCAACTTGATAGCTATTGGCGTATGCTCATCTTTCGGGTCTACCAGTAGCATTCCTATGACATTTCCCCTTTTGTTAGCAGCTCCGTCAAAGAAAAGTTGCCATCGGTTCTCGAGCTCAACAACGAAGATCCCTTCATCTGGAAACTGGGGTTCAGGCCCTCAGTCTTCATTGCTAGGGAAATTTACTATCTATGGGATAGAGGTAGTTAAAGTTTGGAGAACTTGAGCGTACTTCACCATCTGTGAGATAGAGGTAGCTAAATTTTGAAGAACTTGAGCGTACTTCACTATCTATGAGATAGAGGTAGCTAAAGTTGGAAAAACATGAGCGTACTTCACTATCTATGAGATAGAGGTAGCTAAAGTTTGGAGAACATGAGCTTACTTCACTATCTATGAGATAGAGGTAGCTAAAGTTTGGAGAACTTGAGCGTACTTTACTATCTATGAGATAGAGGTAGCTAAATTTTGGAGAACTTGAGCGTACTTCACTATCTATGAGATAGAGGTAGCTAATGTTGGAAAAACTTGAGCGTACTTCACTATCTATGAGATAGAGGTAACTAAAGTTTGGAGAACTTGAGCGTACTTCACTATCTATGAGATAGAGGTAGCTAAAGTTTTGAGAACTTGAGCGTACTTCACTATCTATGTGATAGAGGTAGCTAAAGTTTGGGGTTTTGACAATTCGGAGGATGTCACCTAGCGTTGTTCCGTTATAACGGAAGTAACGGAGGCGACTCAGGAGGAAAGCTTATTTTTCTTGGAGATAATGGATATCCTTGAGAAACAGCGTTATTCTGGTTAAAAAATAACGGGAGTTATATGCCTAAGTGGAAAGTCCAGGGGCAAAGATGTAATTTCTGCTCAGAGCGAATGAGGCCGCCCGGCATGAGTTGAGGGAAAAAGAGGCCGGCCGGCTAGAAATTTATTTTCACCAAATTATTTAAACAGACTTGGAACGGGCATTGGGCACCATTGTCGCCCGCTTGCTGCCGAGGAAGAGAGAGAGAGAAGAGAGAGAATTTTCAAAAATCCTTCAATTCCCTTGCTTCTATTGATCAAGATGGATCCGGAAGGGAACATAGTGCCTAGGCAAGTGCGAAGAAACATATCGAAAGCCGCTAGGAGGAGGAGGAGGTAGCTTGTTCAAACGGAGAGGAAGTATGACTTCAACACGCCGTCTTCCGAGCTTTATCCCGGTAGGGGAGAGCACAAATCTATGAAACCTCAATCTATTGGGGTAAGCATTCTTGATTTGCTTGCTTTCATCGATTTTGATTGGAATTTTGATTGATTTACGGTTTGAACCGATTCTTAGGAATTTTAAGATTTTTCCTATGAATTTTGCTGATGATTTTATAATTTTGATGATTAACCTATGAGGCTAAGGAGATAAATGAACATGCATGCGCAATTTATTTGAAAAAATAATGAGAATGACCCATTTTTTGAAAATAAAGTAAGAAAAATGATGTCTAAAATGTGACGGAGCCTTTGCATAGGTCAATTCTCGATCATGGATGGGAAAACAAGATTTTGGACGATGAAAAGGATTCATGCATGCCATTTTGAAAGATCAATGCATATGTGCAAAGAATTTTTAAAATTGGAAATTTGTGCTTAGGAGAGCAACGTGCTTGACATGGCATGTTTCAAATGATGAAAGACACGTTTTCTAGGCAAAGGATGCTAGAAATCTCTTATGAATGTTTTTTTTTTGAAAATCTGTGCACCTTTTGAATGTATGCATACTTTTGAAATGAAATGAAGGACTGACACATTTTTTGCTGTGTTTTCCTATAGGAGAACAAGTCGAGGGGACCTTCTGAAGTCGCTGTGAAGTTGTGGGACAGGATGCCCAACTTTGAGAAAAATGGGGTGAACCCCAAGCAGCTGGTAATGGCCACCAGCCTTGACCCGTTTATTGATGCTATCAGGAGAGGTATCCACATCACCTCTAAGAGCAAGGTGCTGGTCCAGGCCCTCTCAGAGTTCTGGTGGGACACCACCCACAGCTTTCATTTCAGCTGGGGGGAGATCACGGTGATGCCAGCCAACTTCACTGCTATTACAGGCTTGCAGTTCACTGGGAGGCCTGTGACTTGGAGACACCACATTACTGCGGAGGAGTTTAGAGCTCTGGTCGAGTTTGACCTCCATCCTAAGGGACATGCGATGTAGACGAGGAATGTGGAGGTGGCGGTCCTGGAGTGCATGCAGGGGTTTGCCGCCAATGAGGTGACTGCCCACCAGCTCGCGAGAGCTTTCTTGTGGTTGATGCTGTCAGTCACCATATTTGCCAACTCTGGGACAATGGCTATGCTGTGCCTACTTGACTCTTTGGAGAATCTGGATGAGGTTGGGGCGGTCTCTTGGGGTGAGGCCGGATTGGCTAAGCTTTACTTCTCTCTAGATATGTACAGCCGAAACAAGGCTGCTTCTATGGACTGCTTCTCTTTTGCGCTTGAGGTAGTCTCTCTCTCTTTCACTTTTTCTGTCTTGAGACTTTATGAGAGAAATGACATTTTTGTCTTGAACATGCAGGTTTGGTTTTGTGAGGTGATCGGGTTCTTTCCTTGGAACCAACAGAGTGATCCAGAGATCTTCCCGGCCATGATTCGCTATAGGGGAGAGGCTAGAGACAAGTTTACCGGGAAGACCCGTATCACTTTTGATTACAAGATGGTGAGACTGGTCATCAACGGGGATGGTCATGATGGAGTGGACTTTTATCCTTGGGGGAGATACCTAGAGGTTCTGCTAGGGGATTCCTTGGAGGCGACTAGGCAGAGGAGGTGGCTGACGGGGCTGACTTGTGACATCATTTACTTGGGGGATCGCTTCTCTAGGCAGCATGGCCATGTCCCTCCTTTGGACGCCATCACTCCTCATGATCCTCCGCCGCGTATGCTACAGCCCAGGGACTGGTCAGAGGATGAGATTGCTAGGTATCAGGCTGGTGTGGCGCCTGAAGAGTATTTTGACTTGGCTACCCCGTATCCCACCTTCGTGGAGCAGCGGTTGAGGACACCACAGAAGCTAGTGAAGCTGGTTGTCACTCCGGGGTACGGGGAAGCTGAGCCGACTGACCCGCCTATGCCTCCTGCTCATCTCTCCAACGTGGTCAGTGGGGTACCGAGGAGGTTCATTATATCTGTTCCTGACACGAGGGAGCCCCGGTATACTTTGCCACCTGACAGCACTGTAAGTATCTCTAGGGTCTTTTCCCTTTTGGATTTCTTTGCTTTCTACAATTTTTGAGATTTTCTGAGTTTTTCTTCTCTCTTCTCTCAGGTTCCTGCTCGTTCCTACGATGGTTTGGTACGGCAGAACAGGGGTTGGAAGGATGTGTGCCGGTCCCTTCCGAGGAAGTTGGCTTGCGCTTCCTGGGCTGGGGCAAATGTGCAGGAGCCCGTGCGCAAAAGGAGGCATGTGGGGAGCATAACCTCTACCTCATCGGCCTCAGAGTATGCGACCTCCTCTACTAGCGCTATGCCTCGGGGACAGGGGCCCAACACAAGCATTCTGGAGCAGCTGGCGGAGTAGGAGCTCGTAAACGTCAACCTCTCTGATGTGAGTGATGTCGAGGACTTGATGAAGGATCCTAGCTTCTACGAGATAAGCAGCGATGACGAGGAGTCGGAGGCTTAGGATTCCTTAGGATTGATCTAGGAGGAAGGAAACAAACAATGAACACTTTTTATGCACAATTTGTTTATTTTTCATTTTATTTGGGCGCCAATGGGGTGAAAACAATGTATTGGTATTTTATTTGCTTTTTTCTATTTATGCTTTATGAATTTGCATATTACATGAGCCTCGGGGCAGTTTTTTGCTTGGAAATGGGGCTGAAACTGGGCCAAAATGGTTTGTGATGGCATATAATTGCATGAATGCTATTTGGACAGGTTTTTATGCCGGTTTCGTTGAGAAAGTGGGGTGAGAACTCTACATGGGCAGCAGCAAGAGCTGCTGCAAATTTTTTTCTGCAGCAAGCAAAAGAAGCCGTCCGGCCAGGTCTTGTGGCAAATGAAGCCGTGCGGCCCGAAGTCTTGTCTGAACTGGTTTTTTTCAAAATAAAACCAAGGCTTGGCCTTTTCATTTCATTTTCACCCTAGACTTGTCCCAACTGATCCCAGAGCATATTTTTTACCAAAAGACATCAACTTTGATCACTTGCCATGGAGAAACCCGTCAGATTGCCAAAGGGGAAAAGGGATCATTTTCTATTCGATCTTCAATCTTGGATGAGACGCAACTTCCAATCCAACAAGGGGCTGTTCGATACCACCTTCATGATCAAATCTATATGGCATTTGAAGGATCTCCCGCCCGATTGGGACCTTTATAGAGCCGCGGTGAGGTTTTGGGACGTCCGGAGACATGTTTACTGCTTTTCTTATAATGAGCTCGTCCCAACCTTTGAGGACTTCCGGGCATTGATTGGGGGTCCAGAAATTGAGGCCGTGTCGATTCCTCTGACCAGAAACGTGCTGGTGACGGTAAAGCTGGCATCTTTTCTGCAAATCTATCTGGAAGAGGCCGAGGGGATGATGGTAGCCCCTGACAGGATTGACCTTTCTGATATCCTAAGCAGGTTTGGATCTATGGATACTGCTACGACCCCGGTGGCTATGGATGCCTTTATCCTCTGCGTGTTCTCATCTTTGTTCACTGTTGAGTTCGTGGGGGTCTGCCATGGTGGTCTTTTGGACATGGTTAGAGACTGCAGGGCTGGGAAGGATATTGTTCAGCTGGTTTTGGGTGAGACTCTGCATGGTATTGATAGGATGGCTAGGGGGGACCAATTCATGAGGTCTGGGAGCCCGGCGATGCTGACTTTGTGGTTACAGGAGAGGCTTGGGGCTTTGTCAGGGGCTTCACCTACTCAGTGCCCTTGGGTGATCTCTCAGAGGGGGGCACCTAGGTAGCAGGATCAGGGTGACTGGGAGCTGATGATGGCTCAGCTATCTACCTCTGATATTCGTTGGTGGGTACCTCATTGGAGGTTGCAAACTCGGAGGACATTTCAGGAGTCCTATGTAGTGAGGGTTCCAGGGCTTTCTTGGTCATCCTTCTACATACCCTGCTTAGTATCCAGGCAGTTCGGGACATTACAGGAGCCTCTGGATGATTGGAAGGACATCCGTACCATGGAGGTAGTGCCTTTCGACATGAGGGACCCAGCCAGCTTCTCATTTTTCTCGAGGGGTTGGACATACACTGCTTTTCCTCCCAGGGCTATTCTCAAGAACAGGAAGAGTACCATCTTGACCACGGCCTACTTGGACAGGTATGAGAGGGAGATGGGGGCAACTCAGGCCATTTTGGGAGAGAGACGTCAGGCTTTATTGGGGGCTGACTGTGACTCGAGAAGAATTTTGAGGGACGCTAAGGCTAAGGCTAGTCGCCATAACCAGTCAGGTGACCTTATCAGAGATATGGAGGCTCGATATGAGAGGCTTTTGGAAGTCGCTCCCTTGACTGAGGCTCAGAGGGAGGAAGTACGAGCTCGTGCCCGGGTTAAGAAGGCACTTATTGACACGGGTTTGATGGAGGCTCCAGTGAGGATACCTGAAGATGGGATGAGGGAGAACGACATCTTAAAGAAGAAGAGGAAGAACACCCGACGGGGTCGAGGTAAAGGGAAGAAGACCAAAGATGACTCAGTGAATGACAACTGATAGGTCTTTTCTTAGGATTCCCTCATTGCCATTTGCAAACACAGTAGTTTATTAGGCCTTTTATTGTATTTTAGATCTTTGTAGCAGGTTAGTAGAGTCAAGAGTAGACCGTGCTTGAACTCATCAAGAAGTTTTTAACTTGTAATTAACAAGAGATATTATCTTAGAAATTTATTCAAGACACATTTCATGGAAACTTTATTTTCTTATTTATTGTTTAGACCGAACCATTGCTGGCTGCCTACGTTCCCCTTTTACAAGAAAGACTAAGGGGCTCAGGTCTTCGTAGTTCATTCTGGTGAACTATCGAGATTTTTGCTTTTCTTTTTTGTTTTTTTTTATGTGCATCCCTGTTTTTAGCCTAGAACTCCCTTTTTGGGTTTTCAACCTAGTTGGACATTACTCTTTTTGCACTAAAATTTTTTCTTTCTTTTTTTTTTATGTGCAACCCTGATTTTTGCCTAGACCGCCCTTTTTTGGGGTTTTCAGCCTAGCTGGGCATTACTCTTTTTGCACTAAAATTTTTTTCTCTTTTTTTTTCTCTTTCTTCTTTTTTTTCTTTTTTTATTTTATATATGTATTTTTTCTTTTGTTTTTTTTTCCAGACATATTACCTGCGGATCTTATCACCGTTGACTGGGTGGACAAAAGGATTGTCGTCCAGGTCCGAAAGCTTCATTGCTCCTCCCGATAGTATCTTCTGCACCACATACGGGCCGATCCAAACGGGTTCCCACTTTCCCAGGGGGTTGTGTCTGGTGGGGGGCTTCACTTTCAATACTAGATCACCCTCTTTGATGTCCCTGGCCTTGACTTTTTTGTCGAATGCCCTGGCCATTCGCCTCTGGTAGGCTCGGGTGTGCTCCATGGATTTTAGCCTTCTTTCATTGAGCAGGGACAATTCATCGTGCCGGCTGCATAGCCATTCTACTTCATTGATACTGTTTTCCAGGAGGACCCTTAGTGACGGGATTTCCAACTCCACTGGAAAACTGCTTCCATCCCTTAAGTTAGGGCAAAGGGAGTTTCTCCCGTGGCTGTTCTGACAGACGTTCTGTAGCCCCAGAGTTCCAGGTGCATCTTCCCAGTCATGACCACGGTTGGCCATTTTTCGGATAATTCGCTCGAGCGTCTTATTGGCAGCTTCTACGGCTCCATTGGTCTGAGGTCTGTATGGGGACGACTTGTGGCGAGTGATTCAGAATTCTGACAGCAATCTATCACAGTCCCCTTCAAAGTGCGACCCGTTATCAGAAATGACCTCATTGGGCACCCCATAACTGCACATAATGTTTTCATTGATGAACTGGGCCACTTTTCTGGAAGTGAGGACCTTGTAAGACTTTGCCTCTACCCACTTTGTGAGGTAGTCGACTGCCACTAACACGAATTCATGCCCATTGCTACCAGCCGGGGCTATCTTCCCTATCACGTCAATACCCCAGGTTGCAAATGGCCAAGGAGTCGTCATGCAGTACAGGTCATGAGGCGGAAGATGATTGAGGTTGGCAAACCGTTGGCATTTGTCGCACGCTCGGACATGCTGGACACAATCTATTTCGATGGAAATCCAGTAGTAGCCCATTTTTGAGGATCACTTGCATCAATGCTCTAGTATTCATATGAGGACCGCAAGGACCATTGTGGACTTCGGTCATCAACTCTCTGGCCCTTTCTTGGGTGACACATAGGAGGAGTGGTCCTTGGTACCGTCTCTTGTACAGATCGCCCCCTAGAATTACATAATGGGAGGCCAACTGTTTCAGGGCTTGCAAGCTCTTGGCATTGATGCCTTCCCTTAGTCTACCTTCTTCATCTCTGAAAGCTGACTCTCCTTCTTTGAGGAACTGATAAATTTGACTATACCAGGGTTCCTTGATAGGCTCGGGTCCCAAGTCTATTTCACAACAGAAAGTCGGGGCTTCTCTTCTACCCACTCTGAAGGGTTTTATGGCCTTTCCCTCAGGGATCTCTACCAGTGAGGCTAGAGTAGCTAAGGAATCCGCGAATCTATTCTTATCCCTTGGAAGGTAATGGAAGGTCTGAACTGCTCAGTTAACTCTTCCATGTAGGCATGATACCTCTGAAGATTAGGATTCACAGTCTTCCACTTGTTAGAGACCTGGTTGATGATCAGGGCTGAGTCTCCGTAGATCTCGAGCTCCTTGACATTCCTTTCTAAGGCAGCCTCTAAACTAGCAATGCAAGCTTCATACTCAGCGACATTGTTCGTGGCAAGGAAGTTCAACTTGAGGGCTATTGGCGTGTGCTCATCTTTTCGATTGACCAGTAGCATTCCTACGCCGTTTCCTCTCTTGTTAGCAGCTCCGTCAAAGAATAACGGCCATCGATTCTCAGGCTCAACTACGAAGATCCCTTCATCTGGGAATTGGGGTTCAGGCCCGCGGTCCTTATTGCTAGGGAAGTTTGCCAAATGGTCTGACAACGCTTGACCCTTGATGGCCTTCCTCATCACATAGTTGATGTCATACTCAGCTAAGAAGAACGACCACTTTGCTAGGCGCATCGAGAGGGAAGGCTTACCGAAGATATACTTGATGGGGTCCATTTTTGAGACCAAGTTCATAGAGTGGGCTTGCATATAATGCTTCAGCTTACCGACTACCCATACCAGTCCTGCACAAGTCTTTTCGCATGCTGAGTAATTAAGCTCACTTCCCGGCAGCTTCCGGCTGACAAAGTAAATGGCATTTTCTACCCGAGAGTCTTTCTTCTCCTGAGCAAGCAAAGCCCCAACTGCCGTATCAGTGACAGTGAGATGGAGCAGAAGAGGTTTCTGTCTATGTGAGGGGCATAGCACCGGAGGATGTACTAAGTACGCCTTGATTTGGTCAAAGGCATCTTGGCATTCCTCGGTCCATTCTGTGTTTTCATTCTTCTTCATGAGTTTGAAGATGGGCTCGCACATGTGAATGTACGCCCTCCGAAAAATAAAACAAAACAAATCCTTTTCATGTTTTTGTTTTAATAAATTTTTCTTTTGTTTTTGGGGGTCGCCACGCCGTTTTTAAAGGAAAACATTGAAAAACCTTTTTTAAAGAGAATTTGCGTTCGGGGGTCAGGATACGTGTTGGGAAGAACATGATAGTTCACCCAACATGCCTCTTTCGAGACTTTCAATCAAGCAATGGACAATTATGATCATTCAAAGTGTGTGTGATTCGTGTCAACAAACAAGGCATGCAAACTTGGATTTCATTGATGGTATTCAGAATGGATACAACTTGTGAGCCATGACAGGGGGCCACACGCTTACAAACGGGGACTCGCATTATAAGGCAGAGGATGAGACAGTCTGTCCAAGGAACTCGGATGTCGTCCGACACAGGGCTTCCTCTGAGAGGGATGTCGGACGACATAATGTCTCCTGGTCAGATTGTCTCTTACAACACCAAAGCTACTCTGGAATTTAGAACAATGTTATTTTAACTAGGAAGAGACACTATTCAGGGTCTAAGACCAGTTTGGGGTTGATTGGAGTGAGCAAAGTCAAGATTAACTTTTAATGATATGGATGTCATATGACATAGGACACCCAAGGCTATCCATGTCACATGACAAACCGCCTCCATCAATGGATTGCACCCAAATAGATCTTAGGCTCCCTAAATAGTGATAAATGAACTAGGACTACTTAAACCCAGATTTGAGTCACAAAGGGGGATCAATCTTGGTAGATCTGAAGTCCTTGAAAGTTAAATAGCATTCTGAGAACTATACGTCGTATGACACAGGACCTCTTGAGGAGTCCCATGTCGTCAGACATAGGCGGCCTATTTCAGTGCCCTTCAGCAGATTGATCCCACCTTGCTCTCAATGCAAAACTAAGCTATATTATTAAATAAAAGTAGTAGAATAGTAACACTACATGAGTATTATGGGTCGATCACATGGCTTTAATGGCCAAATGTGATGAATCACATATTTATGGCCATTATCATGTAGCCATCACCTCCTAACTCAAACAAAACAATCCAAGATGCAAACTTTAATGCAACTAAAGCTACCAAATGTCCAGATCTGAGGTGAAGAGATGTGAATATGGAAGATTCACATCTCCACCACCTTTATCATGCAAAGAATCCCAAATATTCACATGTTATTGAGCAATATAAGCATGTAATGTAAATAAATAAAGGTGCAAGGTATAATCAGAGAGAGAGGGAGTTTAGGGACTACCTATTGTAGTCCACAAGGTAAAAGCACCAGTAGTATGGTGTTTACCCCTTCAACACACCAACACAGTATGGTGTTTACCCCTTCAACACACCAACAAAGGAAGTCTTTTTTTGGATCTTAGCTTGGATGTGTATATGTATGATGAGGGAGGTGAGTGTGTGTGTGAGAGAGAGAGGGTGAGCCTCTATTTTGATAGAGTTTCCTTACTTGCCAAAGTCCTCCCTAAAATGATCAGCCATGCCCTTTATTTATAGGCATGCTGATGGGAGGTCCTATGTCGGACGACAGAGGGCGTTAACCGTCTTTGGGTGGCCCTATGTCGGACGACACCGGTCAACATTTTGACAAAGCTGGGCCGCAGGAAGGCAGGCCCAATGGATTGAATACTTAGATGGATAATTGTGCTCAAAAATGCATTTTAGCAAATAAATGAGCCCAAAAATCAAGGAAAGTGGACCCTAAAACACGAGTTCGGGTCGGGGTACTCACATAGCCCCTCAGCGACGTCACTTCCGCGGGAAGTGGGGTCATCGACACAATGAGAATCTCGAGCCGGACATGAACGGCGGGGGAGAAACATGACCAAGATGGTCAAGTGGCTGGACCTTTTATGAAAAGATTCCTACGTATCATGTGGGGGAATCAAGCCAAATCGTAGTTCAACCAAGAGGTGGCGCTAATGAGAGGCCACGGGCTTTGTACCCAAGAGTGACTGTTCCAAGGGCAGTCACCCCGAAGATTGACTGTTCCAAGGGGAGTCACACCGAAGGATTGACTGTTTCAAGGGGAGTCACCCTGAAGATTGACTGTTCCAAGGGGATTCACCCAGGAGGATTGACTGTTCCAAGGGGAGTCACCCCGAAGATTGACTGTTCCAAGGGGAGTCACCCCGAAGGATTGACTGTTCCAAGGGGAGTCACCCCGAAGATTGACTGTTCCAAGGGGAGTCACCCCGAGAATTTGACTGTTTTCTTTGGGAAGTCACCCGCGAATTTGACTATTTTCTTTTGGGGAGTCACCCCGAATTTGACTATTTTTGCGAGTCACCCGAGGATTTGACTTTTTCTCTGGGAAGTCACCTGCAGTTTTTACTGTTTTTGGGAGTCACCTGAGGATTTGACTGTTTTCTTTGGGAAGTCACCCGCGAATTTGACTGTTTTCTTTTGGGGAGTCACTCCGAATTTGACTGTTTTTGGGAGTCACACGAGGATTTGACTGTTTTCTTTGGGAAGTCACCCGTGGTTTTGACTGTTTTTGGGAGTCACCCGAGGATTTGACTGTTTTTCTTTGGGAAGTCACCCGCGAATTTGACTGTTTTTGGGAGTCAGCCGAGGGTTTGACTGTTTTCTTTGGGAAGTCACCCTCGAATTTGACTGTTTTTGGGAGTCACCTAAGGATTTGACTGTTTTCTTTGGGAAGTCACCCGCGAATTTGACTGTTTTTTGGGAGTCACCCAAGGATTTGACTGTTTTTCTTTGGGAAGTCACCCGCGGTTTTGACTGTTTTTGGGAGTCACCCCAGGATTTGACTGTTTTCTTTGGGAAGTCACCCGCGAATTTGACTGTTTTTTGGGAGTCACCCGAGGGAAATGATAAATGATAAACAGCTGTGTGGGACGGACAGAAGGAACAAGGGCAAAAGAGGAAAATCACCCCTTTCTGGAACATGGATGTCGTACGACATGGGGCTTTCCCCAAGAAGTTTTAATTAAAACCCTCCAGTCGTAAGACAGAGGGTTTGAAACTGGAACAGCCGCCGACCTGAGAGTGCTGAGAAGAGAAAATTCAAATTTTCTTTATAATATTTGATTGAAATCAAATTAACGATGCCTCCGCGAGCGGAATTAAGAAGGCAAGTGCAACGATCATTGTCTGAGAGGAGGAAGCTTGTTGATCGGAACAAACGGAAGAAATTTCCGGAAGGGAATGGGCTCTATCCGAGCCTTGATTTCCATACTTCCACCGCGGAGCGAATGGGGGTAAGTATTCTAAACCATCAACCCTTCCCTTTTCTTTTTCGAAGTTGGATTTATAGGGCTCGAGATAGAACTTGGGGAAAATCGCATCCAAAGAGAAATTGCATGTTTGGAATGAAATGCATTAGCTTGAAATTAGAAAATATTTTGTTGAAAGAATTATGTGATTTTAGAGATCGAAAATGCACACAAGCAAAAGAATGCACACACCATTATGAGTATGTTCTGATACCTGTGCTGTGTTTACCTGCAGGCTTTGCGGACCAAGGGGTCCCCTGAGGCGATTGCTACAATCTGGGGTATTCTTCCCGATTCCTCTGATTTGACCGACAGTCCCAAGGGCTTGATATACGCCTCTGGCCTTGACCCATTCTTTACTGCCGTCGGAGAGTTTGAGGACACGCCTAGGAGCGTGGAGCTGGTTAGGGCCTTTAGGCAGTACTGGTGGGACTCTACCCACACTTTTCATCTGTCTTGGGGAGAGTCCACCATCACTCCCTATGATTTCACCGCCATAACTGGTCTGCAGTTCATGGGCAGACCCATTTTTCTGAGGATCCCGATGTCCTGAGTTCGGATGCTATTAGAGCACTGACTGGCCTGACCCATCGCCCGAAGGGCAATGGGGTCCCACTGGCAGACCTGCATTCGGCTTTGACGCAGCAGTGCCATCTCTACTCTGAGGGTGTTGCTTTGCGATCCACGGCGAAGCGATTGGCGAGAGCATTTGCTTGGGATGGATTCTCCCATACCCTGTTCTGTAAGGCCTCCACTATGGCATTGACTCTTCTGCTGGAGCCCCTTCGAGAGTGGGGCAAGGTCTCCACCTTTTTGTGGGGCGAGGCTGGCTTGGCTCAGGTGTATAGAGCCTTAAATGAGGTAAGAAGGGGCACGGTAACCTCTTTAGATTGCTACCAGACGGTCCTGGAGGTATGTGCTTTTACTTTTCGCACATTGACTGCTGCTTTGCATTTTCTGTCATCATTCTTTTACTGCTGCTGCACACTGAAAGTTTCTTGTCTCTGATTTTCAGGTGTGGGCCTATGAGGTCTTTGGCTGTTATGCTTGGGCTATGGCTGACAGGATTGCCGCAGATTTGTTCCCTGCCATTCGTCGGTGGACCTTCAGGGCTAGGCAGAGCAGGAGAGTGGATGGGGCAAAGCCCCGGAGGACGGTCTGCTACGAGGACACCATGATTGCCTTGAGGGCCACCCCTGCTGGGTTGAGATTGTTTCCATGGCATGGTAGGTACGGTGAGGACGTTGTTGGTGATGCCGCTTTGGTGACCAGGACGAGGAGGCTTCTGATCGGCCTGGAGGGCGATGCCTTGTACTTGGGAGAGAGGGTGTACAGGCAGCATGGCTATGGTGTGGCTGCTCGCGTCCCTCACGATCCTCCTGAGGGGATTTGGTATACCCGGGTTCTGCCTGACTTAGAGCGGTTGCGGATGGGCATCGATGCTGCTGAGTTGTCGGATGATGGAGACTACGGCCAGTTCGTCTTCACTCGGCTGGTGACTCCTCAGGTCATGGCTGCTAGGAGGGCAGCGGGGGTGCATATACCGCTGCCTCCCCGGTTTTTTAAGTATGAGGCCGAGGGTGTCATCCGCCGCTCCTCGTTTGACATGTCTGAGACTCATCCCCATTTACGGCTTCCTCGCGGGACTACCTCTGTGAGCATTCTTTTCTTTTCTTCTTCGTTCAAGCCTTTTACTGCTTTACTGCCTGTATTTATTGCTTCTGATTGCCTCTTTTGTTTCCATTCAACATGTTCCAGCCAAGACTTACAGGGCAGTGGCCAAGGCGTTCACCGGGGCCGTGAAGATGCTGTGCCAGTTTCAGAAGAGCGCAGAGCATTGGAAGGGGAGATGCAACTCTCAACCTGGTGACTTCGTGCCTTCCAAGAAGAGGCATAGGCCGACTTTGTCTCCTTCTAGTTCACAGACGGGTGGGTCGAGTCAGCAGCCCCAACCTGATGATGATGATGGCGAGGATGATCTTTATCAGCCCCCTTTCTCCAGAAGGCCTGAGTGGCACGGATATTATGGCGAGCCTCATCCTTGGGCCTTATATGAGGATGATGATAGCTCTGATGGCGAGATTCACGAGGTGCAGGAGGGTGGCGGCGACGGCCAGGAGCAGAGCGGCTCTGAGGAGCAGGTGGGTAGCGGCCAGGACGACAGCGACTCTGAGGAGGATGAGGAGGATTCGGGCAACGACTCCGAGTCGGAATGATCATGGCGGTCCCCTTTTTCCGTGCTTTTAGGACCTTTAGGGATAGAGAGAGAGAATGCATGCACTATTTTATTGCTTTTGGATTGTAAAACAACTATTTTTTGCATTTTGTAACTTAACAACTAAAGCCTTTGCTTAATTGTATATTTGCTTGTTCATTTGCACAAGTCCGTCCCAAGAAAGGCACAAAATGGTGGCTTTTGATGTGATTGGGTATTTTTGTGATTTTGCATGTATTGGGTGATGTTTATGTGTCTGCGGGTGCGTTGGGTATGCCAGATCCTCTCCCATGGATTTGATGAGTGAAGGGGATTGTATATGTATGGTTTTTGGATGTTTTGGACAGGTTTGGGTAGGCTTTGAGCAAGCAATGGGTTGCAAAAGGTTTGCTGCAGTTGCAGCTGCTGCTGGTGTCTGATGAGACTTCCCATGTCGTCCGACATAGGACTTCATGGGTTAGTCCCATGTCGTCCGACATGGAGAGTCTGAGGGACAAGGTTTCTTGGTCAGCAAGCCCCAGCATTTTATAAAAGGCAGACTCATAAAGAACACATTCCAGCAGTCACAGCAGACTTTAAATTGGTCTTTCACCCCAAAATCGACTCCAAGATTCGACTTTTGACCCGAATGGAGCATTATAATGACAGATCAAAGATCAAAGAGTGCCAATTTCACTCCGATCTCGTCAATCTAACCCGCCACCATCATAGCGACAATAGGAGGGTTATCGACCAATGGTATGGGTTGAGATGCCTTTGGGCACTGAAGGAATGGGCGGTAGATTGGAATCTTCTCCGGGCCGCATCCAGATATTGGGACCGCGAGAGGCATGTCTTTACCCTCTCGTATAATGACCTTACGCCCACTATTGAAGAGTTCCGAGCACTGACTGGGGAGCTGAGTTCAGAAGATGCAGTCTTCCCACGAGATTCACGACCCTTGACTGAGCAGCTGGCCGATTTCCTGGGATTTCACATAGAGCAGGTATCTGATCTGATCCTTGACCTGTCTTTCATTGACCTGGCCCAGATAGCTCGATTGGCTGTATCACGTCTGGAGCTGTTTGACTTATCCATGGCATGGACATTTTCGTGCTGATTATGATCTCCCTATACTGCTTTTATGAGAATGATGGGGTATGCTCCGGTTTACTGCTAGGAGTTGTTAGGCAGATGCGGGGTCTTCGAGGTACCACATTGACTGAGATTCGGCCCGGCAGGGAGAGAGAGACCTAGTACCCATTTCACTGGTAGAGACATATCATGGGATGGACCGACTGGCTGGAGGGTCATTATATATGGGACGCGGTAGCCCCAGTCTCTTATCATTGTGGATCTTTGAGCGGTTGGGACTTATCTCCCCATTACCCGCAGGGCAGACTGCAGCACCCTGGGTTACACAGCAGAGGCGAGTGGCTCCGGAGGCTTCTCAGGAGAGCTGGCAGAGGCGATTGGCCAGGTATACCACCACAGATATTCAGTATTGTGTTCCCGGATGGAGGCTTGAGACCATGAGCGGCAGGCAGGATGACTCTGCTGTTATGAGGCTACCGGGATTACGCTTTTCATCATTTAGCATCCCCTTACTCGTTCTGAGGCAGTATGGGTACCCACAACAGGTTATTGGCGGGTTCAGAGAGTAGATGGCCCGGGATACCGTTCCTTTTGACATGACTGATGGCCAGACTATCAGATTTTTTGCCAGGGCCTTTTCGGGAGCAACTTTTCCTGCTCGCACACTGATACGGAAGACCTGGGGTATCACATATTTGTCCACCTTGTATCTCATTTGGTATGGGGAGCAGATGGGATCGGTTCAGCACACCATTGAGGCATATTGCCAAGGGATCCGAGGAGGAGATCAGACTAGCCGAGAGTTACGTGATGCTGAGGCGCTGACTGACCCAGACAACATGACCGACAATCCGACAGCAAATTTTGAGAGACTCGTAGTGAGGAGGATCAAGATGAGGGATGACCCTGAGGTTATGGCCCGGAGGACAGCTTTGAGAGAGGAGAGGGCTGCCCAGGCGACACTGAGAGCTGCCGGATTGGTTGACTCACCGACTCGTATCTTTCCTGAGCCGGGATGACGGGAGGCAGATCTATTTGGGATAGCTAGGCCAAAGACCTCCCGAGGACCGAGGAAGAGGAAGAAGAAGAGTGCTAGTTCGGGAGTGGGAACGAGCGACTAGGATTAGGTGACCGGTCATTGTATCCCTTATTGCCGACACAGACAGTCTAGACGTACTTTTAAAAGATGTACTTTTGCTAATGTTAAGGAGTCGAGAGTAGACCGTGCTTGAACTCATCAATGAATGTATTAATGTAGTGAAAGTTGAAATTACTGTAGAACTTAATCAAGACACATTTTGGTAATCACAAAATACCACTATTGACAGGATTTGGTGATTTTTATGATTTTTAGACAGAACCGCGAACGGCTGCCTACGTTCCCCTTTTACAAAATGGACTAAGGGGCTCAGGTCTCCGTAGTTCGACTCAATTAATTTGTGTTTTAAGAAAGGGATAGATAGAAAGGGGGACAAGTGGTGCAACCCTGTTTTTTACCTAGATCGCCCGTTTTTAGGGTTTTCAGTCTAGTTGGGTATATTCTTTAACACCAAGCACGCCCTTTGTTTTGCACGGACTGCCTTTTGAGAGGTTTTCAGTCTCGTCTGGGTACATTATTTTCGCGCTTTTATTATTATTATTATTTTTTCTTTTATTTTATTTTCTTTTTCTTCTTCTTTCTTTTTTTATATATAGAGGGGAAGACTCGATTCAAACATAATAGCGGCGCAGTTTGTCGCCGTTCACCGGGTGCATGAAGGGGTTACCATCCAAATCTGTCAACCTCATTGCTCCACTAGAGAAGATTTCTTTCACCAAATACGGGCCAACCCAAACTAGCGCCCACTTGCCCAACAGACTGAATTGGTTCGGTGGTTTCTCTTTTAAGACCAAATCACCCACCTTAATGTCACGGGGATGCACCTTCTTGTCAAAGGCCCTAGCCATACGCTTCTGATAAGCCCGGATGTGCTCCATCGCCTTGAGCCTTCGTTCATCTAAAAGAGCTAACTCGTCATGCCGACTTTGAAGCCAGTCTATCTCATTGACCTCGTTTTCAAGCAGAACCCGAAGAGAGGGGATCTCTAATTTAATGGGCAAGACGACATCCATTCCATATATCAAAGGTAATGGGGTTTCGCCGGTGGCTGTTCTCACTGAAGTACGATAGCCCCATAATGCCAAGTGAAGCTTCTCAGGTCAATCTCGGCTTCTTTCGACCATTTTCCGAATGATCCTCTCCAGGTTCTTGTTCGTGGCCTCGACAGCACCATTGGTTTGAGGGCGATAAGGGGATGATTTATGTCGCTTGATGCTGAACTCTGCAAGCAGTCTGTCGGCATCTCCCTCGAAGTGTGAACCGTTGTCCGAAATAATCTCCTTTGGAACTCCATACCGGCACAGAATGTTCTCTTTTATAAAACGGGCCACCTTTTTGGAGTTGAGGACCTTGTAGGATGCCGCTTGAACCCACTTGGTGAAATAATCGACAGCAACCAACACAAATTCGTGCCCATTACTACCGGCAGGAGTTATCTTTCCAATAACATCGATTCCCCACGTTGCGAACGGCCTAGGAGTGCTCATACAGTAGAGATCATGGGGAGGTATATGGTTTAGATTAGAGAACCGCTGACATTTATCGCAAGTCCGCATGAACTGAATACAGTCAGTCTCCATGGAGATCCAATAATAGCCCATCCTGAGTATGCTGAACATCAAAGCTCGGGCATTCATATGTGGTCCACATGCACCACCATGGACTTCCTCCATGACCTTTTTAGATTTAGACCTACTGATACAGAGCAGAAGTGGTCCTCGGTGTCTTTTCTTCCATAGGTCATCTCCCAGAATAACATACTGTGCAGATAACCTCTATTAAGCTTGCAAGCTTTTGGCGCGAAGACCCTCTTTCATCATGCCATCCTCTTCTGTCGGGAACGAGGCTTCGCCATGCTTAAGGTATTGAAAGATCTGGCTATACCACAAGTCATCGACCTTTTCTAGTTCAATCTGACAATAGTAGGCAGAGTTCTCGTGCCTCCCAACCCTGAACGACTTTACCGACTTTCCCTCCGGAATCTCTACCAAAGAGGCTAAGGTGGCCAGGGCATCCGCGAACTTGTTTTTGTCCCGAGGTAGGAAATGGAACGTGACCTCCTTGAATTGGTTGATCAGATCTTCCATATAAGCATAGTACATTTACAAGTACTGGTCCACGGTTCTCCATTTATTGGACACCTGATTGATGATTAGCTAGGAGTCTCCATATACCTCCAATTCTTTGAGGTTTCCTCCATAGCTGCCTCGAGGCCGGCTATGCAGGCTTCGTATTCCGCGGCATTGTTAGTAGCCAGGAAATTCAATTTGATAGCAATGGAAGTGTGCACATCCTTCGGATCAACCAACACCATGCCGATACCATTGCCTTTCTTATTGGCGGCACCATCGAAAAACAACTGCCAACGGTCTGCACCCTCTATTACGAAAATCCCATCATCCGGAAACTGGGGTTCGAGTCCACGTGCTTCTGAGCTCGGAAAATCTGTCAAATGATCTGACAGAGCTTGGCCTTTGATTGCCTTCGGGCCACAAACATGATATCAAACTCAGCTAAGAAGAATGACCACTTCGCAAGCCTAGACTACAGAGAAGGCTTATCGAATAGGCATTTGATGGGGTCCATTTTCGACACCAGGTGTACTGTATGCGCCAACAGATAATGTCTCAACTTGCTGACCACCCATACCAAAGCTGCACAGGTTTTCTCTAAAGCTGAATAGTTCAACTCGCTGCCCTGAAGCTTCCGGTTGACGAAGTAGATGGCATTCTCCACTTTTGAATCTGATTTCTCTTGTCCAAGCATGGCACCGACAACCATATCTGTAAATGTCAAGTATAGCAGCAAGGGCTTGTCCTTATGAGGAGGACAGAGGATTGGGGGATGGTCCAAGTAGGCCTTGATTGTCTCAAAGGCAATCTGACACTCCTCGTTCCATTCAACCTCCTGATTCTTCTTGAGCAACTTAAAGATCGGCTCACAGATGGAGGTCAACTGGTGGATGAATCGCCTGATATATTGGAGACGGCCCATGAAAGCCTTCACCTCCGTGACTGTTCTTGGCTGTTTCATCTCCATGATAGCCTTAATTTTTCTCAGATCGACTTCAATTCCCCGTTTTGTGACCATGTATCCCAGAACTTTTCCTCGAACTACGCTAAAAGTACATTTTGCCGGGTTTAACCTCATGTCATGCTCTCGCAGCCGGTTAAAGAACTTCCTCAAGTCGACCAAGTGTTGACCATCTGATCCCTTAGAATGGATAATCATGTCATCAACATAAACCTCGATCTCTTTACGGATCATGTCATGGAAGAGCGCGGTGACTGCTCGCTGATTAGTGGCGCCGGCATTCTTCAGACCAAAGGGCATAACCGTATAACAAAAGGTTCCCCAAGGGTTGGTGAAGGCAGTCTTTTCCTGATCCTCTTCAGCGACCTTAATCTGATTGTAAGCCGCAAATCCATCCACGAACGACTTGACTTCGTAACTGGAAGTAGTATCCACCAACAGATCGATATTGGGCAAGGGAAAATCATCCTTCAGGCTAGCCTTATTTAGGTCCCTGAAGTCTACACAAACCCTGACTTTGCCGTTCGACTTGGTCACCGTCACTATGTTTGCTAACCACTTTGGGTACTCAACCACTCTAATGAAACCCACCACGAGCGGCTTCTCTATTTCTTCTTTGACTGGAGAGACCATTAGGCTTAATGGCGGAGCTTACGTTTTGCACGGCTTACAGGTCGGGGGTATTCGGTGCTTAACAACGGTTGAGGTATCCAACCCGGGCATGTCCTTGTAGGACCAGGCAAACACGTCAGTATTCCTTGAGAAATTCAATGAGGGCTTTTCGCTCTTCCCGATGAAGAAGCGCCAATTTGTGTCTCTTTGGGCTCTTTTGTAGTTCCCAAATTCACCGTAGTCAATACTTCATCGGTAGCTTGGGCCCGATTGTCCTCTCGCTCAAAAACCTGCTTTATATTATCATTTAAAAAGTTTTCGTCTAAAAAGTCTGTGTCCTCTTCAAATGAATCTTTATTAACCACTTTTAAGTCATTAAGATTTGTTTTAGTTAACTTATCATTTGTTAAGGTGGCAATTAAGGGATATGCAGAAAGGTCAACCATTTCATTCAACGCAAAAGGGAAGATAGAGTCAAAGACACGGCGATGATCATCGGCCGTGAGAGTATCAGACCTATCTAGAGACTCGAACTTCGATAACAACGGACTACGAGGGCGACTCAAGATTACAGGGAAAGACTTAGACTCAGACACACCAGGACAAGGGGTCAGCCTGAGCTTTTCGATCATAACTTTCCGGCTAGCGATCGGTCCCTTGAAGGAAGTCCAATTCCGGAGCGGCATCTCTGAAGTGCTGATAAAGGTGCGCAGATCAATCTCTTTGTCTCCATCAAACTCGATTACTGATACGTAATCATTCCCAGTCAGAAGATCAACCACAGGTACATAGTAATCGGTGCCTTTGGTGGTAACACTATCCCCATAAACGATGGTCAGCTCGCCGTCTTGGACAAAATTGACACACTGGTGCAAGGTTGAAGCAATCCCCTTGACTTGATGCAGCCACGACCTTCCCAAATGTGCATTAAAGGTGACTGGGATATCCATGACCTGGAATTCTATGGGTATCGTCTTCTTACCAAACCACAGGTTCAAAGTAGCAATCCCAAGTATCGTACGGGATGTTGAGTCATATGCTTTAACAGTAAGGGAGGAAGGCTTCAGATCTGTAAACTTGATGCCAAGTAGACTCATGACCTTTGCTGGGAGGATGTTCATTCCAGACCCATTGTCAACTAAAACTTGGGGGAGACGCCGTTCATCTAGTTGAACCGTGATGAAGAGAGGCTCATTATGATCAGCTCCAAACTGGGGGAGATCAAGGTCTGTGAAGGTTACCATACAGCAAGAGCTACTACTCCCTGGGCTTGGTGGTTTTTCCTTTTCATTCTTGGCATTAGGCAGCAATTCCGGCTCCTTTTGGTAATGCTCAGCGCTTGAAATGATGGTGGCATTCTGTGTAGGAGGTGCATCGGGTTTCATGCCAGTGTCCAGGACCTTCCTCATAGCTAAGATGCATTCGGGGAAAGTGACCTCTTCTCTGGTAATTCTGATGAGGATTTTTGCCTTGCTTCTGGGCGGGCTTGATTTGACAATGGTTACTTTCTCTTTGGGGAGGATAGGAGTCAGTCTTCCTTCTTCCAACAGATTTTCGACTATCTGCTTGGATCGGACATTCGAGAATCCCTTCCCTAAAGCATTGTAAGCAGTGTTGAATTCCATTACGTCCACATATTCAGCCCCAGAAAAATCCATGGCTTTCATGTCCTCAGATACATAGTCGTCCTCTGAAGCCTCTTCAACTTTCTGACTGTCGGTCTCCATTTCATCATACACATTTTCCCTTTCGCTTTTGCAAACGGGGCAGCCACAAGTAAAGGACCGACAACATTCCTTTCCGCCGCTCGACACATTGACCCGGTATATCTTAGTCCAGATGAGGAATACCCGGGGTCCTTTTTCGGGTGCAGAAACTTTTAAGAACGCATCGTGCGGGTCCATGGGTATGAAGGCAACTGGAGTGGCGTTGAATGTGCGCTCGCTCGAAAAAATAAAAGGAGTCGCCACGCCATGCTTTTAGAGGTGCACTTTGAAAAACCTTTTTTAAAGAGAACGGGTTCGGGGGTCAGGTTACGTGTTGGGAAGAACCGAGAGTTCACCCAACACGCCTCGTCCGTAGACGAGTCTTTCTAATTTAGACATCCAAATAATTCAAAGGAACGTGCAAACGATGATAATAGACAAGTGCGATAAACATGAATTTTATTGAATAAGCAAGATCATTACAACTTGTAGACCCGATTGTCAGTGAGGCCACATCCCTTCTGACAATAGAACGAGTTACAAAAGAAATCAGGTCTTCTGCAAAGGATCATCTATGTCACGTGACATAGGAGTCCCTTGTCCAAATATGTCGCATGACATCAATGGTCACCTTGCAGAGACTCACAACTACCAGACCACAGAATGAACACAAAATTACAATTGAAACTAGATCTAGGCACTAAACAACATGAACATACTACTGAGTATTAAAATAACCAACTAAAACAAACCACAACTGAAACATGGTCCCTGCAGATGGTCACGACATGTCGCGTGACACAGGACTCCTCATGTCCCAATGTGTCGCGTGACATAGTGTAATCATCTGCAGGTACCTCAAAGCGAGATGCGAGATCCAACAGATGCACAACAATTATACCAGAATCAATAAGAACAACATGAATTAGGTACGAATCGATCAAAGGAGTGTGGATATGGGAGATCCACACTCCTTTGACATCCAAATTGCAAGTCTAAGTAGATCACATCATAAGCAAGCAATTGGACTCAAGTATAAACGATTTAAACAGAGAGATTGCAGTTGCCACTTGATAATCTGAGGCAGATGGAGCCTGATTATCAAGTGGAGAAGAAGAGAGAACAATTAAACAAATAGATGAGAGAGAGAGAAGGAGAGATTAGTTACCCTTGTAGTCCTCAACTCTTACACCAATTTAGGTGTAGGAGTCTTCGATTCAGCTTCTGGAATGGAGATCCAAGCATGAATTGAGAGCTGGATTGGAAGATTTGAAGTGTATGGGGAAGTAAGAGAGGAATTGGGTTGAAGAGAGGTGAGAGGTGAGGGAATTGGAGGGGAATTGGGTAGTTTTGGTGAGGGAGCAAGAGAGAGAGAGTTTCTGGGGTAATTTTTGTAGAGTTACATTAGGAGGCTGAAATTCGGATCCCAAAGCGAGAGGGTAGGGTCTTATTTATAGGCTGTGATCCATGGTAGCCTTGTGTCGCACGACGTAACGTAACCACTTTCCATGCTTCGACTTGTCGCGTGACACAAGGTGACCATAACCGTTTTGGCGCCAAATGCGGTTACGGAACCTTCTTGGATAATACATAAAAAGTCCAAAACAGATTTATTCCTTTTAGGTCCCTTAGCCTGAGCAAAGTACAAAAAAGTACTTCCTTCGCGTGAAACTTATGAAATGTTTCTGGAAGTCTTGGGATGGACCGGGAATTTACCAAAATGCCCCTAAATGCAATTTTATCATATTAAAATGCATCTAGAAAGGTCGCGAATTGGATTAGCGTACTTACAGAGCCCCTCGGCAACGTCACTTAATGAAGAAGTGAGGTTGTCGATAAAATAAGACTCAATCCCAATGAGCGGCTGGGGAATAAGGCGGAGGGCTGGACGATGATCTGGGGAATCGGATGGCTGGACCTTTTGAGAAAGGATTCCTACGTATCCCGGGGAGGGAATCAAGCCAAATCGTAGTTCGGACTATTAGGGGAGTCACCCAATACTCGACTGTACGGTTGTCACCCAATACTCGACTGTGCGGTTGTCACCCAATGCTCGACTGTGCGGTTGTCACCCAATGCTCGACTGTGCGGTTGTCACCCAATATTCGACTGTGCGGTTGTCACCCAATATTCGACTGTGTGGTTGTCACCCAATATTCGACTGTGTGGTTGTCACCCAATACTCGACTTTGCGGTTGTCACCCAATACTCGACTGTGTGGTTGTCACCCAATATTCGACTGTGCGGTTGTCACCTAATACTCGACTGTGCGGTTGTCACCTGATACTCGACTGTGCGGTTGTTACCCAATACTCGACTGTGCGGTTGTTACCCAATACTCGACTGTGCGGTTGTCACCCAATACTCGAATGTGCGATTGTCACCCAATATTCGACTGTGTGGTTGTCACCCTATACTAGACTGTGCGGTTTTCACCCAATATTCGATTGTGCGATTGTCACCCAATATTCGACTGAGAAATCAGTAGCTGCCGGAGGGACTGATGCTATGGTTTATCTTCTTGGGGATTGATGTAGGCTGGGAGGGTCCTATGCTACTAAATGCTGTGATGGTTCTTTGAGTGCGGGGCGGTTTCTTGTCGACTTGTTCGGCTTTGGGAGTGCAGGACTTTGCTTGATATAACGGGACTTTTTGCTTCTTTGGCAGCGGATTCTTGTTGGTACTTTGGTGACGGGGTTATCTTTGTTGACGATTAACTTCTGTGTCCCGAGCTTTGCTTGGTGACCCAGGGACTTTGCTTGCTGGGCAGCGAATTCTTATTGATGGTTGGATGGTGGGGCCATTGATCTTGATGCGCCCTGCTGGGGAGATTCAAATAGGCACGGATTCTTTGTCTTGGCTTTGCTTTGAGGGACAATATTTGAGATTCGGTGCAGCTCCGTTGATCATTGGACTTGCGGGGGTAAATGTGGCTGCCGGAGGGTCTTAGGCTATAACTGCTGTTGACGATTTCCGGGTGGCCATTCACGGGACGGGTTCGGCAGAAAATGCGCCCTTGCAGGAACGGGCTCACGGCGAAAATGTTGCCCTATGGGAACGGGCTCTGACTGAAAATCTGCTCCTATGAAAAATGGCCTCTTACTGAAAATCTGCCCACGGGCTCTTGGTAATGATCTGCCCCTGGGAACGGGCTCTTAATGAAAATTTGCCCACGAGCTCTTACTGAAAATCTTCCCACGGGTTCTTAGTGAAAATCTGCCCACGAGCTCTTACTGAAAATCTACCCTATGGAAACGGGCTCTGACTGAAAATCTGCCAACAGGCTCTTGGTTGATAACTTCATTTGTCTTGAACATGCCTTAAAGTCGAAATTTGGTGGTGAGCATTATTGCACTGGATGCAGGGCGATTTGGGGCTCTTTTTTTTTTTTTTTCTTTTCGACAAGCATTGCTTGGGGAGGTAGGCTGAGACTCTGTCGGAGTTATCTTTGGTGAGTCCGGGCACTACGAGATAACAAAGGCGGGTACGCCACTGCGGGATTTGGAATCCTGTCCAAGATTGCGATTCGAGGGCAATCCCCACGATTAAATTTAGATCACGATTATTGTACCCTACGGGGGAAAACACAACACTCTAGGCACCTAGAACTTTATTAGACTCTTCGCTTATGCATTATTAATCTTTTGTTGCACAAGTCCATCTCAGCTAGGGAGAATATGAACTAGGGAGGTTTTTTTTTTGCATGACTTGATGGGCGGATATGTAGGTAGCCATTATGCTATGAGGGATTGTGTATAGGACGAAAGTGCTTATAATGAGGTGGACCCTCTCCCGTGAGGCAGGGAAACAATATGGCGCAGCCAGGCAAGTCGGGGACGCTTCCAGGAGTACAGATTGCAGCGGGTCCATTTCTAGTGAGGACAAAGTGTATCGCGCGTCTGAGACAACAAGCGGCGAGAGGGGAGCGAGAGAACGATCTCGGCTTGGCGAAGCCCCAGTTGATAGTGCAAAGCAATCTTGGAGGGAATCTGATATGGAGAGCCGGAGGGATACCTTAATCAAAGCCCCAGCTTGAGGAAATTTCATGCAGCTTCGTCGCAGGCAGAGTCATCTTGTGGCCGAGGAGGCAACCCATGATTTCAAATCACAGTCAATCAGTCGCTAGACAAGACTCAGAAATGTTTATGTGCAGGGGCATATCTTTCAAATGGTGGGAAATGAATCCCGATTCTGTATGACACTCTCGCTTTAGGTTTGACTCTTTTGGGAGAGTATAAGCATCACAAGGTGTGGAGAAGTGTATGAAAGCCCCTGCTGACCGAAACAGTGTTTAGCTCTATCTTCCTATGATGTAGAAAGGGAAGACTTATCGAGACACTTGAAAACCTGTCTTATTCGTGATGATCACAAAGATGCTTGAAACCTTTTATTGATGTTCGGGTTATTCAACCAACAAAGCCGATATGAACAAATATTCTAATTAATCATGTGGAGAAAGCCCACTGATATCGAGATCAAACTCGGAAAGATGAACAGTGTATGGGCATGGTCCTTGAGGAGACCGGATTTTCTGAGATTTGTTTGTGATTTCGATCGGACCAATTATGTTTGCCTACGTTCCCCTCCTTGGGAGGAGCTCAGGTCGCCGTAGTTCGGGCTTATCCCGAATGAAAAGAATGAACGTTGGAGAAACAGATGTGAAGCCCCAGTGGGACATTCACGGCAGGTGTTTACGGAGGAGAAACGAAATATGCTCACATGAAACATCGAATGAACGGATAGAATTTGCACAATCTTCGCTTGACGGTCCTTTGAGCCGGGATGGATTTGGCTCCGCTTTAAGCAACAATCTGTTTTTGATCTCGACGATATTGGAATGAAACTGCTACCCGGTAGGAACTGCGACTGGGTCTCGGGATTTCGATCGGTCTTCGGGTAATTTGGAAAATCATGACCTCTTAAAACGAGAGGTTGGCTAGGCCTTTTGCTGACTGAACCTCTAAAGATGAGGGGTTGGTTCTTGGGATATGTTTGGGATTTCTATGGTGAGGGAATCCATGATTGCATCTTCAATGCCTCTAAGAATGAGAGGTCTATCATGGCTTTGGCAAGGGCAAAGGTAAGGGTAATGGTAATGTCCTCCAAAATCGAGAGGACGGCTTGGGATCGGTTAGAGGTAATGGTGAGGAGGACATCCATGCTGTCTCTTTATTCACTCTGAGACTCCTTTTGAGTAATGATTGAATCCTTTGACTTTTGCTTTCGAGAGGATCACTGGGGACTAGGCTCTCTTTCTTTTCTCTCTTATTTTTATTCTTTTTTTTATTATTATTTTTTGAATTCTTGTCTCTCTCTTTTTTTTCAATTTTGCCTTTGAGAGGAGCATCTCAGCTAGTCCCCAGGATGGATCATTGCTTTCCGCCGTTCTTTGAACCTGGGAACGGTCAATCTTCTTTAAAACACGGGAGTCCCACGGATAGTCCCTCTTCTTTTGGCGATGGTTAAACATGTTTCAAATATGCCGATCTTGAAATGAAGGGGATATTGGTTAGCTGAGGGTAAGGTAAAGGTTTTCCTAGGGGTGAAAGGTTTCAACCGCAGTCCCTAGGATGATCGAGCGAGATCAAGTCTTCATTTGCTTGCTTAAGTTTACTCTCAGAAAGATCCGTGCAAATTCATCGAACAACGAGATGATGAAGACGATGAAAGGTATGTGAGCATATGGGACGCGAGATGGGGAGTTGGTGAGCCCCACTTTGAGAAGGATATCAGTCGATTTTCTCACTCCGATCAATTTAAACATTAGTCATTTCAAAGCGTTGGTCGGTGAGCAGCACAAGTGATCATTTGGAATAAGACCATTTCAATCGAGTGTAACGTAGGTGTGCTAGTAATGTCTCGAGTCTAGCAAGAATAGAAACAAAGATTTTTATCACTGCAAAGCAAAAATTGGTCCAACTTGGACTCGACGGACTCATGTCCGACAGTGAACATTCTAGTCCCTACGAGGACTGATCGACTGCATCAACATTCGGACGGGAGGAAGGGTATCGTTGCTATCGGTGTGGTGAGGACCCTTCTCAATCTTTCTGTCCTTCACAAGTCGTCCTCCTTATCTTTAGCAATCTGAGCAAGCACCCGGTCCTCCCGCTTGCGAGGGAAAATAGTTTCAAGGGTAGCTCACCACTTTTCACTGGATACACTATTTGCACTCTGCTGAACCATGGGATATGAACTTCCAGACTGGTGGGCCATAATTTTCTCTGCACCGAGCATTTTGGATTCCGAATCAGATGGACGACCGCTCGGGCATTTTAACTGCTTCCACCTTGGGAATATGGACCAATGATCGCCAGGAACAGGAGCACGCACCCAACATGCCGTAGCCTTGCAGAGGTGAAGAGGTAAGAGCGTGTATAGACGGAGGGTAGAGTACTTTGAGAAAGTATGGGAGAGGGAAGAACGGGAAAGGAGACGGACTCCTGCAACACTTATTAATGTTCAAGTAAAAATCAGTCTCTTTTAAGTCCTATGAACAGTTGGGAAAGGCTAATCCTTTATTTCACGCAATCTAAACCTCGGGGGAACCTATGGACACATCATTCACAAATACACCAAATGTATTGGTTCAATATTAATAATAGGCAATAGTACCTAAACAAAACCAAAGCATTTATGGGACGGACGAGCAGCCCCAATTTCAGGAGAAATTTGGACAGCATAACGGGTATTCCTGAAGAAATTCAAGGAAAAATCCGGCATGACCTCTCGTCGGTGCACGTTGACAAAGCGACATGATCTCTCGTTAGAACATGCCGTGGGAACGACATGTCCTTTCGTGAAACAATGTTGCGTTGGCAACATGCCCACACGTGCTTGGTTTTGGGATAGGTAGGAAAGTCTATTAAGAATTTTTTGAAACAAAATATTTTAGTGTATTTAAAAAATGTCTTGTCAAAAACCAACCGTTTTGGATAAGGTTAAATGTGTGGTGCCACCTATAACGCGCTAGGGAGATGGGTTTGACATTAGGCGCTCAAACGTAGGCGAATATTATCACCGTCCGCGATGCCGTCAATCGCACCCGAAGGTTCTAAAGCTATGTGACGTAGTGTGCGGATGACTATATTCTTTTATTTAGAAAAAAAAATTCTATTTATTTATTTATTAAGAAAAAGATAACACACACACACTCTCTCAGGGAAGAAAAAAGAGAACAACAGTCAGCTGAGCAATCTTTCTCTTGATTCAAGGGACTGCCCTCAAACCAAAACCTGAAACCTGTCCAGTGACTAATCCTGTCGCGTGACACAGAACAGCATGGGACAAAGCTGTCGCACGACCAGGAGAGTCACTGAACCAAAACTCCTGCAAAACTGAGATTTGCCCCTGCCTCCCATTGGCAAGGGATGAAACAAACCAGTAAAGCAACACATAAAAACCACAAGCAACACACAAAAGGCATACAAGTTGTAAGATCTCATAAAATGCATGTATCACACATGATTATCAAGGATGCACATAAAATGAATACATTGGATGTCTAAACGAACGAAAGCATGACCCTCTTAGTTTTTGAAAAAACTGGTTTTCAAAAAGCATATCCCCAGCGGAGTCGCCATTGAATGTGCGCTCGCCCGAAAAAATAAAAGGAGTCGCCACGTCATGCTTTTAGAGGTGCACTTTGAAAAACCTTTTTGAAAGAGAACAGGTTCGGGGGTCAGGTTACGTGTTGGGAAGAACCGGGAGTTCACCCAACACGCCTCGTCCATAGACGAGTCTTTCTAATTTAGACATCCAAATAATTCAAAAGAACGTGCAAACGATGATAATAGACAAGTGCGATAAACATGAATTTTATTGAATAATCAAGATCATTACAACTTGTAGACCAATTGTTCGGAAGGCCACATCCCTTTACAGCAATAAGATCAGATTACAAAAGAAATCAGGTCTTCTGCAAAGGATCATCTATGTTGCGTGACATAGGACTCCCTTGTCCAAATATGTCTTGGACATCAATGGTCACCTTGCAGAGACTCACAACTACCAGACCACAGAAACTTTAAATGAACACAAAATTGCAATTGAAACCAGATCTAGGCACTAAACAACATGAACATACTACTGAGTATTAAAATAACCAACTAAAACAAACTACAACTGAAACATGGTCCCTGCCGATGGTCACGACATGTCGCGTGACACAGGACTCCTCATGTCCAAATGTGTCGCGTGACATAGTGTAACCATCTGCAGGTACCTCACAAACTGAGATGCAGATCCAACAGATGCACAACAATTATACCAGAATCAATAAGAACAACATGAATTAGGTACGAATCGATCAAAAGAGTGTGGATATGGGAGATCCACACTCCCTTGACATCCAAATTGCATGTCTAAGTAGATCACATCATAAGCAAGCAATTGGACTCAAGTATAAACGATTTAAACAGAGAGATTGCGGTTGCCACTTGATAATGCGAGGCGAGATGGAGCACGATTATCAAGTGGAGAAGAAGAGAGAACAATTAAACAAATAGATGAGAGAGAGAGAAGGAGAGATTAGTTACCCTTGTAGTCCTCAACTCTTACACCAAGTTAGGTGTAGGAGTCTTTGATTAAGCTTACGAAATGGAGATCAAGCACGGGCGAGAGCTGAATTGGAAGATCTAAAGTGTATGGAGAAGTAGGAGAGGAATTATGTTGAAGAGAGGTGAGAGGTGAGGGAATTGGAGGGGAATTGGGTAGTTTTGGTGAGGGAGCGAAGAGAGAGAGAGTTTACGGGGTAATTTGTGCGAGTTACATTAGTAGGCTAAAATTCGGATCCCAAGGCGAGAGGGGTAGGGTCTTATTTATAGGCTGCCTGAGTCCATGGTAGCCTTGTGTCGCATGACGTAACGTAATCACTTTCCATGCTTCGACTTGTCGCGTCACACAAGGTGACCGTAACCATTTTTGGTGCCAAAATTGGTTCTGGAACCTTCTTGGATAATACCTAAAAAGTCCAAAACAGATTTATTCCTTTTAGGTCCCTTAGCCTGAACAAAGTACAAAAAAGTACTTCCTTCGCGTGAAACTTATGAAATGTTTCCGAAAGTCTCGGGATGGACTGGGAATTTACCAAAACGCCCCTAAATGCAATTTTATCATATAAAAATGCATCTGGAAAGGTCGCAAATTGGATTGGCATACTTACAGGCGTTCGGATCCATAACTCTCTTTAGTGATTCCATGCACACGATGTGTTTGAGGGGTTCAACAGTGATTCTTACAGTTGTGATTCCATTAGTGCTAGGGGAGGGAGAAAGAGACCCGATGACGTTTACAAATTCGTCGTCTGCCGGCTGCTGGAAACCTCCTTTCTTGATTAGCGCTTCAATGAAATTTCTCCATTCACCTACTAGGTTTTTGTAGGGGACATTGTGCTCCAGGATTTCGGATCCATATTGCTCTAATGGACTCTGTTGTTCCTCAACCTCTGAAGTGTTCGGGCATTGGCTACAGTCGCCTTTTGAGAGGACTTCTTCGTAGGGGTCCGTTTCCATTGGCATCTGATCCATATTTACTGGCGGCTCTTCGTCGTCACTAGCTGACAACCACCCATTATGCCTTGCACCCATGAGGTTATCCCCGGCATGGTTACCCCAAACTGATTCTGGATTCAGGGCTTCAATCGACTCTTCACTTTCGTCATCATCACTGTCATCACTATCATCAGAATCGTCATCCCACACCACCTGAACTTTGGCTAAGAGAGAGCGCCGATCATATCTATTACGGGAGGATGGGTGCGTGCAACCACAGAAGTTATCATAAGCCCCCAATGCTAGAAGTGACAACTGCGACTCAGCCTCTCCTCCCAGGAATTGAGGGGAAAGAGTGAGAGGGGGCGGTATGTACTTAACTCCAGGTAGGATATGGAAGCCATCTTCTTCCTTCGATCCTTCACCTTCACTGCCCTTGGGACTGTACTCGGCTTCCCCTAAAACCATTTTGCAGAAATGTATTGATTCAAGGAGTGCTTCAGCTTCCTTACTGATAAGCCCCAATATAGGTACCCGCCTAAAGCTTTCTCATTCGATCCTTCTTGAATGCTCTAGCCATCTTGTGTAAATGACTTTCTCGTGGTTTAATCTGAACAGCCCAAGTTCTCCAGTGTCAGCTTTCCCTTTCTCCGAGAAGTAGGGATCTTCGTATTCTTGCAAGAAACTGCTAATATGGGACCAGGGAGGATTGGTTTGTTCACTACTTTCAAGGCTGAGTGGGAATCCAAATTCAGGGTCCTCGACATTCTGCCCCCTACTCTGACCTTGATCTGGCCCTACACTTTGGCCCGACATTCGACTGCTGAGCTGGATCAACACCCGCATTCGGACCCAAACCCACTGAAGCTTGCGAATCTGCCATCTCTGAGACTGCTGGAAATGAATCCCTGAATGGAGAAAAATTGATTAATCGACCACCCGGAACTCTGACCCAGTACTTGCACGCTGAAAGGGGTAGAGAACTGTTTTAGGTAGGGGAGAGGATAGGCTTAGGACGGACTCATGCATATGCTTTATTTAACTGATTTAAATAAAAACTATTTTTATTAATCCTAAGAATGATTGGAAAAGGGGGACACCTTCTTTTTCGCAGTCTACAATATTCCTGGACTGGTGGGTTCCATCACTACGTCTATAGACCCCCTGTATTCCACCTGTATTGCACCTCCGGGACGGACAATCCTGACAGAGGTCCTATAGGGCACGTGGAACCCACCAATCAAAAGGCAAAACAGACCTATGGGCATACAAGTCAAAACCAGTCAAACTCAAGATTTTCAAAACCAAGTCCAAGTCAAAACGTCTAGACTCGGGAGGAGAGAGGGTCGAAAGTACGTTTGAATGTACGAGACCACAATTTGCAGGTAAAATCCTGAAAAAAAAATTGTGATGACCTCTCCTCTTTTCGAGTCGAAAATCTGGCATGTCCTCTCCTCGCTTCGTGGCGAAATTTTGGAATGACTTCTCGTTAGCATGTGCCAAGAATTCGACATGGTCTCGCGTTAGCACATGTCGAAAATGTGTCATGACCTCTTGCGAAGCCAAGTCGAGAAATCGACATGTACCCACGTCGAGACATGTCAAAGCTTTGACATGTACTCACGTTGAGTTACGTCGTAATTTTGTCATGAAGAAGGGGAGTTTTCCAAGACATTCGAGAGGAAGCATGACTCGGACTTTGTGAGAAAATTTTGAAAACCGAGTTTGAAAAATGTTTTGAAAAGTATTTTGCCAAAAACCAACCGGTCACGGTAGAAAGTGTGTCACGAACAAGTGTTGGCTCCTATTCTATTGGCTAGGAGGACATTAGGCGCTCAAGCGTAAGCGAAACACGTCACTGTCCGCGATGCCATCCGTACACTCCCGGGTTCTAACTCTATGTGCGGGTAGCGTGCGAGTAGTGTGAAGGTATCTTCTAGGAAAATGTTTTTTTTTTCGCTTTTTTGTTCTATTTTTTTTCTAAATTCAATAAGTATGGAAAAAGGAAAAGAATGAGTCCAAAAAGCACGACAAAAGGGGACTGCCCCAAATGCGAGGATCACCGGTTGTATATCAGAATCATCCTACCTGTTCATCGATCGAACTGCTCTGCCTTTGCATTCCTATGTTGTCTGACACAGGACATCCCAGGATGAGGATGTCGTCCGACATAGGGATGCTCACCAACAAAGCCAAGCAAATAGTAAGGGAGAAGCCCCACCATCCAAAATACCACATACCAAGGCATATAAAGCATATAGGCACAGAAGCATGGCATGGCACATAGGAGAACACATAATGACACAAATCACACACAAGGAGTATGAAGAAATTGTCCAAGTTGATTTAAAGAAAGTTAGACCCTCTTAAGAAAAGCTTTTCCTTTTTCAAAAAGAAGAAGAATGATATTGGTACGTGGGATTGTTAGACCACAATTTATCCCAGGCCCCGGGTTAGGAAGCGATACAGGAAATTTAGTGGTTTCCACCTATATACCAAACATCACTCATTTTTTTTATTAAAATAAAAGCTTTTCAATGTTTTCCCCAGTAGTCGCCCTGAATGTACGATCTCCGAAAAATAAAACAAAACAAATCCTTTTCATGTTTTTGTTTTAATAAATTTTTCTTTTGTTTTTGGGAGTCGCCATGCCGTTTTTAAAGGAAAACATTTAAAAACCTTTTTTTAAAGAGAATTTGGGTTCGGGGGTCAGGTTACGTGTTGGGAAGAACATGAGAGTTCACCCAACACGCCTCTTTCGAGACTTTCAATCAAGCAATGGACAATTATGATCATTCAAAGTGTGTGTGATTCGTGTCTACAAACAAGGCATTTAAACTTGGATTTCATTGATGGTATTCAGAATGGATACAACTTGTGAGCCATGACAGTGGGCCACACCCTTACAAATGGGGACTTGCATTACAAGGTAGAGGATGAGACAGTCTGTCCAAGGAACTCGGATGTCGTCCGACACAGGGCTTCCTCAGAGAGGGATGTCGGACGACATAATATCTCCTGGTCAGATTGTCTCTTACAACACCAAAGCTACTCTGGAATTTAGAACAATGTTATTTTAACTAGGAAGAGACACTATTCAGGGTCTAAGACCAGTTTGGGGTTGATTGGAGTGAGAAAAGTCAAGATTGACTTTTAATGATACGGATGTCATGTGACATGGACCCAAGGTTGTCCATGTCACATGACAAACCGCCTCCATCAATGGATTGCACCCAAACAGATCTTAGGCTCCCCAAATAGTGATAAATGAACTAGGACTACTTAAACCCAGCTTTGAGTCACAAAGGGGGATCAATCTTGGTAGATCTGAAGTCCTTGAAAGTTAAACAACTTTCTGGGAACTCTATGTCATATGACACAGGACCTCTTGAGGAGTCCCATGTCGTCCGACATAGGCGGCCTTTTTCAGTGCCCTTCAGCAGATTGATCCCACCTTGCTCTCAATGCACAACTAAGCTATATTATTAACTGAAAGCAGTAGAATAGTAACACTACATGAGTATTATGGGAGGATCACATGGCTTTAATGGCCAAATGTGATGAACCACATATTTATGGCCATTATCATGTAGCCATCACCTCCTAACTCAAACAAAACTAACCAAGATGCAAACTTTAATGCAACTAAAGCTACCAAATGTCCAGATCTGAGGTGAGGAGATGTGAATATGGAAGATTCACATCTCCACCACCTTTATCATGCAAAGAATCCCAAATATTCACATGTTATTGAGCAATATAAGCATGCAATGTAAATAAATGAAGGTGCAAGGTATAATCAGAGAGAGAGGGAGTTTAGGGACTACCTATTATAGTCCACAAGGTAAAAGCACCAGTAGTATGGTGTTTACCCCTTCAACATACCAACAAAGGAAGTCTTTCTTTGGATCTTGGCTTGGATGTGTGTATGTATGAGGAAGGAGGTGAGTGTCTGTGTGAGAGAGAGAGGGTGAGCCTCTATTTTGACAGAGTTTCCTTACTTACCAAAGTCCTCCCTAAAATGATCAGCCATGCCCTTTATTTATAGGCATGCTGATGGGAGGTCCTATATTGGATGACAGAGGGCATTAACTACCTTTGGGTGGCCCTATGTCGGACGACACCGGTCAACATTTTGACAAAGCTGGGCTGCAGGAAGGCAGGCCCAATGGATTGAATAACCAGATGGATAATTGGGCTCAAAAATGCATTTTAACAAATAAATGAGCCCAAAAATCAAGGAAAGTGGACCCAAAAACAAGAGTTCGGGTCGGGGTACTCACAACATGGTGGTCAGCTGGTTGACAAAATGGCTGATGTACTGTAGTTTGCCCATAATGCTTTTGACCTCTGTCTGGGTTCGAGGTGGCCTCATGTACATAATGGCCTTGATCTTTCGGGGGTCGACTTCAATACCTCGCTCCGTGACCATATACCCAAGCACTTTTCCCCTTGTCACTCCAAAGGTGCATTTAGCAGGGTTCAGTCTCATAGAATGATGTCTCAACCTCTCAAAGAACTTTCGCAAGCCGACAAAGTGTTGTCCATCCTGACCTTTGGAGTGGATTATCATGTCATCGACATAGACCTCAATTTCTTTGTGGATCATAGACCTCAATTTCTTTGTGGATCATGTCGTGAAAGAGTGCGATTCTTTGCCCTACGATATGTAGCCCCGACATTCTTAAGCCCAAATGGCATAACGGTATAGCAGTATGTTCCCCCACGGCATGGTGAAAGTGTCTTTTCTTGGTCCTCCTCGGCCATCTTGATGCAGGTTGTAGCCCAAAGCCATCAACGAAGGATTTGACTTCGTAGTTAGCCGTGGCGTCCACGGAAATGTCTATGTTTCGCAAGGGATAATCGTCCTTGGGGGTGGCCTTGTTCGAGATCCGGAAATCTACTGACACACCTTCCCGTTGGCCTTAGTCACAATCACAATGTTGGATAGCCATGTCGGATATTCGATGACTACGATGAATCCTACCCGCAGTAGCTTCTCAATCTCTTATTTGACTGTAGAGACCACTCGGCTTGATCTTTCTCGGTTTACGCTTTGCGGCTTAGCATACGGTGCTAGAGGGATTACGTGCTCCACAATTGAAATGTCTAGCCCAGGCATATCCCTGTATGACCATGCAAACATGTCCATGTGTTCTCTGAGCAGATTGACCAGTCTGTCCCGTTCAACCCCCTAGAAGAAGTTCCCAATCTTTGTCTCTTTAGGTTCCTCGACAGTACCCAAGCTAACACTTGTCAAAACCTCCTCGGCAGCTTGGGTCCGGTTTTCCTCTTTGTCTGTAACCTGCTTAAAGATTTCTTTAATGTATTGTTCATTTAGTGTGTTTGCATCTTGTTCAAATGATTCATTATTAACTGTTGTTAAGTTTTTATTTAATTTATCATTTGTTAATTTGGGAATAAGGGGATACTCAGAAAGATCTGTCATTTCATTCAAAGCGAAAGGAAAGATGACATTGGCTACATATTCATAATCCTCAAGCGTGAGGGCTTCGGATGACTCGGAGGACTGGAATTCAAAGACTCCTGACTCAAGGGTATGGACAACAGGGTGTTTGACACGACTGGGCTGAGAGGGACGGGGTACCAATCCAAGCTCCGTGATCATTTGCTGTCGGCTGGCTATCAGCCCTGAGAATGTCTCCCAATTCCTTAAAGGCATCTCTGACTTAGTCACCAAAGTGCGGGGATCAAAAGGTTCTTCACCACCATCTCCAATTACAGCAACTATTTCGTCATCTGAGCTGAAGTCGATCAAATTAGGAATCTGCACCTCTTCATCAAACTATTTACGCAAACCAAACTCACTTTGTCTTCACTCTTTTGGTAGCTTCTATCTGGCTGATTTTCGGAAGTGCTAACTCGAAGGCAAAGAAATCCATTACCCCTGATGGGAAGAGTGCTGACTCTTTGAAGCAGTTTGGGTTTCCTTTGAAGGTATACTTGTTCTGAACAGTAGTGGTAGCCCCAGGAATGTCCGGCAAGTCAAGGAACATTCTCCGAACAGGATTCGCTGGTTTTCCTCAAACTTTCTCAAGGTTCTCCAGAAGAGTTTTTCTCAAGGAGATCTGTCTATCACTTTCATCGTATTGGGTCCAACCTCTTGTGAAGTACTGGGCCAGAGACAAGCTGTAAGGATGGAGACATATCCCTTCACTTATTTTCTCCTGAACTGTGCCTTTAGCTTTTCTGTCATCCCAAGAATTCGGTTTGTATCCCAAGCCATGTCGGGTGGTCTGTTCCTTCAAATCAATGATAGTATTGCGACCCTGAAGCCTTTTACCCAGTCCAAGCCCCGGAAGATAGCCCATCTTTCTCATCATTCACATGGCAGGAGGTATTCTGTCAGAGGTAACAGTGAGGTCGGTGCAACACACTTGAGCTTTGGAGGAAGCTACAGAGAATCCGGTTAAGGCAAACCCTTCATCATCATGTTTGATCTCCAGTATCGGGATACCTCCCGTGCTGGTTCCTTCCACTGTGACACTGTCTCCATAGATAGTAGTAATAGCCCCATCACTTGACTGGAATTTGACGCATTGGTGCAATGTAGAGGCTACCCCATTTATCTAGTGAATCCAAGGTCGTCCCAGCAAAGCAGTAAATGAAATGGGAATGTCAATCACTTGGAAGTCAACATCCATGGCCTTTTTCCCAAACCACAACTTGAGAGTAGCAATTCCCAGAACTGATCGTGCAGTGGAGTCGTAGGCCTTAATAGTCTGACTGGAAGGCTTCAAATCTGTTGGCTTCAAATCTAACAAATCCATCATTTTTGCTAGCAGGACGTTCATTGCAGATCCTCCGTCAACTAATACCCATTGTAACCGGCATTCTTCCAACTGGACTGTGATGTAAAGGGGTTCGTTATGACTAGCCCCATATTTTGGCAGGTCTAGGTCAGTGAAGGTGATGATGTTTCCATAGTGGATACTTCTAATCATCTAGATGACCTCATTTGGGGTGACATCTATGGGCACCATGGTCTTGGCCAAACATTCTTCTAGCTTCAGTTTGTGAGGGTATGAGGAGGTTAATAGGGACCACAGGGAGATATTGGCCTGAGTACACTTCAACTGAGTCAGCACCGGGTCCACTTTTTCAGAGTCTGGCTTTTATGCTTCTGGCGTGTAAGGTCTTTTGTCTGTCTTGGGCTCGGAGACGGCATTTCTTTTGTCACCCTTAGGCTGCTCAACACTCATCTGTCCATACTGAGTCATCACATAGACATTAGACTTTTTCGAGTCATCAGTCCTACCGAAGGATTCCTTCAGCTCCTTCAAAGTTAGAGGCGGGCTTTTCTTTGGCATATGGCCAACTCTGCGATTATCGATTAACAGCACTACCCGAGGCATAGGCAGCTTCCTGAATCTGATCCCAAGTCACTTGTTTTCTGGCCTTTTCTGAGTTCTGACTTCCCCATTGGCCTACCAATTGGCTGATTTCAGTTTCATCTACCTAATTCAAGGCCTTGACAGTTTCATTCAGGCTTTTCAAAGTCAACATACAACAGGAATTATCATTCCCAGGGCTTGGAGCTTTGCTAATGGCTTCCTTGCCTGGACATAGCAACTTTTTAATCAGAGCGGGATCACATTCCTCATCACTGTCAAACATATCCCTTCTCTCTCTAGGGGTCAACCTTCTGACAGCATCTTTGACGTTAGCCAAACACTTCCTGAAATGGGAGATTCCATCATTGAGAAGTATTTCTGCGGGGTCAAACCTCATGGCAGGTTCCTGTTCTTCACCAACAGGAAGGTTTTACAGGCTTTTTGGCTTCGGGCTAACCACTCTTCCACTTTGTTCCTTCCGGCATTTGTGTGTCCTCCTCAGTATCACTACAGTAACTCCTGTGGGAACTTTCATCTTGACTCTGATGACCAATGAGGGCAAAAGCAGGTCGGGATACTTGGCGCCATATAAGGGGTATTCTGGACTCTTCCCCTGACTTAGGGATTACCAAGAAAATATCACTGTCGTCATAAGATAGGAAGGGGACCGGGGTCGCTTCAAACTTCATGACGATTTCCAGAGCTTCCATACATTCTTCTTCGGACAAAGTCTCAGGGGTGATTCTCAACACTGCAATGGAGTCTACTCTTCCCGATGGGGATTTAGTTTCAATGACGCTTACGTGTTCTAGATCAGCGGGTGGAGACCACTTCCCTCTTTCAGCTAAAGCTTCGATCAAGTTGCTCCATTCACCAACCAAGTCTTTGTAAGGAGTGTTGAATTCTAGGATGTGAAATTCATACTGCGCCTTATACGAGATTGCATCCATTTTCTCTTTCGAGCCCTTGCAAAGGTGGACACACTTTGAAGTGATACGAGTCCCTCATTCCAGGTCTTTGATTTTCTACCCTATTTTGTCTTTCGGGTTTCATTTCCATTGGCTCCATGTTCATTCCTTCCACTTTGAACTATCATCATCACTGTAAATCCATCCATTCCTATTCTCATTTCGACTTACTCTTATTTGTCCTTTGTGCGGGAGATATGCAAATTCACGAGGCATTGACGAAGTTGGAAAGGTCGGGTTGATGCTTGGAGTTCGGGATAAGGAAACTTGGTTCATGGTGAGGAGGAGTGAGTCCCATAGGGTAATGCGGGGCGAGTAAATGGGATAGCCGTGGCATTTGCTCTCTCTGTTGGTAGGGAACAAAGCTGGGTCTTATGAGGAGGCGAGGCGACGGGACCACGATGGCACAGGGATGTTGGAAAGGGTGAAAAGGGGTAGTCTTTGGTAAGGGATCGTATGTGGATGGAGGAGGACATTGGTTATAGGGTGGGGAGAGTGAGATGGGCTTACGGAGTCTCATCTTCTACCATAACCAGGGAACCGTTGGACTCAACCACTATCTGAACCCCATGATATTTGAGCGCATCAATGAGCATGGCTTGCTTTGTTCCACATGGACCTTAAGACTGTTTTCCAAGGCTAAGGCTAGCTCTTCTTCCCTAGTCATCTGGTTACCCAAACCACTCTTGTTTTTGTCAAATCGGCCATTCGACTTTACGGGTGACAAAGCGAAGACTCTGGCAAGCTATCTGAGAATTCCGTGCTAACAAGCCGCTGACCCGGTATTCTCACCCACTTCTTTCTCACTGCGGGAAAGGGATAGGAGAGGTTTAGACTCTGGGGTAGGTGTTTAGGCTGAAGGCTCAAGCAATATGCAAATTAAGAATCTTTCAGTTTACTTAAAACAGTGTCTTTTATTAATTTCTATTTGGTTGGAAAAGGGGTTGCCTTTCTTTTTTCGCAACTACTCTAGATCCTGGATCAGTGGGTTCCGTCACTACGTCTATAAGCCCCTCATATTCCACCTGTATTTCTGCCAATTTTCCTTGGCGGAATTTTTGGCAGAGTTTTGCTTGCACGAAGGATCTTGACTTCCGTCATGGGCTAAGGTTTGACCTTTACGGGGGTATGCAACTGGGCTATATGACACGGAATAGACCAAAAACCAACCAAATGTCATGGTTTTGAAATGTGTGACACGGACTGTGCATTCGTCGACACTGGCTGCCATGGGGAGTTTGGGATGATTCCGTGCGCGCCCGGGAGCATCATAATACTGTCCGTGACTGCAACTGAACAACCACCCCAGGTTAAAGGGACGTGCGTGCAAAGTGTACAGGATATATAAGGTACGCGTAGTGTGCGGCCTCCTAAAAATATTCCTTTTTGAGTTAAAACAGAAATTTTCAGAAATGTGTTTTAAATGAATGATTTTTGGGACGGGGGAAATGCAGCAAATAAGCACGTAAATTTTCTGGGATCCGCGGTCGATCTTGGGCTGAATAGCCCCAAATTTGTCAAAGGCTGCCATATTAACCTCAGTTTTGTCCTGGTGGAATTGCCAATGAAGCCTCCCGGCTAGGATCCAGTGAGGATTAAGCCGTACGGCTGCATCAAGCAATTTTCCAGGTTCCATTTTCTTTCATCTGCAGGTTGTTTCCCCAGCCTTTTTGGCACCTTTTCAGCTTCCAGCAAGCTTCCTGTTCAGTGTTCAGACAATGCACTATCCCAAGAACCAACAATGCATGCAATGCAATGCAAGAAAAATAAGGCAAGCATGAGAATCGGATCCGCGGCGGAAGGCTAACCCACTAAAAAAAAAGCTTTTCTCTTTTTTTTTTTCAAAAAGAGATACCGGTACGTGGATTTGTTAGACCATAGTTTATCCCAGACTCGTGTTAGGAGGCGATAACGGGAACCTTAATGGTTTCCACCTATATACCGATTATCATTTTTTTTATTTTAAAAATGAAAGCTTTTTTCTTTGGTTTAGTCCCCAGCAGAGTCGCCAAACTGTGAATGTGGTGCCCAAGATGCGGCTCTTTTATTTTTATTTTATTTTTTTGGAACCGTTCTCGTGTAAGGGGATCACCGCCTCACATCGGTTTGGAAACATCCGATTTAAATTGAAAAACGGAGTCGCCATGCCATTTATTTCCTCAAAACTTTGAAAAAAAGGATTTGGGTCCGGAGGTTATGTTACCCCTTGGGAAGAACGGATCGTCGTTCACCCAAGGAGCCTTGCCAAAGCAAGTCTTCCAAGATCCGATTTTCATGCTTGCCTTTTTGTTTTCGTGTGTGGGATGTGTTTTTGATAAGGAGGGAATGTACCAAGTTATCTTCCGGACGTATAAACCATGAGTTGGTTATCGCTCGGGATTCCTTGGATTTTGATGTGTTAGGGATTTTGATCCCGTTCTCATCTTGAACTTATGATCATCATGATGAGACCTTGGGTCGCATGAGATCGGAATAGGGACACCATTTTTATAGTCCAAGGATGAGACTCTTTAGAAAGGAAGGACCTTTTCCCATCAATCCTACATCTTGAGACGATTTGAGCTTTGTCGGGATATTTATGCTCGTCTCAAGTGATGATCGGAGATGTGGGGCTCAAGTTCATTCTTTTCTAAAGGAGAATCCGTCTATGGCATCTTTAAGTGGAGGAAATGATGTAAAGATAGAACTTTTACACCATTACACTCCAAGAGATGCTCCAAGTATCAAAGGGGACTAAGGGAGGGGTATAAAGATTGGATCTTTATGCTCATCCTATGCCTTTTTGTGCCTTATGAAGGTCACTAGGCAATCCTTGGAGAGAGATCCAACCATGAGGGACATGGGGAAACGCATTTTAAGCTAAAGATGACATTTTTATGCTAACATATGTAATGAACATGATGCAAGCTAAGACTTGGAATGAAAAGGGAGTACCTTCATGGCTTTCCTATGTCATTTATGAACCTTTTAGGTGGAAAATCCTTGGAAGCAAGGTCTATGGGAAGGGGGAATGACATTCATGCATAAAGATGGCATTTTTATGGAAAAAGATGACATTTTTATATGCAAAGATGACATTTTATAGGCAAAGGATGCTATTTTTCACATCACCATGTGAGAGATCCACCCTAGAACAAGCCATTTGAGGTCTTATTGTTCATCCTTGGGTTGGATATTCCATGGATCCAATGTGATAGGGGAATAGGGGTAATATGATATACATGCCTAAAGATGTGATTTTTAATGGCAATATATCAAATACCAAGCAAGTAGATGGCAATATATAAAGCAAGGAACAATATATCAAGTGATGACAAGTATATTTCAAGAAAAAGGGGAGGAGAGGTTACCAATGGTGGTGTTCCTCTATCTCCTTGAAGTTTACCTAAGGAAGGACCAACTTTTGAAGGGTTTTGAAGAGGGGGGAGGTGATTTTGGTTGCTCTCAGCTCTTTGGAAATTCGTGTAGGTATTTTGGCAGAGTAACAGTACCAAAAACTGTATATCAAAATGAATAGTGGAGGCCTCTATTTATAGGCATTCTGGTGATGGCTAATGAAGCCGTGCGGCTGTAACCCCAAGCTAATGAAGCCGTGCGGTCTTATCCCTTAGTGACTCAGCTTATTTCTAGAACCATGAAAGGTGGCCTTCTAGAAGGTGTTTTCCAGTGAAGGACTACATGGAATTTTAATTCCTAGCAAGTCCTTCACCCCTTGGAAGGTTTGGAAAAGTTCCCAAATTGCCCCTGATCTTTGGGAAAGTCCGGGGAATTACAGGGAAACTTAACCGGAAGGCATGAGCCAGATTTGGGTACTTACACTATGCTACACTGTTACCAAATTTTGAACAAGATTCAACTATGTTAGTTTGATTGCATGAGTCCATCCGCTCTAGGAATGGGATGATGAGGGACTGAAGAAAGATGATGATTGTATTGAATGATCGGCTTTGCCGGATTTGTACATGAGATGATGGAACTGTATTGGGTGAGTGTGTATAGTGATACATGTGGTGGAGTGAACCCTCTCCCGTGCATATATGTGAGTGTGTGTGTATGGGAGGTGTATTGTAGCAACGGCGAGCTGGAGGGTGTTCTGGAAATGCAGACTTGCAGCCACTTTGCTGGTGACTGATATTGGCCAGATGTGTCGCCCGACATGCCATGCTACCTGGGCAAGTTGTGTTGCACGAGTAGAGGAGGCTCGTAACAGGCCTTTTTAAATCAGTACAGAATTCATTTATAGACATTGCCCTTTTAGGAGGAGAACACCAGCATCCCCAGTTTGATAGACAAGCGATTTCTTTGACAAAGATTGGAATTTTCAGCCACAATGGAGCATTATAACAGAGAGGGAGCTTCCCGGGAGCATCAATTTCACCAAGACTTCGTTGAAATTTCGCGATTTCACCAAAAACACCATAGGCAAGTCATCGATAAACGATATAGCATGCCATGCATTTGGCCTTTGAAAGACTGGAGGGTTGATTGGGATTTGCTCCGAGCAGCTTCATGTTTTTGGGATTCGGAGCGACATGTGTTCACTTTGTCATACAATGATTTGACGCCAACCATGGAGGATTTCAGATCATTGACAGGCCTGAATGACGCAACGACTGTAGCATTTCCCCATGACGGACGGTCAATCACAGAGCAGTTATCAGCTTTTCTGAGTTTACCAGCGACCAGGTAGTACCCATGATTCTTGATGATGGGATTATAGACTTGACTCGGATGGCCAGATTGCGCCTTTCCAGTCCTGAGCTGTTCGATATTTCTATATCTCTGGACATATTTATGCTGTTTACACTTTTGGCTTACTATTTCTGTGGATATATCGGAGTCTGTCCGGGTGCGTTGTTAGAGATTGTCAGGCAACTCAGGGGTGATAGAGGTGTTGACCTTTGTCGAATCCGGCCTGGACAGGGAGAGATGGACATTATACCGCTGCTGCTGGCTGAGACATACCATGGTATTGATAGGCTGGTTGGAGGATCGGGTTTCATGGGCGCAGGCAGCCCCGATTTGTTGTCCTTATGGCTTTCTGAGAGGCTGCGTTTGATCGTGCCACTACCAGACGGTCAGATAGCGATGCCTTGGGTGAAAGGGCAATGTAGAGTGTGGAGAGATGTAGATACTGATAGCTGGCAGGTGAGATTGATGCGGTACGGGACTGCCAGTCTGAGCTTCTGGATCTCGGTATGGCGGTTACAGACCATGAGGGACATTCAGGATGGGTCGGTGGTGGTCAGGCTGCCAGGGCTGCAAGTATCTTCATTCTGTATCCTGTCATTAGTGAGCAAGCAATATGGGTACCCTCAGCAGATTGTCAGGACTTTGAGAGAGATATTGATGACTGATACTGTCTCGATGAGCATGACTGAGCCCCAGACTGTGCAGTTTTTCGACAGGTCTTTTTTGGAGGGTTTCCTACCTATGCGGTTACTTCTTCGCCAGACTCAAGGTATCACATACTTGGCCACAGAATATTTGATCTGGTATGAGGAGCAATGGGGTCCCGTGCAGTTGATGATAGAAGCCCGCCGTCGGGAATACCTTGGAGCAGATTACCCGACAAGTCGATCTTTCAGAGATATAAAGGCCCGGGGGAACCTGGATGATGTTACTGGTGATGTTGCGGAGGTCTATCGGAGGCAAGAGCTTCGGAGAGCTGCTACGAGAGATGATCCCGAGGTGATAGCTCGCAGAGAGGCCTTGAGGTAAGAGAGGATTGCTAGGGCAGCTTTGAGAGAGACTGGTCTGATCGATCCACCGACTCACACTATACCCGAGCTAGGACGAGCTCAAACTGACTTATTTGACATTCCTAGGCCATGAACCTCCCGGGGACCGAGGAAAAGGAAGAGTAGAGATGCATGTTCGGGACCGGGAACGAACTCCTAGATGCTTTATCTGAGAGATAGGAGACACTTTTATTTGTATTTTGAGAAAGAGATTATTGTATGGAACATGAGTATCCCTTAACTACATATTGCAGACGCAAATAGATATTAGAATTTTGAAAACTTATTGCTTTTATTCGCAGCAGGTTATATGAGTCGAAAGCAGGCCGTGCTTGAACTCATCAAAAAGAATATTGACTTATAATGAATCTTTGAAAAGCTTTGGAGCTGTAATCAAAACACATTTTGGCAAATTGAAAGCACCATTTATTTGACAAGATCTGGGATTTTGCAGCATTTTAGACCGAACCACAAGTGGTTGCCTACGTTCCCCTTTTACAAAGAGAACTAAGGGGCTCAGGTCTCTGTAGTTTGACTCAATTAACTTTGGTGTTTTAAGAAAGGGGAGATAGAAGGGGGACAAGGTGCAACCCTATTTTTTACCTAGACTGCCCATTTTTAGGGTTTTCAGTCTAGTTGGGTATATTCTTTTAGCACCGGGCGCGTCCCTTATTTTTGCATGGACTGCCTTTTGAGAGGTTTTCAGTCTCATCTGGGACAATTTTATTGCGCCTTTCATTTTTTTTATTTTTTTTTAATTTTATTTTTATACAGAGGGGAAGACTCAATCAGATATAATACCGCCGCAACTTGTCGCCATTGACTGGGTGCATGAACGGATTGCCATCCAAATCTATCAGCTGCATAGCTCCTCCGGAGAAGATTTTCTTCACCAAAAATGGCCCGACCCAGACAGGTGCCCATTTGCCCAATGTACTGCTCTGATTTGAAGGCTTCATCTTGACGACCAGATTACCAACCTTGATATTCCTGAGTTTTACTTTTTTGTCAAAAACACGAGCCATTCTCTTTTGATACGCTCGGTTATGCTCCATAGCCTTTAATCTGTGCTCATCCAACAGTGCCAACTCATTGTATCGGCTTTGGAGCCAGTCGATCTCATTGCCTTCATTCTCAAGCAATACCCTAAGGGATGGAATCTCTAGCTCAATGGGCATGACAGCCTCCATTCCATAAGTTAAGGCGTACGACGTTGCACCGGTAGCAGTCCGAATTGAAGTGCGGTAGCCCCACAATGCTAGATGAAGTTTCTCTGGCCAATCCCATCCTCACTCGGCCATCTTTTTGATAATTCGCTCAAGGTTCTTGTTGGCAGCCTCTACATCACCGTTTGTCTGTGGTCTATACGGCGATGATTTATGGCGCTTAACCCTGTACTCGGTGAGCAGCCGATCGGTCTCTCCTTCAAAATGGGATCCGTTGTCAGAGATGATCTCATTCGAGACTCCATAGCGGCAAAAGATTTGTTCCTTTATAAATCAAGAAACTTTCTTGGCTGTAAGTACTTTGTAAGACGCAGCTTCCACCCACTTTGTGAAGTAATCTACTGCAACCAAAACAAATGAATGTCCGTTGCTTCCGGATGGAGTTATCTTCTCGATGACATCAATTCCCAATGTTGCAAAGGGCCAGGGAGTTGTCATACAATACAGATCATGAGCAGGGATGTGGTTTAAGTTGGAGAAACACTGACATTTGTCACAAGTCCACACAAATTGGATGCAATCAGTCTCCATGGTGATCCAGAAGTAACCCAGTCTGATGATGATGTGCATAAGGGATCGAGCATTCATGTGTGGTCCGCAGGCACCGTTATGAACGTCTTCCATTACCCTCTGAGCTTTCTCTTTACTAATGCAGAGCAGGAGTGGGCAACCTTCCCTTTTCTTCCATAGCTCATCACCGAGTATGACATATTATGCTGATAGCCTTTTCAGAGCTTGCAGACTTTTGGCCCGGATACCTTTTAGGTCACCCTCTTCATCGACAGGGAAGGATGCCTCACCATGCTTGAGATACTGAAAGATCTGGCTGTACCATGGCCCTTCGACGGTTTCAAGCTCTATTTCACAACAATTTACTGGATTCTCTTGCCTCCCGACTCTGAATGGCTTGATTGACTTACCTTCTGGTATTTCCACCAAAGAAGCCAGAGTAGCTAATGCACCAGAGAATCTGTTCTTTTCTCACGGCAGGAACTGGAATGACACTTCTTTAAACTGACCAACGAGCTCTGCGATATAAGCATGATACTTCTGGAGACATGGATCTGTCATCTTCCATCTATTGGCAGCTTGGTTGATTATCAGCTGGGAATCGCCAAACACTTCCAACTCATCAACATTCCGCTCAAGGGCAGCCTCAAGACCAGCTATGCAAGCTTCATACTCGACTGCATTGTTGATAACTGAGAAGTTTAGTTTGATGGCGATAGGAGTGTGCATGTCCTTCGGATCCACTAAAACCATCCCAATACCATTACCTCTCTTATTCGCTGCACCATCGAAGAATAGCTACCATCGGTTGTCGCTTTCTACAATAAAGATTCCCTCATCAGGAAACTGAAGATCTGGCCCTCGGGCTTCTGTGCTGGGAGAGTCAGCCAACTGATCAGCCAAAACTTGCTCTTTGATTATTTTTCGGATCACATACTTGATATCGAACTCTGCTAGAAAGAAGGTCCATTTTCCGAGCCTTGTGGAGATACTGCCTCTGTCATTCTGAAACAAGTACTTAATCGGGTCCATTTTGGAAACCAGATGCACTGTGTGGGACAACATGTAATGTTTTAACTTTTCGACTACCCAAACTAGAGATGCACACGTCTTCTCCAGAGCGGAATAATTCAACTCGCTTCCCTGGAATTTGCGGCTGACAAAATAGATGGCATTCTCTACCTTGTAGTCCTTCTTTTCTTGCGCTAGCATGGCTCCAATGACCGTATCTGTGACCGTCAAGTATAAAAGCAGAGGCTTGCTCCCATGAGGCGGACAAAGGATGGGAGGATTGACAAGATAAGCTTTGATCTTCTCGAAAGCTAACTGGCACTCTTCGTTCCAAACCACCTCCTGGTTCTTTTTTAGCAGCTTGAATATTGGCTCGCACATAGAAGTCAGTTGGTTGACAAATCGACTGATATAATGTAGACGGCCCATAAAACCCTTTACCTCAGAGACAGTCCTTGGTGGCTTCATCTCGTCGATTGCCTTGACTTTTCTGGGATCTACCTCGATACCGCGTTCTGTGACCATGTACCCTAAGACCTTGCCACGGATAACCCTGAAGGTGCACTTTGCTGGATTTAATCTCATGGAATGCTTCCGCAGCCTATTGAATAACTTCCTTAGATCAATAAAGTGCTGCCCATCTGACCCCTTCGAATGAATGATCATATCGTCAACATACACCTCAATCTCCTTATGGATCATATCATGGAACAGAGTGGTGACAACCCTTTGATAGGTAGCCCCAAAATTCATTAATTTGAATGGCATCACTGTATAGCAGTAAGTGCCCTAAGGAGTAGTAAATGTTGTCTTTCCTTGATCTTCTTCAGCCATTTTGATCTGATTATATCCCACAAAGCCGTCGACAAAAGATTTGACTTCATAGTTCGCTATTGCATCAACAAGCATGTCAATATTTGGCAGAGGGAAGTCATCCTTGGGACTGGCCTTGTTAAGGTCTCGGAAGTCTACACAAACCCATACCTTTCCATTTGCCTTAGTGACCGTCACAATATTTGCAAGCCAGGTTGGATATTCGATCACCTTAATGAAGCCCACCCGCAGGAGTTTCTCAATCTCCTCCTTAACCTGTAAAGACCATTTGGGCTTGATCCGTCGCAGATTTTGTCCAGCCCAGGCATATCTTTGTAGGACCAGGCAAAAACATCCACAAATTCTTTGAGCAGCTCAATCAGGGCATCACGCTCGGCTTCGGAGAAGAAGCTACCAATTTGTGTCTCTTTGGGCTCTTCGGCTGTTCCCAGATTCACCGTGGTCAATATTTCATTGGCAGCTTGGGCCCGGCTTTTCTTTTGGTCACTTACCTGCTTTGAATTATTATCTAAAAATTGTTCATCTATTGAGTCTGCATTATTTTCGATTGAATCTTGCTTAATTATTTTTAAATATTTATGATCATTTTTAGTTAAGCGTTCAATCATTAAATTTGCAATCAAGGGATACTCGTAAAGGTCTATTATTTAATTAAGAGCAAATGGGAAGACGACATCTACAACACGACGGTGGTCTTCAGTCGTGAGGACATCAGACCTGTCAGTGGACTCAAATTCGATTACAAGAGACTCGGGAGATTGACTCAAGACATGGGGAACAAACTTAGACACAGAAAGACCAAGATGAGGTTTGAGCCCAAGCTTCTCGATCATATTCTCTATACTGGCAACTGGTCCCTGGAAGGAAGCCCAATTCTTTAATGGTGTCTCTGCAACTGTCACCAAATTGCTCGGGTCCACAACCGGCTCATTCTCAAATTCAAGCACAGCTACCACATCATCATCTGAGGAGAAATCGATCAAATCTAGGGGATCCTTGGCAACAACAACCTTCTCCGAAGGCATCTCCACTGTATGCATAACACTTCCGCACTACGACACTCTGCATCTTCAAACAAAGTTCGCTAGATCACCGTCCATATCCACGGGGTCGGCACCACGGATTTTGTGGACCACAGGCTCATCTAAAGCAAGCTTCTCAAACTGATCAACATAGTCGGGCCCCCAAAATGATAACTGTTCTCGTATGTGGCAGTCACCCCTGGCCTCCTGGGCAGACTGATGAACATCTCTTTCATTGGGTTCTGGCTGGTAGAAAACTTTCGTATCATCTCCATCCTTTCTTCCATCTGTCTTAGATTTGGCTCTGGACAAACAAACAACTCACCATTCTCCTGGACAAAATGCTTATTGAGAGACCAACTGTATGGCCGCACATCAGGCTTCTTGTATCTCTTCCCGGCGGCGAGAGTCATCCGCTGCTTGAGCGCTTCAGCTTTATCATATGCCTTATCTTCTTCGATCACAACATATCCCAAACCTCGCTTGTTTCTTTTGGGCTCAGGCATTTCAATCTTATACTGTCCTTGTTGACGCTTCCCTAATCCCAGGCCAGGAATGTAGTTCATTATCCGCATCATCTTTAATACAGGAGGAATCCTATCTGAGGAAGTTGTCAGATCAATGGTGCATACTTGCCCCTTCGGCTTTTCAATTGTGAACCCGTTAAGCATTAGGCTCTCTTGATCAAGCTTAATCTCCATTACAGGCATAGTACTAGTGCTAGTCTCTCCAATGGTGACATTGTCTCCATAAATAGTTATCAAAATACCTTCCTGGACAAATTTCAAACACTGGTGTAGTGTAGAGGCTACTGCTCCAATCTCGTGTATTCAAGGCCTTCCTAACAATGCTGAAAACATGACAGGAATATCAATTACTTGGAACTCCATCGCTATTTCCTTACCTCCGAACAACAAATTCAAAGAAACAATCCCCAAAACTGCTCTAGAAGTCGAATCATAGGCTTTGATGGTCCGGTTGGACGGTTTGAGACTCGTTGCATCAATATTCAGCATGCTCATCATTTTCGCTGGAAGCACATTCATGGCTGAGCCATTATCCACCACCATGTGAGGGATTCGACGCCCCTCCAAAGGCACGGTAATATGCAGAGACTCATTGTGCTTTTACCCATAGGAAGGCATATCAAGATCTGTGAAAGTGATGATATTCCCGTACTGGGTTGTCCCGATCAACTGGCAGGCTTCATCCGGAGTTGCATTGACGGACACCCTAGTCTTGGACAGAGCTTCTTCCAGCATCAGTTTGTGGGGATAAGATGATGTAAGCAACGACCACAAGGAAATGTTGGCTTGAGTTCTCTTCAGATGTGTCAAAATTGGGTCATCCTGGACTACCTCCTCTCCAGCTAACCTATAAGGATCTCGAGAAGCCTGGGGATTTGAAACTGCAATTCCCTTGCCCTTTACGGATGGTTTAGCACTATCTGTTCCCATCATTCTGCCGACCGTGTTAGCAAATTAACTTCCTGATCATCTTTAACCACGAAACTTCTGCTGGCTTCTTTAAGTTCATCCAGTGTCAGCGGAGCAGAGCGAGTGCTGTACGGCTATGCTGCTTGTCTTATCTTAATTATTGACAATGGTGCCTCCAAACTAGCTGCTATTTTGGGCTCTTCCAAAGAGAATGGGGACTCTTTTGGAACCACATAAGAGATAGCGTTGATAACCAACCGCTCCTCATATTCATCATAATCAACAGAATTATTTAAATAACGTAAATCGTCGAGATACAAAACATAACAGAAATTGTCTTTCATTTCATTAAAACAACGAGTTACATCAGTAATGACTTCCTTACAATTATTACTATCTTTGCCATCTACAGACTCATCGAATTCTATCACATTCACAAAGTAGTCCTGACAAAAATAAATTAGATTCACATTGTTGCCTGGTAGAGGGTTCTTGATGATGTTGGGACGGGGAGACTTCTCAATCTTCTTCTCGTCAACTAGTCCCTGAATGATTTTCTTGAGCGTGAAAGAGGTGTTAGTGGTATGCCCTGGGTACTGGTGAAATCGGCAGTATTTGCTCGCATCGAGGTTAGGGTTAGGGTTGAGAGGACTGTAGTTATCCAAAGGCTTAATCATTCCGGTTCTGAGCAAACCATTGTAGACCTCCTCAGTGGACATACCCAAGTCATCAAACCTTTGTTGTTGTCTAGGCTGAAATCTTCCACCGTTCTGCCCATTGTTATTTCCTCCTTGTAGATTGTTGACACTACTATCCTTGGCCAACTCCCTTCCTTTTGCCTCCATTGAAGAGACTGGGTTAGCCGCTCGATAACGGAATCCTCTGCCCCCACTATTACCACTAGCATTTGTACTCGGAGTGAGGTTAAAAAGTCTATATTCGCTTTGGGCACCCATCCCAACCATTTCTCTTAATTCCGGGTACCATCCTTTTCCAATGGCTTTACACAACACGGGCTTTACACAGGTGTAGCGTTGTGAGAAAGAAATTCTGATTCCTTTTTATTTTTATGAGTCGCCACCTATATTATTTGATTGGAAACATAGAAAAACCATTTGAAAGAGATTTGAGTTCGGGGCTTAGGTTATGAAATGGGTAGGTTTAGAAGGCATCCATTTCACCCAATCCGGAGATCGGTCTTGCTGAAGAAAAGAGAGGTTTTTTCAAAAGAAGAAGTAAAAAACAAATCCAAATACTACAAATAAAGGTCCATTTGACGAGGTCAAACGGAATGTAGAATTGATTGCTTCGAGACCGTCTCCATTATTTGGAGAGGCTCTAGGCCGATCCTAGATTCTATGGACTTATACCACTCTAACAATCAATTAGAAGGAAGATTAGGAATTACCTTGCGTGAGGTGATTTGGGCAGAGTTTTGACTCAAATTTAGAGTCGACCCTTCACACGGACAGAGCTTCGCCTTGGTCCTTGATTTGGAGGTTGATGGTTGATTATCAACAAGGTTGACAAACAAACTATGAGGTGAGTTTTAGGGTGATTTTGAGGGATTCTTTCAGGGAAAGAAAACGACAAAATGTGTGTGTGTTGTGTAAATTCGCGGTTTGGGATTTTCGACTTCCGACCTCTGAGCCTTGGAAGTCACCAAGTATTTATAGAGGTTGGATATGAAGAAGTGGAGAGTTAAAACCCTATCAGATGGTTCTAGACCTCCTCTCCCATTGGTTGGCCGGAGAGATAAAGTTTTATCCCGGAAAGAGGTTGAAATCGACGAGGGAACTGTCATCTCGCACCGCAGAGGGAGATATCTCGCGCGAGACACGCCATCTCGCGGCGAGATATTGCTCCTGTGACAGCTTTTGTCCTTTCCTCGTTATCTCGTATGCAGTTTAGTCCCAAACTAACGGTAGTTAGTCAAAACTTTAACGAAACATGACGAAATGGTGGATTTCTACTTCTTGACTCAAAGCGAGACTTAGAGTGGTATAAGTATGATCCGATGTGTTCAGAATGGGGTGTCTACAGAGCCCCTCGGCGACAAGTCTTATGAAAGAAGTCATGTCGATGATAGAAAAGACATCATTCTAAACATCGGGATGGTCGTGCCGCACGGCAGCCTACGTATCTCTATCGGAGAATCAGACCATAACGTAGTTCGACTCCAAAACACGAAAAGGTTGCTTTGGGTATTTTGAAAAATGTTTTTTTTTGAAAATCGAGGAGATTATATTTTTTTGAAAAGGCAAATTCATACTGAGGAATCAAATCAAGACCCAATTCTGAATATACCTGTCTATCTGAAGATTCGCCTGTCTGGGCTGCGAACCTGCGGGAAATATGTTAGAAAACAAAGGCTCACCTGTCCGGCCCTCTGAGTCCTGTCGGTTTTGTGACGATTCGCCTTTCTGGGCTCCGAATCGGGCTTTTTTGCTGTTGGGGATGACGATTCACCTGTTTGGGCGTTGAATCGGGCTTTTGGATGACGATCCACCTGTTTGGGCGTTGGACCGGGCTTTTTCTTTGATGACGATCCACCTGTCTGGGCATTGGACCAGTCTTTCTCTGATGACGATCCACCTGTTTGGGCGTTGGACCGAGCTTTTTGATGACGATCCACCTGTCTGGGCGTTGGACCGGGCTTTTTTCTTTGATGATTCACCTTTTTGGGCTCTGAATCATGTGAATTGGGTTGATCTTTGGACCACTCGGTTCTCGGGCGACTGGTGCCGTACCGGGCGATTGTGCGCATGTCACGTTTGGCTCGTTCCGTGACTTGCGGTGCCGGTTTTTCCACGTCTCCCTGCTAGTTTATCATCTCCAAGGGTAAATGTGTCAAAATTTTGAATTTTGACGTTGCGTAGACGCTTATTGTCGAGGACAATTTGGTCATTTTCCAGAAGGATTATCTCGCGGCGGGATAAGATATACCGCGCGAGATATGTACTGTCGGGGCATATAAACAGCAGCTCTAGCTCATTTTGAAAATATCCTCTTCAAGATTTCCCTCCCTAACTCGAGCCAAAGTCTTTTTCTTTGTGATTTTTCGTGGATTTGCTTGGTATCTCTCCCTCCCAATCACTTTCCAATCCTTTCTTCCTCCATAATCCATGGCTCAAGAACAAAGGAACCCGATTTTGGGTAGCTATTTGCTAGGGAAGGATTACCCTCGCGATGATCTTACCTTTGATAGGCACGCCCACATCTCTACCGCTGTCCGGGAGGGCTTGGTAAGAGTTTCTTCCTCTTGTTTCTTGTATTGCATTGATTTGAATCCCCTTTCCCTTGAATTCAAAAATTCCCTCAATGGCCTTTGTTCATGTTTGTGCTTAGAACTAGGTTCCCCTTGCATGCTTTAATTTTGTGCATTTCTTTGGATGTTTTGTTGTTGCATTGTGTGCGTATGAGCCTCCTACACATCATGGATTGTAGGAGAGGTTGATTTGGATTATGATTGACATCCTTGGGCAAGCTTTTCTTGTACGCACGCCAAGTGTTCGATGAAATGCCCCAATGAAAAATTTTCTTCTATTTCATTGATTTCTTGACATGGAATGATTTCTAATGTTGCCCTCTCTGTTTTTCCTCTGTTTTGCAGTCGTATAAGCCAATTAAGAACTGTCGTGGGAGTCCGAAAATGGCTAAGGAGGTGTGGGACAAGATCAAGGATCTTGATGGCGTTCGGGCTAGGGTGGCCCAAACGGTTTTGTTGACTTTTGTTGACAATCTTAGGGGAATTAGGCGGATCCCCCAAGTTCTCCAGGCTATTCGGGAGAGGTGGTGGGACACTACCCACACGGTCCATTTGCGCTTCGGGGAAGCGACTATGACTCCGACTGACTTTTTGGCCATCACGGGATTGGAATTTATTGGCGATCCCCTGCCGAAGTTTCCGAATTATAAGCCCGCGAATCCAGCGGCGTGGAGGCAGTTGATTGGTTTCCCCCCCAACAAGGTCAAGGGGTTTGCTGCTGAGTTGACTCCCCTCCGGCGTCAGATTGAGGAGTATGCTGAGAAGCCAAATATGCATACTGATCGGTTGGTGAGGGGTGCCCTCTGGTACATCCTTTCTGAGACCCTTTTTGCGAACCACTCTTCTACGGCCCGTCTTTCTCTGTTGCGTTTGTTGGTTGATCTGGATGAGGTGAGCGGCTATGACTGGGGCTCAGCGGGACTGGCCTTCTGCTACCACGCCATGGATGAGGCGTGTAGGCATACCAAGGATACTCTGTCGGGGTATTCTTATGCCTGGGAGGTATGCTCTTTGATTCTGTTTCTGTTTTCTGTCTGTATGCTCTATCTGTGTTCCCTTACTGAATCTGTTCCGTTTTCTTGTGCAGATATGGGGCTACACTGTCCTTGGGCTGTATAGGTTTGAGTTGGAGAGCCGGGCCCCTTTGTTTCCGGATATCAGGAGGTGGAGCCACCCGAATCGGAGCGTTGATGAGGAGGAGGACCAGGATTGGACTTTGACGGTGGCGGAGGCGCGGGCCATGCTGGACACCTTTGAGTACGAGAGACTGGGCCTGTATCCTTGGACCCTGTTAGAGCTGGAGGTGCATCGAGCTTGGGATGCCACCGGGATGCAGAGGATGCTGGCATCTTTGGAGGGAGATACCATGTATCTCGGTGAGCGGGTCTTCCCACAGCATGGCCGGGGTAGACTATCATACAGGGTGCCGGCGGATCCGCCGAGGTCGATGTATCCCACCCACTCTATTCCGGAGGATGATTATGCTAGTCTTCTGGTAGGTGATGCGGCGACGGCTTGCGTGATCCCCGGGGCTTCTTATGCGGAGTTTCTGCCTCGGTTGATGGGTCCCCTCCTGGTGGGGGATAGGCGATCACATGCTCGTGGCTCCGCCTCCGCTTCGCTTCAGTTCTTCGGCTCCCCTAGCACTTCCTCTCAGGCTACCGGTTCTCTGCCTTTTGCCCCAGACTACGGCCCTTTGAGCTACACGTATATGATGGGGAGCATGCCGATGATGGGGCACATCCCGTCTCCTGATCAGGTTCCCGAGGGTTACCGCCTCCCGGCTGATGTCTCTTCGGTATGTTTCTGTTTCTCGTATTCGTCCATATAAGTGTATATGTCCGACTTCATCTGAGCATCTTCTTTTCTTTGATTGTCAGGTCACCATATCCACGGCCGATTACAACCGTGGAGCGACCAAGATGGCTGGGTTGATGGCTTTGGTGTCTGACTCCGTCCGAGAGGCCGTTCTTAAGGCTTCTTCGGCGGCCTCGACGGTGGCCTCGGCGGTGACCCCTACTTGCGGAGCCAAGAGGTCGAGGAGGGATGGTAGCCCCCATGGTGGTGATGGCGGAGGTGCTGGCGGCTCGAGCGACTTGATGGCGTGATCCTCCCCTTTTCTTTATCTCGATTATTCGTACATATTGGCCGTGTGGGGCCTGCACAATTTTTTCTTTCTTTTCTGGTACCTGTTAGGAACACATAGGTAGCACAAACAATGGTTTTTCTTAATCCCTAATCCTAGGTCTAATTAGTTAGTTAATTAACTTTCTCGACTTTCCGTGTTTTCGGAAATGGAATGGCCGTTAGGCCGCAATTTTGAGCCTGAATATGGTGTTTTATTGCATGTTATGAATTGTACACGCAGGTTTTTCGAGACTTGCTTCGTCAAGCCGGGGCTAGATTGCTGTTTGAGTAGAACTGCTGTTGCTTTGCCGTAGGGATATCTCGCGCGAGATAAGGTGTCTCGCACGAGACATGCTACCCAAAAGTAAATCCCTTCCTTTTTCAAACAGGATTTTGACAGTTTTCCCTATAAAATCACCCTGTAGTCCGGCCAGATAACTCATTCTAGCCTTTCAAACTCTAGAGATATCCTGTTAGGGTGAAACTCTTGTCTTCTTCTTCAACCCTATGATCCACGGCTTCCAAGGAGATTGCCCCAACGTCCATGATTGTCGATGATTTTTCTTTGTCCTCTGAAGTGATTGCCTCTTTCAAGCAAGCATCAAGGGATTTTGTAAGGTCGTTTCGCAACCGGTCTCGCAATAAGTTTATCGCAGAATTCGGATTTAGAATTCTTTTCACTTTGAAGACGCTCCAACCGGATTGGAAGTTATTGCAGTGGTGCCGCTCGATTTTGGGATCCCTCTATTCATCTTTTCAATTTTTCTTTGAATGAGATGGTGCCTACTGTGGAGGAATTCGCCATTATCTTGGATATGCCTTTGATGGTGAGATTGTTGTTCCTAAGTATCATAGGAATCATTCGGAGGCTTTGAACGAATTGTTAGGGATCCTCGATACTTGCGCATGGGTTGGTTCACCGCAAGCTGGCTTCGATTGCTCTTCTTTCCGTGGACGTCAAATGGGTGATTCGATGATGATGCTTTTCATGTTCATAAGCGGAAATTTCGGCTCTTTCTCTTTTCGGAGATGTTTTGTTTACGTGCAGGGACGGCTTGGTCGATTCCCAACCGGTGGAAGTTGTTCGCAGCTAGGAAATGTTCTAGGAACATTATTCCGCTAATCTTGGGTGAGACCCTTCATGGTCTTGATGAGCCGCATAGGATCCGGCGTCATGACTCAAGGGAGTCCCCTCCTGTTGACTATTTGGCTTAGGGAGCATCTCAAGTTGATAGGTCCCCCGTTGGAATATTCTCCTTTTACATATCATACGCGAAAGTTGTTGATCAAAGATCTTTCAGCGGATGAATGGGCTGAGTTGATTGCGAAGACCGAAACTGCCGATATTCTCTGGTGTCCACCTTATTGGAGGTTGAACAAGTATGTTGCCAATACCAAGGGTTTTGACAAGGTTGTTCTTCCGGGTTTGCAAGATTCCTCCTTTTACTTTCCCAAGCGGGTGCTCCGTCAGTTTGGTCAGCAGCAGGACACTTATCTTTTCGAAGGAGCTTCTCGTGTAGTGTCTTATATTGGTGTAGAGTTTGCGCAGGTGTTAGCTCAAGCATGGGGTGAAGGAACTAATCGGGGCCGTTGGTCGAACCTTCGGACTTTTAATGCAAGCATCTTCCTATCTGACAAATATTTGGATTGGTTCCTCCATACCGGTCATCCTAGTGCAGAGAAGATTGATGATTTGCGGCTTTCACTGCTAAGAGATTCTTTTGTAGCTAGCAGTATCTTGCGAAGGAGCGAGGCTCAGTCTGATCCTGCTAATGTGCGAACTGATCCAACTCAGGATTTTCTTGATGGGGATTGGTACGAGAGGCGAGGCAAGGGAATGCCTGGAAAGACGCAAGCTTAGGATAGGCCTCATGTCTTCAAGAGATTGTCGGAATCTGTCTTTAATCGTCTCGAGGGATGTTCTGCTTTGAGAGGCTCAAAGCGCAAGGAGAATCACGACGACGGTGGAGACCATGTCCGCCGGCCAACCAAGTTAATGAAAGGCTAGATCTTTAGGAGTACCAAGAGATTGCTTTGATAGATCAATTGTTTCTGCTTTATTAGTATTTTTTTTCAAGTTTGTTAGCTTATCAAATTAGTCGTTGTGGTTAGGATTTCCCTATTGTCATTAATGAAACGCATTCGATTAATAAAAGGGACAACTTTGATTTATTTATTTGATTAGACCAAACCCGAAGGCTGCCACGTTCCTCTTTTACAAAGCAATTAAACAAGAGGCTCGTGTCCAACGTAGTTCATTTTTGAGAAAAGGACAAAGTATGGCTCCGGGCCGTGGGGTAATCTCGCGCGAGATAAGGCCCCCCTTCTTTTTTTTTTTTTTTTTTTTTTTTTATGCACACCCTTTCTTTTGCCTAGACCGCCCCTTCGGGTTTTCAATCCAGCGGGCTTCTTTTCTTGTGCTAGCTCTAATTTTTGCCTAGGTCGTCCTTTCCGGGATTTTCAACCTAGCGAGCGATTTGTTCTTAGGGGGCCAAGTCACGCGAAGTACTTCTTGAGCTTGTCCATGTTGACCGGCTTCGGTAGTTGATCTCCGTCTAAGTCTACCGGTGAAGGGCTCCCTGCAGAATATCTTCTTCACAATGTAGGGTCCTATCCACCTTGGTCCCCACTTGCCTAACGGGTTGAAAGGTCCGGGACGATGCTCACGGAGCACCAGTGTCGCCTACTCGATGTTCCTTGTCTTGACCTTTTTGTTGAAAGCTCTTGCCATTCTTCTTTGGTAAACCTGAGTGTGTTCGGCCGCTTTCAACCTTCTTTCGTCCAATAGGGCTAGCTCTTCGTATCTGCTTTCTAGCCAGTCGACTTCATTCACTTGGTTTTCTAGGAGAACTCTTAGTGATGGTATTTCCAATTCTATCGGTAAGACGGCCTCCATCCCGAATGTGAGGGCGTAGGGAGTTTCTCCCGTAGCCGTTCGGACTCAAGTGCGGTACCCCATAGTGTGAATGGTAGCTTGTCGGGCCAGTCTTTTCCAAAGGATCGTCGTTTTTCGATGATAGTCTCGATTGTTTTTGTTCGCGGCTTCAACCGCTCCGTTTGTTTGAGGCCTATAAGGAGATGACTTGTGTCTCGTGATTTTGTACTCGGTCGGTAGGCGATCGGTTTCCTTTTCGAAGTGTGACCCATTATCGGATATCATCTCTTGTGGAACCCCATATCGGCGAGATGATGTTATGCTTGATGAATTCGCAACCTTTCGGCATTCGTAACTTTGTAGGAGGCGGCCTCGACCCATTTAGTGAAATAGTCGATGGCTACTAGGACGAAACAAATGTCCGTTGGCTCTGCGGGTGTGATCTTTCCAATCACGCCTATTCCCCATGTAGAGAACGGACCAAGGTGAAGTCATTGGGTACAGCAAGGAAGGCGGTGCATGTCGAAGATTGGCGTGTATCCGACACTTGTGGCACTTCTTAACCATTTTGGTACGGTCGGCTTCCATGGTCGGCCAAAAGTACCCTTGTCTCGATGATCTTTTTGGCGAGCATGTTTCCGCTCATGTGGGTTCCACATATGCCTTGATGAACATGGTCCATTATTTCTGGGCGTCTTCCTCGGTGGCGCAAAGGAGGTTTCCTTGGGAATGTTTCTTGAATAAACGGCCGGCGGTGATGACGTAATTGGCGGCCCAACCTCTTAAGGGCGATCTCGAGTCTTCGTGTCCTGTCTCGGGTGGTATGGTTCCATCTAGGATGAAATACCAAATGTCGTGGTACCATGGTTTCCCTTCGGAGTTTTCAACGGCGGCACCTTTGGATAACCATTTGTCTTTGCGATCGTGAAGATCTATAACGGCGCAAAGATGCAGGAGTTGCACGCCGTGTTATTTTGAAGGGTTTAACTGCTTTTCCTTTAGGGATTTCGACCAAAGAAGCAAGTGTGGCTAATGCGTCCGCAAACCAATTTTTGTCTCTGGGGAGATAGTGGAATGAGACATCCTGAAATTGTTGCGCCAATTCTTGGAGGTGGGCACTGTATCTTTGAAGGGTTGGATCTTGGACCCTCCACTTCTTCAATGTCTGATTGATGATCAATTGGGAATCCGCGAATACCTCGAGTTCTCCACGTTGCGTTCTAGGGCTGCCTCGCCCCGCTATGCAAGCCTCGTATTCGCGGTATTGTTGGTGGCGTCAAAGTCAAGACGTACTGCTAGTGGAGTGTAGATGTCGTTAGGGTCTACCAATAACATTTCGATGCCAAACCCTCTCTTGTTGGCTGCGCCATCGAAAAATAATTGCCACTTATTTTCTTCTATGCTTAGAATGTCCTCATCAGGGAATCGCGGGTCTTCCCCCTTCACTTCGTCGCAAGGAAATTCGGCCAATCGATCCGCGAATACACTCCTCCGACGGATTTCGAGTGACGTAAGTGATATCATACCCCGCGAGCATGAAGTACCATTTGGCTAGTCTCGAAGACAAATTTGATTTGTCTAGGATATATTTCAAAGGTGGATCCATCTTTGCAATGAGACGGACTCGGAAAGGCTTCCATATAGTGCTTTAGCCTTTGCGATACCCAGCACGAGAGCAGCGCATGACTTGTCGAGTGGAGAGTAGTTGATTTCACCGCCTTGGAATCTGCGCCGACAAAGTAGATGGCATTTTCTCGTGCGCGAAGCCGGCCGTTCTTGAGCAAGCATAGGCCCTAATGCGTTGTCCGTGATCGTGAGGTACAACTTCAAAGGCTTCTCCTTGTGTGGTGGAACCAGGATAGGTGGGGAAGTCAAGTAGTGCGTAACTTCCTCGAATGCTTCTTGACATTCTTCGGTCCACTCTTGAGGTGCGTTTTCTTAAGCAGCTTAAAGATGGGGTCGCACATTGTAGTCCGGGCTGATTAATGAATCGACTCGATATATTGGAGTCTCGCCCACGAATCCCTTTACTTCTTTACGTGTCCCGGGTGGAGGCATGTTTGTAATGGCCTTTATCTTGGCGGGATCTCGCTTCTATGCCGCGTTCGTGACCATGTATCCCAAGACTTTCCCTTTGACTACTCCAAATGAGCATTTAGCGGGGTTGAGTCTCATTTTGTGCCGTCTCGCCGATTGAAGAATTTTCTCGAGACCTCTCGAAGTGTTGGCCATCTCGTCCCTTCGAGTGGATAATCATGTCGTCCACATACACCTCTATTTCTTTATGGATCATGTCGTGGAATAGTGTCGTGGATCGCTCTCGATAGGTAGCCCCAGCGTTCTTGAGGCCAAACGGCATGACCGTGTAGCGTAACGTTCCCCAAGGTGTGGTGAATGCCGTTTTGGCCGGTCCTCTTCTCGCCATGAGGATTTGGTTATACCTCGCGAACCCGTCGACGAATGAGCGGACCTCGTACGCCGTCGTGGCATCGACCAACATGTCTATGTTTGGTAGTGGGAAGTCATCTTTAGGGGATGCCTTGTTCAAGTCTCTCGAAATCAACACAGACTCGTATTTTCCCGTTCGACTTGGCTACATGCACCGTGTTTGCTAACCATTCCGGATATTCAATCACTTTGATGAACCCTACATTCAAGAGTTTCATGATTTCTTCTTTCACTTGCATTGACCATTCCGGCTTGATTCTCGCGTAGTTTCGCTTGATCGGCTTGGCGTTGGGTAGCAGTGGTATCTTGTGTTCTACAACCGACCGATTCAACCTGTGCATATCTTTGTAGGACCAAGCGAATACGTCGACATATTCTCCGAGGAGCCGGGTCAAGGTTTCTCTCGTCTTCCCCTTGAAGAAGCCGCCGATCTTTGTTTCTCCGGGGTCTTCCGTCGTCCCAAGATTAACCGTTTGCATTTCCTCGTCGTCAACAGTGGCCATTCTTTCCACAACGACCTACTTGCTTAGCTAATTCTTTTAAGATTTGTTCGTTATCTTCATCTATCTCATCGTATGATTCATTATTAACGTGTTCGTTATATTGATTATTATTAGTTAACTCATCATTTACGATGTTAGCAATCTTCGTGGTACTCTGGAAAGATCAAAGTTTTCATTAAGGAAGTAAGGGAATACATGTTCGCCCACCGCCTCGATTTCCTCTTGAGTGAGTTCATCGGAGGTGGAGCCTGCTTTTAATGTAAAAGTTGTAGGGCCTATCTTCCTGCGAGGGTGGGGAGTGCAACCAAGCTCTTTGATCATGAAGTCTTCATCAACAACTGGTCCTCCAGTGCCGTGCCAGCTTAGAATTGGCTTATCACATTTCGTATTAGTCTTGTGTAGTCGGTAGTTGGAGCGTCCCCTTGAATATTGCATGAATCGCTGTCTTCTAACCGGCACAGTCTTGGAACTGCCGCAAAGATGTCTTCTCCCAACACAAAGTCCCATTCGCTTGTCATTTCTCGCCTTCGTGCCCCACAAATCATTAGGGATCAAATGGGACGGATTTTGTTTCATCCGGAGAAGCATCGCAGTCACGAAAAATTTCAAAGCCCGGTTGGCGCTTTCCTTTATCATCACCCATGGTTCGAAAAGATAAAGTAGGGAATACTTTCCCCTTCTCGAACAAAGTAGCCATTGAGTGTCCTTCGATATGGTTTGAGGTTGCAATCCTTGGACTTTTGGTCGCAGCCTTCTCAGACGAGGTTCCTTCCCACTTGATTTGAGTGAAACCCCACTCTTCCACGTCATCTTCATCGCGGATGGAGATGTTGTATCCTAGTCCATGCTTGTGTGAGGCGGGGGACCGGTGGTGGTTCCGTTATTCCTTGTAAGTGCTTTCCAAGCCCCAATCCAGGAAAGTACCCTTTGCTAGCATCATTCTCCCGGACAGAAGGCTTCCGGAAAACCTAAGTGCCTTTGAGTAGTCGTTCTCGTTGTAAGTGTCTATGACATTCACAGTGCTTACTTAAAGAATTAATCAGAATTGAAAAGGGAAATACTGACTAACTATTAATGAAAAGAAAACTTGATACTCTCGCCCACAAATGAGAGTTTTAGGCAAGTAGTACCTGACTAAACTAGACTAGACTAATAATTGTTTCTCTTGCAACTAAAAGTAAATAACTGAAAAGAAAAGAGACTCCTCATTTGTTTGAATTCATCCAAACTATTCCACCACTTGGACAAACTCTGATGGCGTCGTTGTCAATCAAGTCTTAGACCGCATTCTTCAAAGTTGAAACAATTATTGGTGTGATGACCATGGCATTGGTGATAGTAGCAGTAGAGGTGTGGAGATCGTCCTTCCCTCTTAGGTTGGTAACCTTCCATTGGGCTTAGCTTTCCTTCCTTGTGAAGACTTCTGAAGAGATGACCGAGAGTGATGTTTCCAATGTCGGAGAAGACTCTACCCTTTCTTCGCCTAGCCATTTGATTGTGGAGGTCTCGAATGTGGTTCTCATAGTGTTGCACGAAGACGTTGTGGCGAGCCTGATATTCTTCCTCCATTTGCTCTTTGAGGTCACGGTAGAGGGTATTGAGGAAAACCTTGACCCTTCCATCAATGTCATCTTCAACGTGGGCTTCAAGGTTGATGCACTTTTGGGTCATATCTTCGAGTTCGCTTTTGACCTCTTCAAGTTCTTCAATCAGCATCTTTGTCTTGTCGGCTTGGATGGATTCTTCCAAGTTGTGCCATGCATCGTTGTCCTCAATTTGCTGTAGGGCTTTGGCAAGTTGAGTTTTGATGTCACTTAGCTCTTCTTGCACGGATGACCGCCCACTGTCGGAATCACTTTCCATCTTCCGAAAATCCCTAGCAATGCGAGTGGCAGGCAAATCGAAAGCTTCTCTCCAACCTTCCACGTGTTCCATTTCAGCGACAAGAGACTTGGTCAAATCTTGGAGAGTGGGTTGTTCACGGCTTTCCTTGGTCATGACGTACTTTCCGGTAGACATTGTGTTGGGAGTCTTGGAGTTGAGTAGCTTCGGAAAACTGACAGAAGATATGCAGATATCAGGATCTAGCCCCAACGAGTCGGAAGCAGGCTTAAATGGCTCAGGCTCAAATTCAGCAAACAGAAGCATTATCCCGTGCGAGATAAGTAATCCCGCGCGAGATAATCACACGGAAAGTCGATTTTTATTTAGCCCTAATTTTTGGTCGGAACGGAAAGTCCGTTTTGAGGGGTTTCTAAGGCCTTTATCAGAACCTAACGACTAAGAAATCAATCTGATTTTTGTAAAACAAAGCCATGTAAGATTGTTTTTTGTTTTTTTTTTTGAAGGATTATATGCACATTTTTCTTGAAGGGACATCCGAAAGGGTCTTTTTCCGAAGGGACTTTTTCCGAAGGGACTTTTTCCGAAGGGACTTTTTCCGAATCCTTTCTTATTGTCAATTTTACATGGCTTTGTTTTGATCAAAAACAAGAAAAGATCACCGAGTCAAAACCGACCGGTCACGGAGTGATCCTAAAAAGTCAATCTACATGAGAATGTGGTGATGCAGGGCTGGAAGGCTAGGCTCCCCGCGATATGACAATCTAAGTGGATTGAATACGCGGAGTGGGATGATCCAACTTCGGAGAGACCGGCGACTAGGTGGTTACCGTCATCCGTCCTTAGTGTGGGTCCCGGGTTTATAGAGGGTATGCAGTGCAATGACAGTTATAGTATGATGTGCGCGTGTGTGATAGTCAATCTATGTGATAGAGTAAAATAGGAAGTTTTTTTTGAAAATCAAAAGAGAAAACAGATAGTGGCCGCACCAAGTGGTTGCCTACGTTTCTCCCAATCTAGGAAGACTCAGGCCGTCGTAGTTCCACATAAAGAGAGATAAAGAGAGATAAATAATTTAATTTACAACTCCCGAATCCCCAATGGACCGGACTTTAATTAAATAAAACCCAATCACACGCAGTTCATAAATAATAATCAATTATTTAAGGGAATTAAAGGTTCGAGTTCTACACCTTAAGGGAGGCCTTAAGATGCAGGAACTCTGCAGATAATGAATTCTGGGATCCCCCTTGCATGTTCGGCTCTCGTCTTGGATTACGAGCAAAACAAGAGAAATCAGAAAACAACCAGACTGGAGGCCATATCTCGCGCGAGATTATGATATCTCCTGCGAGATATCTCTCATCTGAGAGCAGAAAAATTCGAATTTTACAAAATAGATTGAAAAACCTCTCTTTTAATTTTGACGCAAGTTTAAGCCTCTTAATTTTCAGTCCCCAGCGGAGTCGCCACTGTAGCGTTGTGAGAAAGAAATTCTGATTCCTTTTTATTTTTATGAGTCGCCACCTATATTATTTGATTGGAAACATAGAAAAACCATTTGAAAGAGATTTGAGTTCGGGGCTTAGGTTATGAAATGGGTAGGTTTAGAAGGCATCCATTTCACCCAATCCGGAGATCGGTCTTGCTAAAGAAAAGAGAGGTTTTTCAAAAGAAGAAGTAAAAAACGAATCCAAATACTACAAATAAAGGTCCATTTGACGAGGTCAAACGGAATGTAGAATCGATTGCTTCGAGACCGTCTCCATGATTTGGAGAGGCTCTAGGCCGATCCTAGATTCTATGGACTTATACCACTCTAACAATCAATTAGAAGGAAGATTAGGAATTACCTTGCGTGAGGTGATTTGGGCAGAGTTTCGACTCAAGTTTAGAGTCGACCCTTCACACGGACAGAGCTTCGCCTTGGTCCTTGATTTGGAGGTTGATGCTTGATTATCAACAAGGTTGACAAACAAACTATGAGGTGAGTTTTAGGGTGATTTTGAGGGATTATTTCAGGGAAAGAAAACGACAAAATGTGTGTGTGTTGTGTAAATTCGCGGTTTGGGATTTTCGACTTCCGACCTCTGAGCCTTGGAAGTCACCAAGTATTTATAGAGGTTAGATATGAAGAAGTGGAGAGTTAAAACCCTATCAGATGGTTCTAGACCTCCTCTCCCATTGGTTGGCCAAAGAGATAAAGTTTTATCCCGGAAAGAGGTTGAAATCGATGAGGGAACTGTCGTCTGCAATCTGCAGAGGGAGATATCTCGCGCGAGACACGCCATCTCGCGGTGAGATATTGCTCCTGTGGACAGTTTTGTCCTTTCCTCGTTATCTCGTATGCAGTTTAGTCCCAAACTAACGGTAGTTAGTCAAAACTTTAACGAAACATGACGAAATGGTGGATTTCTACTTCTTGACTCAAAGCGAGACTTAGAGTGGTATAAGTATGATCCGATGTGTTCAGAATGGGGTGTCTACAACAGGACAGGAAAATATCCTTCTTGTCTTGCAGAGGAATCAGTTCAAACAACTCATTGAGTTTGGCATTCCATCTCTTGTAAAATTATGTTATTGATTCATCACTCTTCTGAATAGTGCCCACTAAATCATCTCTGGTTGTATGCCACTCGAGATTGCCCCGGTATTTCTCGAGAAAGGTTTCAGTAATCTGGCTCCAAATGGAGCGACCTTCTTGTTTTAGGGCAAGAAACCATGTAAGCGTCGGGCCTTTGAGAGTGAGGTGGAAATGAGAGGCCATGAACTCGGGTGTACAACCTATTGCCCCCATCATCATCACGTAGGTATCAATATGGGTTTTTGGGCACACTGTACCGTCAAATTCCATCTTGGGCATCTTAAATTTGTGGGGAAGGGGTGTCACTTGAGTTGGATCAACCACTTTAAGGCCGCTGGAAACCACTGTCAACTTATCAATCTGTTGCTGCATTTTCTTTAACAAAGCCGTCACCTCCGGAGTCATTCCCGGGATCTGAGGAATTGAAGGAGCCACAGTCGAGGAAGGTACTAGAAGAGCAGATGGAAATTATGGAGAAGGCCTGATAGGCAAGGCGGCCAGAGAAAGGCCGAAGGTACTGGGCACATTGATGTTGCTGTCTAACAAACTTACTGAACTAGGAACCCTATTCCCATACATATCATACCCGTTGAACTAAACATTCGAATGTTGCGGACCAAACTGAGCTGATTGGTATCCAAACTGACCTTGAGCTGAAAATCAGGTGCTAACACAGGGAGCTGAGTATGGAGTGGATCTGTATAAGTGCTGAGTGAGAGGAGAACAAACCATGGGCTGGGAGAAGCTACTTCGAAACTGAGACTGACTCTGAGGATATTGCGGAAATCCGTCCTGACAAACTTGGCTTCCCGATAAGCGATATTGGCTATTCTGCTGCTGAGGAGCCTGGAAAACGCTCTGTTGCTGACTGAATTGCCCATACTGATAACCATCCTGATACACACTAACTTGAGGCTGAGAATAGCTTCCTCGGAACTGAAACCCATACTGATCTTGAGGCACTGAGACATTGGGAGCTGGCGAGGAAGTTAAGTTAAAGAAGTTCGACGGCTAACTACCACTTTTGTTGAATCCATACTGAGCACCTTGGCTATGTATCTGAGAGATTGGGGGAGGAACCCTTCCTTGGACACTCACGGCCACTTCCGGCGACGGCATTCGGTCAGGACGAGGAGCATAATTCACAGGAGGAGGCATGGCATGGTAATTGGGTTGAGGTGCGGAGTGATGAGCGGGTTGCATAGGGGAAGCAGATCCAATCCCATTGTTACTATCTTCAATAATCTCTTCATAGGAACCATCCTCTCGATAGAGCACCGCAATTCCCCTGGCTCGCATGGCCTCCACAAAACGAGTGTGGGCTTCTTCTTCCCGAGCTTTGGCATTCTGAGCAAGCAAGTGAGATTCACGCTCCCTAGCTAGAACGGCTTCCAGAGTTGCTCTCATCTCTTCTATGGACATGTAATTCAAGCCTGGCTGACCCATCGAGGCTGAACCCCCAACCAACTGAGCAGAGAAAACATCACCATTTCCTGCAATTTCTAAATCTGAGTCAACTGAAACCCCAGAAACTTCTCGAACTGCTTCGACAACACGGACTAAACGGGCACCCGGGACGGAGGAACGGATCCAACTCGCCGTAACTGCAGAGGTAGATATATGGATTGATAAGGTGGTGAAGGAAGAGACTTTGAGAAAGGTACAGGAGAGGGAAGGATAAAGGGAAGGACTCGTGGAAACACCTTATTTATGCTCAAGTATAAATCGGTATCTTTTAAATCCTAAATAAGGTTGGAAAAGGATAAGCCTTTATTTACACAATCTATACCTCGGGGGAACCTAGAGACGCAACATTCAAATTATACCAAATGTTTTGCATAGAAATTAATAATAGGCAATAATACCTAAACAAGACCTAAGCACTATGTGAGAGGGACGATCGATCCAAATTTCTGGGGAAATTTGGGCAGTATAATAGGTATTCTTGAAGAATTTCAAAGAAAAATCCGGCATGACCTCTCGTCGACGCACGGTGACAATGCGACATGATCCCTCGTTAGGACATGTCAAGAGGGTGACATGTCCATACGTGAAACAATGTTGCATTGTCACCATGCCCACAAGTGCAAGGTTTTGGGATAGGTATGTACGTCTTATTATAAATCCCAAAACAACTCATTTTAGTGTAATTTAAAATGTTGTATCAAAAAACCAACCATGGGGTAAGCTTTTAAAATTGTGGCGCCACCTATGATGCGCTAGGGGGATAGGTTTGATATTAGGCGCTCAAGCGTAGGCGAATTACATGGCCGTCCGCGATGCCGTCAATCGCACCCGAAGGTTCAAGATCTATGTGAAGTAGTGTGAGGGTGGCTATGTTCTTTTATTTATGAAAAATAATTTTTTGAATCCATTTTTTTATTATTTTCTTTTGATTTGAAAAGGAAAAACAAATGGGAAAAACATACACATAATCACAGATCAACAAAGGTACAATGATCAACTGCACAATCCGATCCAAGGGACTGCCCTTAGCCAAAAACCTGAAGAACCTGCTCAGTGGCTAGTTATGTCGCGTGACACAGGATAGCCATGGCTAAGACTGTCGCACGACCTGGCTAGCCACTGAACCAGAACCTGAGAAAGCAATCCAGCCCCTGCCTACTCATGGCAAGGAAAAAACCACAACACCAAAGCACAGCAATCATAATAGCATGAAGCACATAAAGGCACACAAATCTCACAATCTCATAAAATACATGTACCACCGAATGTGCGCTCGCCAAATATTTTTTTGGAAAAATTAGGAGTCGCCATGCCATGTTTTAAGGTACACTTTTAAAAACCTTTGAAAAAGAGAGAAAAGGGTCCGGGGGTCAGGTTACGTGTTAGGAATAACCGAGAGCTCACCCAACACGCCTCGTCCGTAAACGAGTCTTTCGAAATAAACATCCAAACATTCATAGTGTGTGCAAACAACAATGACAAACAAGTGTGGTAAATGAATTTTATTAATTGAATGAGATTGTTACAACTTGTAAACCATATGATAAGGGAGGCCACATCCCAAATACAGATCTCAAAATAGATTACAACTGAAAAGGATCTCTGCAAACTAACAAGATGTGTCGCATGGCACATAACCTGCCTGGCTAGATGTGTCGCGTGACACAGGATCCATCCAGGTAAGTTGTGTCGCGTGACACAGGTTGCCCATCTGCAGAGATCATACAGATTGAACACAGAAGGAACAGAAACCAGTACAAATTCAATTATATTACCAATTCAGCTTCGGAAATGCATAAATCAACAATTATTCAACCAAGGGGGTGTGGATATGGGATGATCCACACTCCCTTGGGAATCAAACAAAAATTCCACCAATATCAACTCATGAACATGTAATTATGCTAAACAAAAGGATTAAACAGAGAGATTGCGATTGGAGTTAAGTAAGTAAGACAGATGGAGTCGAATTACTAAAACAAATGAGAATATGATACTTGAATTATGAAAATGACAAAATCTAAGAGAGAGAAATAGGGAATTGGTGAGTTACCCTTAAAGATCCACGAATCCTATACCCATTCAGGTATAGAACCCTTCAACAAGCGGCTTCTGGGAATGATTGAGTAGAGGAGGAGTGATGGATGGAGGATCTCAATGGTAGTATGTGGATTGAATTGAATTGAGGGAGGATTGGAGGAATTTGAGTATGAGAGAGAGAGTTGCGGGTGTTTGGCTCTGTGTGTTATGTTTCTAATTTGGCAGAGTAACAGTATGCCAAAAGTGGGAGACAGATATGAGAGGGGTAGGGTCTTATTTATAGGCTGTTGATGATGGTTGAGTTGTGTCGCACGACCTCCTGCATCCATTTTTCATGGCTCGAGATGTCGCACGACTGAGCACGTCCATAACCGTTTCTGGTACCAAAACCTGTTTCTGGAACCTTCCAGATTAATTTCCAATAGGTCCAAACTTATTTATTCCTTGTAGGTCCTTTTGCTTGAGAAAAATACTTAAAAGTATTTCCTTCGCAAGAAACATATGAAATGTTTCCGGAAGTCTAGGAAAGGATCGGGAATTTACCAAAACGCCCCTAGTGCAATTTTATCATAATAAAATGCATCTAAAATAGGGTCGCGAATTGGATTGGCGTACTTACAAATGGGAAGAGTGCTGGCTCTTTGAGGCAATCCGGGTTTTCTTTGAAGACATACTTTTTCTGAACAGTGGTGGTAGCCCCAGGAATGTTCGGCAAGTCAAGAAACATCCTCCGAATAGGATTCGCTGGTCTTCCACGAACTTTTTCAAGGTTTTCCAGAAGAATTTTCCTCAAGGAGTGTTGACTATCACTTTCATCATATTGGGTCTCACCTTTTATGAAATACTGAGCCAGAGACAAGCTGTAAGGATGGAGACGGACCCCTTCGTTTCGCTTTCCCAAAACTGTTCACCCAACTTTTCCGTAATCTTGAGGATGTGGTTTGTAGCCCAGGCCATGTTGGGTGGTTTGTTCCCTTGTATCAATGACGGCGTTGCAACCTTGAAGTCTTTTACCCAGTCCAAGCCCCAGAAGATAACCCATTTTTCTCATCATTCGCATGGCAGGATGTATTTTATCAAAATTAGCAGTGAGATCCGCACAGCACACTTGCACCTTAGAGTTGGCCACAGAGAAGCCGGTCAAGGCGAGCCCTTCGTCATCATGTTTGATCTCCAGTATCGGGATACCTCCTGTGCTGGATCCTTCCACGGTGACACTGTCCCCATATATAGTAGTGATAGTCCCATCATCAGACTGGAACTTGACACACTGGGTAGAGGCTACCCCATTTATTTTGTGAATCCAAGGGCGACCCATCAAGGTGTAAGTACCCCAATCCAATTTGCGACCCTTTTTTAGGTGCATTTTAATATGATAAAATTGCACTAGGGGCATTTTGGTAAATTCTCGGTCCATTCCGAGACATCCGAAAACTTCTTATAAGTTTCTTGCGAAGGAAGTACTCTTAAGTACTTTTCTCAGGCAAAAGGACCTATAAGGTATTATTCAGTTTGGACTTGTGGGAATTAACTTGGAATGTTCCAGAACCAGGTCTTTGGGTGCCAGAAACGGTTATTGGCTTGCTTAGTCGTGCGACATCACGAGCCACGGAAAACAAAACCGTTGGGTCGTGCGACACAAGATGCCCATCATCAGTAGCCTATAAATAAGACCCTCCCCCTCTCATATCTAGATCCCTTTTCAGCCCTTTTTGAAATATTGTTACTCTGCCCAATTGGTTGCATAACACATACTCCAAAACACACACAACCCTCTCTCTCATACCCAACTCCCTCCTTCTCTCCCTCAATCCAATCTAATCCACACACCACCACTAGATCTCCAATCCACCACTCCTCCCAAGCTCAATCCAGTCCAGAAGCTGTTCAGAAGAATTTTATACCTGACTTGGGTATAGAATTTGTGGATCCACAAGGGTAATCACTTCATCCCTCTCTCCTCTCTCATACACTTTGTCACCTTCATAATTCATGCAATCTATCTTCATTTGATTCAATAATTATACTCCATATGTTCCTAATTGTTGAATCACAATCGCCATTTCTTTGTTTAATTAATTTATTTGGTTTAATTCCATGTTCATGGTTTGATCTCATTGTATTTGTGGCTTGTTTGCCAAGGGAGTGTGGACCTCCCCATATCCACACCCCCTTGGCCAATTCGTTGTTATTCGTAGTTTTCTGAGTTAAATTGGTGTTGTAATTCGATCTGATTAGATCTCAGTTTAGTCTGTGTTCAGTTTGTAAATTTCTGTAGATAGGCATCCTGTGTCACGTGACACAATCTGGCAGGATGAGTCCTGTGTCACGCGACACAACTCGCCAGGAAGATCCTGTGTCACGCGACACATCTTGCCAGTTTGCAGAAGCTCCCTTTTTAGTTGTAACCTGTTCTTAGATTTGTAATCTGGGATGTGGCCCCCCATTGTACCAAGTGGCTCACTAGTTTTAGCTATCTCATGTTATCAATAAAATCCATTTATCACATTTATTGTCATTAATGTTTGCACACACTATGAATACTTTGGATGTTTGTTTCCGAAAGACTCGTTTACAAATGAGGCATGTTGGATGAACCCTCAGTTCTTCCCAACACGTATCCTGACCCCCGAACCCAATTTCTCTTTTCAAAAGGTTTTCAATGTTTCCTTTAAAACGGCGTGGCGACTCCCATTTTAACTTTTGCCAATTTCGGCGAGCGTACATTCAGTGGCGACTCTACTGGGGACTTGAAAATGGTTTTCAAAAGAGGGTCTAACTTTCATTCCTTTAAACATCCAATGTGTTCATTCTTGTGTGCATCATTATTGACTCCATGTGATACATGCATTTTATGTGGTGTGAGATTTATGTCTTTGCTTGCTTCCTTGTTGCTGTGTTTTGGTGTTACGAGTTTTTCCTTGCCATGAGTAGGCAGGGGCTGGATTCCTGCCTGTGGTTGAATGTGTGCTCGCTCGAAAAAAATAAATAAAGGAGTCGCCACGCCGTTTTTAAGGAAACATTGAAAACCTTTTAAAAAGAGAAAATGGGTTCGGGGGTCAGGTTACGTGTTGGGAAGAACCGAGAGTTCACCCAACACGCCTCGTCTGTAGACGAGTCTTTCAATTGTTCAACATTCAAGTCATCCAAATGTGTGTGCAAAGTGTGTATGACAAGATATATATTAAAATACATAAGAGTGCTTTATTTTATTGCTCAACACGGGGGAAATACAATTTGTAAGCCATTGACTCTGGGAGGCCACATCCCACTTTACATCGAAGACCAAATATGGATTACAACTGAAAGGATGATCCTCTGCAGATGGTCACCATGTGTCGCATGACACAGGACATGCTAGGCACGATGTGTCGCGTGACATATGTTTACCGTTTGCAGGGACCTTACATTTTGTAATACAGAAGCAACAGATAACAATTCAAATCCCAATACAATCAAAAATCAACGAATTCAGAATAGATTGACCAAGGGGATGTGGATATAGGGAGATCCACACTCCCTTGGCCAATAACAAAAAATCCCACACAATCACATTATTAATATCAACAATACCAAGCAAAGCTAATTAAACAGAGAGATCGGCAGTTGAGACTTGATAATTGGGGACAAATAGAGTCGAATTATCAAGTCTGGGGAATAATTTGCAATGAAACAAGTAAACAGTAAATGAGAGACAAAAGTGAGGAAATCATTACCCTCGTAGTCCACGCTCCTTCAACCAAGTTAGGTGGAAGGATATTCGATCGGCTTTGGAACGGAACAAACTCACTTAGATTCCAGATTGAGCGATTCCAGTAAGCAGGTGTGTGTTGGAGCGGAAATGGCTTGGGCTCTGGAACAGGGGAAGGAGACTGCAAGTGGTTTTGGGGTAGAGAATAGGTAACGGCAAGGGAGACGGCGTCGGTTGGTTTGGAGAGAGGGAGAGGTCACCAGTTAATTGGAGGTAGAGTGTTGGTGGTTAGCGGCTTAAGGCTTGGGATAGGGGAACGGTATTATTGCATTCGACATTGTTGAGGAGAAGCACGGTGAAGGGCAATTGAGGTTGGTTTTGAGATCGGAGGGAGGATTGGGTGAGGTCTCCGGTGAGGTGTTGGACAGGGGTTGCCGGCGAGTTGAAGGGATTGGTGTTGAGTTCTACCGGAGAAGGAGAGGCTAGGTTAGGGATTTGGTGAAGAAGGCGATTAAGGTAGAGGAAGGTAGGGCGGTGGTGGAGATCGAGGTTGGAGGCTGAGCTTCCGGTGAAGGGTTGAGAGAGGGAGCTAGGTGATGGCGATTTGAATTGGGGAGTTGGAGATCGCCGGTTGTTGAGGAATTGGAAGAGGAAGGTTTGACGGTGGGGAAGGTTTCCGGTGGGGAGAAGCTGGGTAGGGATGAAGGGATTTGGGGAGCGACGATGGTGGTGGTGCGTATAGAGAGAGAGAGGAGAGTATGAACTATGTGTGTATGTGTGTCTGTGTGTGAGAAAATGAGAGAGCCCCCACTTAAAATGAACGCAAAATTGGTATTTAAAGCTAGATTGGGAATGAGCTTTATTTTATCGCACGACCCAACGCTTCCAATTTCCATACTTCAAGCTGTCGCACGACGGGCCACGTCTATAATCGATTATGGCGCCAAAATCAGATTCTGGAACATTCCGGGTTAATTCCCAAGAGGTCCAAACTGATTTATTCCTTTTAGGTCCTTTTGTTCGGGAAAAGTACTAAAAAATACCCCCCCCCCTTTGGAAACTTATAAAAAATTCCCGGAAGTCTCGGAACAGACCGGGAATTTACCAAAATGCCCCTTAGAGCAATTTTATCATTTAAAATGCACCTAAAAAGGGATCGCGAATTGGATTGGCGTACTTACACAGCCCCTCATCAACGTCACTTATGGAAGAAGTGAGGTTTTCGATAAAATAAGACCCAATCCCAATGAGCAGCTGGGGAATAAGGCGGAGGGCTAGACGGTGATCTGTGGAATCGGATGCTGGACCTTTTGAGAAAGGATTCCTACGTATCCCAAGTGGGAATCAAGCCGGTCGTAGTTCGAGAGAAACTAATTGAGGGGGGCTGAACATAGGGGAAACTATTTGAAGGTCTCTTGACCTAAAAGGGATTATTTGAAGGTCTCTTGACCTAAAAGGGGTTATTTGAAGGTCTCTTGACCTAAAAGGGATAATTTTAAGGTCTCTTGACCTAAATGAGATCATTTGAAGGCATCTCAACCTGAAAGGGATTATTTGAAGGTCTCTTGACCTAACAGGGATCATTTGAAGGTCTCTTGACCTAAAAGGTGTTATTTTAAGGTCTCTTGACCTAAACGAGATCATTTGAAGGCATCTCAACTTGAAAGGGGTTAATGCTTCTAGCAAAGTAATTGACTGAGACATGCCTTCATACCTGTGTTGTGCTCACATGTAGCTGTCGGAGGGTCCTATGCTACTAACTGCTATTGACGGTTACCGGGTGCGGGGCAGTTTTTGTCGACTGTTGGCTTTGGGGTCTGGGACATTTGCTTGCTGGGCGGCGGATTTTTGTTGGTGCTTCGGCGGTGGGGCCTATCTTTGTTGACGGTTGACTTTTGTCTTTGGTCTGGGACCGTACTTGCTGTGACGAGGATTTTGCTTGCTGTGATGGGGGTTTTTGCTTGTTGGGCAGCGGCTTCTTGTTGACTTTTTGGCTCTTGTGTCCCGAGGTTTGCTCGGTAAGCCGGGGACTTTGCTTGCTGTGACGGGGGTTTTGCTTGCTGGGCAGCGAATTCTTATTGACGATTGACGGTGGGGCTATTTGATTTTTGATGCGTCCTGCTGGGGAGATTCAGATAGACACGGACTTTTTGTCTCGACTTTGCTTTGAGGGACAATCTTTGAGGTTTGCTCATTTAACTGTTGTACCTACGGGGGTGGATGTAGCTGCCGGAGGGTCTTAGGCTGTAACTGCTTGTTGGGAGGTAGCTGTCTAGGGTCTCATGCTACCATTGGTTCTGCTGGGGATAGGTGTAGCTGTCGGAGGGTCTCATGCTACTGCTTGATGACCGCGGCTGCCGGAGGACCTATACCACTTGTCGATGCTTGCTGGGGAGATTGACAGATGCGGACTCTTTGTCTCGGTTTATCATGCAGGATAGGCTTTGAAGTCGTCGGGACTGGTGAGCCTTGTTGCTTGGATACTGGGGCAACTGGAGCTCCTTTTCTTGTCAATCATTATTTGAAGACTGGGGCAGCTGGGGCTCTTTTAGATGATGCTTGTGAGATCGAATGGCTAGACCTTTGGAGAAAGGATTCCTACGTATCCCTTAAAAAGGGAATCAAGCCAATTCGTAGTTCTGGGCCTTATGAAGATAATAGAGGCGGGGTCTGCCACCTGCGGGATTTGGAATCCTTGTCCAAAATTGTGATCTGAGGGGCAATCCTCACAATCAAAATATGATCACTTGATTATCGTATCCTGTGGGGGGGGGGGGGAAACACAACACTCTAGGAACCTAGCACTTTATTCGACTTTTGCCTATGCATTATTAATCTTTTGTTGCACAAGTCCATCGCAGCTGGGGAGAATAGGAAGTAGGGATTTGGCACGGCTTGACGAGCAGATATGTCTGTATCAGTTGCTCTATGGGGGATCGTGTATGGGACGAAAGTGTTTATAATGAGGTGGTCCCTCTCCCAAGAGGTGGAAAAATGTATGAGTGACGGATGATACGGTGTGGCTTAGGCAAGTCGGGGACGCTCCCGAGAGTACAGATTGCAGTAGGTCCATTGCTAGTGAGGACAGAGTGTGTCGCGCGTCTGAGACAGCAAGCAGCAGAGGGGGGCAAAGAGCAATCTCGGCTTGACAAAGCCCCAGTTGACAGTGTAAAGCAAACCTGGAGGGAAATCTGATAAGGAGAGCCGGAGGGATACCTTAACCAAAGCCCTGGCTTGAGGACATTCTATGCAGCTTTATCGCAGACAGAGTCATCTTGTGGCCGTAGAGGCAACCCATCATTTCAAACCGCAGTCAATCAGTCACTGGACAAGACTCAAAAGTGTTTTACGTGCAGGGGCATATCTTTCGAATGGTGGGAAATGAATCCCGATTTTGTGTATGACACTCTCGCTTTTGGGTTTAACTCTTTTGGGAGAGTATAAGCATCACAAGGTGTAGAAAAGTGTATGGAAGCCCCTGCTGGCCGAAACAGTGTTTAGCTCTATCTTCCTATTATGTAGAAAGAGAAGACTTGTCGAGACACTTGAAAACTTGTCTTATTCGTGATGATCACAAAGCTGCTTAAAACCCTTTATTGATGTTCGGGTTAGTCAACCGCCAAAGCCGATATGCACAAATGTTTTTATCAATCCTGAGGAGAAAACCCACTGACATCGAGAATCAAGCTCGAAAGGATAGACAGTGTACGGGCATGGTCCTTGAGGAGACTGGATTTTCTGAGATCTGTTTGTGATTTCGACTGGACCAGTTATGGTTGCCTACGTTCCCCTCCTTGAGAGGAGCTCAGGTTGCCGTAGTTCGGGTTATCCCGAATTAAGAGAATGAACGTAGGAATTCGAGAATCTGAGGACATTTGAGGATTTTGAGAATTGAAAGAACATGTCCTCTTGGAGCATCGATTAGAGACACAGATGTGAAGCCCCAATGGGATGTCCACGACAAGTGTTTGCGGAGGAGAAATGAAATATGCTCACATAAAACGTCGAATGAACGGATAGAATTTGCACAATCTTCGCTTGACGGTCTTTTGAGCCGAGATGGGCTTGGCTTCGCTTCAAGCAATAATCTGTTCTAGATCTCGACAATATTGGGATGAAACTGCTATCCGATAGGAATTGCGACTGGGTCTCTGGGTTTCGATCGGCTTTTGGGTGATTTGGGATATCATGACCTCTTAAAATGAGAGGTCGGCTAGGCCTTTTGCTGGCTGATCCTCTAAAGATGAGAGGTTGGCTCTTGGGTATGTGTTTGGGATTTCTAAAGTGAGGGAATCCATGATTGCATCTTTGCTGCCTCTAAGGATGAGAGGTCAATCTTGGCTGTGGCTAAAGGCAAAGGTAAGGGTAATAGTAATGTCCTTTAAAATCGAGAGGACGGTTTGGGATTGGTTAGAGGTAATGGTGAGGGACATCCGTGCTGTCTCTTTATTTCACTTTGAGACTCCTCTTGAGTGACGACCGGATCCTTTAACTTTTGCTTTTCTGAGAGGATCGCTAGGGACTAGGCTCTCCTTCTTTTCTTTCCTTCTTTTTTTTTTGCTTCTTTTTTTTTCGTATATATATTTTTTTTATCTCTCTCTTTTTTTTATTGTCTTTGAGAGGAGCATTTCAGCTAGTCCCCAGGATGGATCATTGCTTTCCGTCGTTCTTGAGCTTGGAGACGGTCGATGCTTCTTTTGAATTTCTGGAGCCTCGAGGATAGTCCCTCTTCTTCTGGTGATGGCTAAATGGGTTTCAAAACATGCCGATCTTGAATTGAAGGGGTATTGTTTAGTGAGGGTGAGGTAATGGTTTTCCCTATGGGTGAAAGGTTTCAACCGCAGTCCCTACCGGATGATCCGAACGAGATAGAGCCTTCATTGCTTTCTTAAGCTTACTTCGCGGAAGATCCATGCAAATTCATCGAGCAACGAGATAGCGAGGACAATGGAAGGTATGTGAGCATATGGGAATCGAGGTGGGGAGTTGGTAAGCCCCACTTTGAGAAGGATATCAGTTTGTTTTCTAACTCTGATCGATTTAAATATTAGTTATTTCAAAGCGTTGGTCGGTGGGCAGCACAAGTGATCATTTGGAATAAGACCATTTCAATCGAGTGTAATGTGGGTGTGCAAGTGATGTCTCGAGTCTAACAAGAATAGAAACAAAGAGTTTTATTACTGCAATAAAAAGACTTATAACATGGACTTGACGGACTCATGACCACATAAAAGACACTCTAGAACCTACGACGCTGACTGATTGACTTCGCTGCCATCGGGTGGGATAGCCTCTAGGCTTCTGCTGACATCACTGAAGAAGATCGGGGACAACATTGGGGCGAGCCTTCTCAACCTTTCCATCATCAACAAGCTTCTGAATGAGCATCTTCAGGGCACTACAAGAAACAGAGGTATTAGGGTCGGCGCTTTCCCGTCCCAAAAAGCCATTTTGCCGTCCCAAATACTATTAAGGTCGGCGTTTAGGTCGGGAAACGAGGGTCCTAAATAACATGCGACTCTAAAAGTTTTAGGACCCCCGTCACCGTCTCAAATACTCTATTTAGGACGGGATTAGCCGACCCTAAAAAATAATTTCTTTTTTTTTTTTTCAGGAATTTTTTGGAGCCAAATAGTTTTTGGTACCCGTTGTTAGGGACGAGATAGCCGACCCAAATAATACTTGGCGCCTTTTTTTTTGGAGGGAAATTATTAGGGACCCTATCGTCCGACCCAAATATATTTTTGCGCCAAAATCACATTTTTTGGTGGGAAAGTAATTAGGTCGGATATAGACGACCCAAATAAAATTTGGTGTCAAAATGTGAATATTTACCATTAATTATATATATATATATACACATGCATACATATACTTGTAAATATATCAATTTATAATTGTAAATATATCAAAAGTACCTGACAATAAGAAAGTAATGCATTAACTAAATTTAATAAACCACATCATCTAAATAAAAAGTTAACTGTTACCTAATAACTAAGGTAGATGAAATATAAGGATTCAATACTCCTTTTAAAATAATTTGATTTAAAACTATTCTCTAAGTAAGTCAACATTATCCATATTGCATATTGCATACGTGGAACGTGCTCCCCAAAAAAGATTGTTGCTGATATCATTCCTCCATCACGCTCCCTCGATCTTCACAAAATCGTACATTGATGGAGCTAACTTGTAGGAATCTCAAGAAAAGACAATGACCGAAACTTCAACCAAATCTGTTATTTCATGAAAAATAATGATGGGTTTTGTTAGCTAGCTGAAGAACAAAGCAATATGTAAGAAAAAGAAAAAAAGTTAAAAACAAAAGAGCAACCAACTGTCAATCCAAGTGAACATGCAACTACAAGTGTAAATGCAAATGCAATTGTAAATGATGAAGGTACTGAAAATATAAATGTTGATGCTAATGCTAGTGCAAAAACTGATTCAAATGCCATGGCAATTGATTATTCTCTAAATTGACCCTCAAAACCTTTGAATTCAAACAAGCAGGCAACATTTGAATTCAAACTATGCACGAAACTAAGGACACTATAGTCAATAGATTAAAAAAGATGGCCCAAAAAAGGAATACACACCACTAATTGGAACGGAGGGAGTAGAATCCAGGATACTAACAAAAAAGGGATGCTATTGAACAACAGCAAAAAAATTACTATTAGATGTAATAATTGCTAAGCATAGGGGACGAAATACAATTTAGACACTTTAGAGCGTCAAGGATGTGTAATCTCAGTTATAGTGAAATAACTATCTAAATGACACAATTGGAAAAGGGAAAAGGACTTCACGAATGACCAAAGGGATTAACACATAAGAAGTTGCATATGGATCTTAAAGCCCTTACACAAAGAACCATAGAGCATAAAAAGGAGCCAATAGCATCATCACGACCACACATAATAGGACAACGCATCAGGTATTCACATATCAACAATAATGCTGGGGTCATGACCACATGACGAAAATCTGAGCAAGGAAATATCATAGACCACAGCCTCAGGAGAAATATTGTCTTTGTAGACGGCAAAGAGCTTGTCTCTGCAACAATTAAAGGAAGAGATGTATTTAAGAGTGAAACTTCCATAAAAACATGCTTTCAACTAAAAGCTGTACGAATACACTTTCAAGCAAGGGATGAACTCAAAATAGAAAAATGTCACTTTGGCATATATTTGGCCAGCGCCATTATAACGAATACCAGAACGTCCAGATATATTATATGTCCTTTTCTTAGAGGAAAAGATGTTGAGTGAACTTACCATTGATTGAGCCGAAATCATTATCAAATCAGGTCCAAGCTAATAGTTTATATTAGAGGAAAAGATGTTGAGTGAACTTACCGAGTTTGCTGGATCCAGAATTTCAGAGGTAACTCCATCAATTTCATTAGGAATTTCAAGACCAAAATATTTCAGTTTTGGTGTAGTTTGCATTCAGAAGGGCACCCGAGTGGATTGCATCAATGATTTTCCGTGTGTATGCCAGCATGATGCGGCTACCTGATCCATATCTGCGATATGTATAAAAGAAAAGTGAATTTACAAATTTAAAAGAAAAATGCAGAACTTGAGAGGATTTTATGGTGATCATTCATACCCTCCACCAGACCAACCAGTGTTAACAAGCCATCCAGTTGCTCCGTGGTTTTGCATTTTTTCAGCCAGCATAGCTGCATATTTGGTTGGATGAAGCATTATGAATGCTGCACCAAAGCACGCTGAGAATGAAGCATATAAATAAGTAATGGAAAACCACTGCAATTGGCCTTATTTTTTCTTTACTCTGTAAAGATGGTATCACTAAAGATAGCTGACAGGGGTACCAGATGATAGATAGTATTCACACTACAACACAATTTACGTTTACCCTCTAACGCAGTAATCCCAACAAAGAACATTTGTTTCACAGCAAGAAACATCTAAGCAGTATTCAACATATGTTTCACTGAAGCCTAAGCGGTAAATAATATTTCGATAATACCAAAATCTACGTCAATCATACCCAGTTCTTTAACTGCAATAAACTGCTCTTCAGTCATTTAGTAGAGCCATCCCTAACTACAAAAATACAAAATAATCTAAGCTTACAGCTGCAAACAAGAAATAGGGTAACAGAAAATTGACTTTTAGTTCTATTACGTACGGAATGGATGTGCTCCCTTATACATTCAACAAAGCCACTACCCCTGTTCCCCTCGCATCAGATTCAATCAACATAATATGAAATAAAGAAGCTTTTCTAAGCCTCAAACTCAACACGTTCATTGCTTGAATAAATCAGCCATGACATATTTTGTCAACGGAAGCTAGAGCAGCAGAAGCTTAGTTCTGTAACTATTTAAAGTCCATATTGTACCATAATTGTAACTCACCTGCGTCAATCCGCCACTGACAGGCCCTGCAGGGTGAGCAAAAAGAAAACATATCGTTAATTAATGTCCCTCGCGTATTAAATTTTGAGTACTGGATGTCAGAATTCCTAGCAAAATTCCAAATCAGAATATTTGGCTTATACGTAGCAAAGCTGACCCAAACAGATTTTACAATTCATACTAATATGGCTACACACGTGATCTAATATATTCTTACAAGCAGGGGCGTAATCTTGGTAATAATGTATGTTGTGGAACTCGAATCCAAGACAATAAGGTTGAAAACCTACAGATCTAAGCAACTAGATTAGCAATTGAAAGGCCATCAACACTAAATATCTATCAATCAGTAACATATCTCAAAACCCTAAAATTTGAAATTCAAGACGATGAGATAAAATTAAACAAATCAAAACTTACAGTGACGACGCGGTTGAGGAAGTAGCCAGCAGGAGAAGGGGTGTTGTTGGATCGGGAGGGGTTTCTAGGGTTTGTGAAAGGGTATCTAGATGGAGGACGACGAAGTGGAGCGCGGAGGAGAGAGGCTCAGACATTGTTGTTGGCGATTTCAAAGAGAGGGAAAGAGGAAATGTTAGGGTTGAGTGAAATGGTCACACGACGATTGCGATGGCAGAGAACGTCAATGAAACCTAGAAAACGATTAGGGAGGTTTTGGTTTTTTTTTCTTTTAATTTCTCATTTATTAGTTGATTAATTTTTAGAGACCCAATTTGCCGTCCTATTAATTTCGATTGTGTAAGGCTGACTTATTAAGTAGGTAATAGGGACTAGAGAATTTCCCCGACCCAAAAAATTCAGTCCCTAATAATGACTTTTTTTGTAGTGGGGGAATGCAATCGTTGGTTGTATGGCCAGGGAACTAGTGGTAGCAGCAGTACTTGCTCGTGTCCAGCTTTGGGTTGCGATGAATAGGGGGTAGTTATCAAGGGGCTGAACCATCCCCGCCTTAACCAGACCATTAAATGCTTCTTCCGTAGTCATGTCGAGATCATCAAACTTCCGTGGCTGACGAGGTTGAAATTTCCCACTGCTTAGGCCAGTGCTTCCCCTCTGAAGATTGTTGATACTATTGTCTTTTGGGACCCGGGAAACTGGATTGACCATCTTGGACCCATAACCATTAACATTACCGGTCTTGTCATCTGGGGTACGGTTGAAGAGTCGATTCTCGCTACGGGCTCCCATGCCTACCATCTCCCTTAAATCGGGGTACCAACCATTCCCAATAGCTTCACGGGGAACTAGCTTCACACATGACAAAAAGAAGTCCTTCTGATCTTGCAATGGAATTGGCTCGGGCAGCTCATTCAATTTGGCATTCCAACGCTTGTAGAAATCAGTAATGGACTCATCACTCTTTTGGATTGTGCCGACCAGGTCGTCTCTAGTTGTGCGCCACTCAAGGTTCCCACGGTACTTTTCAAGAAAGGCCTCAGTAGTCTGAATCCAAGTAGCTCGAGCTTTTGACTTAAGATTTAGAAACCATGTCAGGGCAGGTCCTTTAAGCGTTAGATGAAAGTGTTGAGCCATAAACTCGAGAGTACAACCCATCGCCCCCATAGTCATCACGTATGTGTCCACATGAGTTTTCGGGCATGCCGAGCCATCAAAATGTATTTTGGGCATCTTGAACTTATAAGGGAGAGGCTCTACTTGCCTTGGATCAACAACCTTAAGTCCACTTGATCCTGCCGTCAACTTGTCAATTTGCTGATGCATCTGTTTTAATAATGCAATCACCTCTGGGGTCATCCTCGGGAGCTGAGGAACAGAGGGAGCGGAAGTTGAATAAGACTCAGAGTTGGCTGATCGGAAGAGAGGCGGCTGAGATGTTCCAGAAACTGGTGGTAGACTAAAGGGTGCTGGAGCTGACAAATAGTTAAACTGACCGGTTGGAGAATTCTGATTCTGCGGAAAAGCACTAGCAGGCATGTAAGGAGATGACCCCGGATATTGCAGAGGTGAAGAGCCAAATCCAAAAGCTGAGACTGATATCCTTGAGATTGAGGCTGGCTAGCCGGAAACTTCAGAAATCCATCTTGGCTGAACTGGTTCTGGGAATAAGGATGTCGATTCGTATACTGGGCGTTACCCTGGAAGTGAGAACCATGAAATTGACCCTACTGATACTGAGAACCTGGAAACAACTCGCTTTGACTGTTCGGAAATTGGGACCCAAACTGGCTTAGGGGCACGGGAGCATTGAGAATTGGTGAGGAGATCAAATCATGGAAGACTGGCTGTGTTCCTCTGGCTGAACCAAAACTTGCTTGAGGGTTCGACTGCACACCATGACTCGGGACTTGATGATATGTCGGAGCAAAAGGAGGAAGGGAGACATTCCTGGTCTCGACATCAAACTCATCGGTAATCTCCTCATAAGTTCCATCAGCACATCGAATCACAGCAATACCACGACTTCTCATTGCTTCTACGAACTTAGAATGTGCTGCCTCTTCCCTGGCTTGAGCGAGTAATTGAGCCTCACGCTCTCTAACTAGAGCGGCTTCCAAATTGGCCCTCATCTCTTCCATAGACAGATCATGCATGCCTTGTTGACCCGTGGCAGATGAATCCCCGGATTGAGTAGTCACACCCTTCTCTGCACTAGACATCTCTACTGAATAGTCTGTAAGCTCTACTGAAACTGTAGCTTCTTCAAAGACGCGAACCAAACGAGCACCGGAAATCAGATCGCGCACCCAACTTGCCTTAACTGGAGAGGAGAGAGCGTGTATAAATAGGAGGGTAGAGAATCTTGAGGAGGTACGGGAGAGGGGAGAGTACGGAAGGAGATGGACTCATGCAACACTTATTATTGTTCAAGTAGAAATCGGTGGCTTTTAAGTCCTATAAACGGTTGGGAAAGGCTAATCCTTTATTTCACGCAATCTAGACCTCGGGGGAACCTAAGGACACATCATCCACAAATACACCAAATGTATTGGTTCAAAAATAATAACAGGCAATAGTACCTAAATAAAACCAAAGCATTTATGGGACGGACGAGCAGCCCCAATTTCTGGAGAAATTTGGGCAGCATAACGGGTATTCCTGAAGAATTTCAAGGAAAAATCCGGCATGACCTCTCGTCGGTGCACGTTGAAAAAGTGACATGATCTCTCGTTAGAACATGCCGTGGAAATGACATGTCCTTTCGTGAAACCATGTTGCGTTGGCAACATGCCCACACGTGCTAGGATTTGGGGGAGGTACGAAAGTCTATTAAGAATTTTGAAACAACTCATTATAGTGTATTTGAAAATGTCGTGTCAAAACCAACCATTTTGGGTAAGGTTTAAAGTGTGGTGCCACCTATAACGGGCTTGGGGGATAGGTTTGACATTAGGCGCTCAAGCGTAGGCGAAATTCATGGCCTTCCGCGATGTCGTCAATCGCACCCGAGGGTTCTAGAACTATGTGAAGTAGTGTGCGGGATGGCTAGATTCCTTTATTTGCAAAAAAATGATTTTTTTATTATTTATTTTATTTTTTTTATTTTTTTTTATTTTGGAAAAGGGGTGATAAAAGAAAAAATAACACACACACGCCCCACAGAGTACAATAATCAAGAATCAATAGAATTGATCATGGGGATTGCCCACAACCACAACCTGCACCAAGGAGATATAATCCTGCTGAGTGGCACCTTCTGTCGCGCTACACAGGACATCAAAGGTACACTTTGTCGCGTGACAGAAGGAGTCACATTGCCAGAACCCTGAACAAAAGCAGAATAACCAGCCCCAGCCTCCAAGCACATGCAATAACTCAACCCCAAGTCCCAGGCAACATCACAACACACAGGAAGCAAGAAAGGGGGAGGGAACAAAACAAAGCACCAAATGCATTTACACACATAAAATGTCACACAATAAGGTACACACAAGTGAATGGAATAAATGTTGAACAATCACGAAATTCTGACCCACTTTTTGAAAAACAAGTTTCAAGTATCCCCAGCGGAGTCGCCATTGAATGTGCGCTCGCCCGAAAAAAATAAATAAAGGAGTCGCCACGCCATTTTTAAGGAAACATTGAAAACCTTTTAAAAAGAGAAAATGGGTTCGGGGGTCAGGTTACGTGTTGGGAAGAACCGAGAGTTCACCCAACACGCCTCGTCTGTAGACGAGTCTTTCAATTGTTCAACATTCAAGTCATCCAAATGTGTGTGCAAAGTGTGTATGACAAGATATATATTAAAATGCATAAGAGTGCTTTATTTTATTGCTCAACACGGGGGAAATACAATTTGTAAGCCATTGACTCTGGGAGGCCACATCCCACTTTTCATCGAAGACCAAATACGGATTACAACTGAAAGGATGATCCTCTGCAGATGGTCACCATGTGTCGCATGACACAGGACATGCTAGGCACAATGTGTCGCGTGACATATGTTTACCGTTTGCAGGGACCTTACATTTTGTAATACAGAAGCAACAGATAACAATTCAAATCCCAATACAATCAGAAATCAATGAATTCAGAATAGATTGACGGGGATGTGGATATAGGGAGATCCACACTCTCTTGGCTAATAACAACATATCGCACACAATCACATTATTAATATCAACAATACCAAGCAAAGCTAATTAAACAGAGAGATTGGCAGTTGAGACTTGATAATTGGGGACAGATAGAGTCGAATTATCAAGTCTGGGGAATAATTTGCAATGAAACAAGTAAACAGTAAATGAGAGACAAAAGTGAGGAAATCGTTACCCTCGTAGTCCACGCTCCTTCAACCGAGTTAGGTGGAAGGATCTTCGATCGGCTTCGAAATGGAACAAACTCACTTAGATTCCAGATTGAGCGATTCCAGTAAGCAGGTGTGTGTTGGAGCGGAAATGGCTTGGGCTCTGGAACAGGGGAAGGAGACTGCAAGCGGTTTTGGGGTAGAGAATAGGTAATGGCAAGGGAGACGGCGTCGGTTGGTTTGGAGAGAGGGAGAGGTCGCCGGTTAATTGGAGGTAGAGTGTTGGTGGTTAGCGGCTTAAGGCTTGGGATAGGGGAACGGTGTTGTTGCGTTCGACGTTGTTAAGGAGAAGCACGGTGAAGGGCAATTGAGGTTGGTTTTGAGATCGGAGGGAGGATTGGGTGAGGTCTCCGGTGAGGTGTTGGACAGGGTTTATCGGCGAGTTGAAGGGATTGGTGTTGAGTTCTACCGTAGAAGGAGAGGCTAGGTTAGGGATTTGTTGAAGAAGGCGATTAAGGTAGAGGTAGGTAGGGCAGTGGTGGAGATCGAGGTTGGAGGTTGAGCTTCCGGTAAAGGGTTGAGAGAGGGAGCTAGGTGATGACGATTTGAATTGGGGAGTTGGAGATCGCCGGTTGTTGAGGAATTGGAAGAGGAAGGTTTGACGGTGGGGAAGGTTTCCGGTGGGGAGAAGCTGGGTAGAGATGAAGGGATTTGGTGAGCGACGATGGTGGTGGTGCGTATAGAGAGAGAGAGAGAGGAGAGTATGAACTATGTGTGTATGTGTGTCTGTGTGTGAGAAAATGAGAGAGCCCCCACTTAAAATGAACGCAAAATTGGTATTTAAAGCTAGATTGGGAATGAGCTTTATTTTGTCGCACGACCCAACGCTTTCAATTTCCATGCTTCAAGCTGTCGCACGACGGGCCACGTCCATAACCGATTCTGGCGCCAAAATTAGATTCTGGAACATTCCGGGTTAATTCCCAAGAGGTCCAAACTGATTTATTCCTTTTAGGTCCTTTTGTCCGGGAAAAGTACTAAAAAATACTTCCTTCGCAGGAAACTTATAAAAAGTTCTCGGAAGTCTCGGAACGGACTGGGAATTTACCAAAATGTCCCTTAGTGCGATTTTATCATTTAAAATGCACCTAAAAAGGGATCGCGAATTGGATTGGCGTACTTACAGTGGTTCTGGTTATGTGGCCAGCCAAGTCGTGCGACAGTCTTGGCCCATTTTGTCCTGTGTCACGCGACAGAACTGGCCACTGTGCAGTTGTTCAGGTTTTGGCTAAGGGCAGTCCCTTGGATCAGGGTGTGAAGTTGATTATTATACCTTGTTAATCTGTAAGTGTGTGTGTGTGTGTGTGTGTGTGTGTGTGTGTTTACCGTTTGTTATTCTTTTTCAAATAATTAAAAAAAAAGAAAATAAAAAAAATGGATTCAAAAATTTATTTTTCATAGATAAAGGAATATAGCCACCCTCACACTACGTCACATAGATTTAGAGCCCATTTGGTGCGATTGACGGCATCGCGGACGGTGATGTATGTCGCCTACGCTTGAGCGCCTAAAATCAATCCTATCCCCCTAGCGCATCATAGGTGGAGCCACACTCTTTAAAGCTTACCCGATGGTTGGTTTTTGGATACAACATTTTTAATTATATTAAAATGAGTTGTTTTGAAATTTATAATAGGACATACATACCTATCCCAAAACCTAGCTGGATTTTTCTTTGAAATTCTTCAAGAATACCCGTTATGCTGCCCAAATTTCCCAAGAAACTTGGATTACTCGTCTGTCTCATATAGTGCTTAGGTCTTGTTTAGGTGTTATTACCTATTATTAATTTCCATACAAAACATTTGGTATAATTTGAATGTTGCGTCTCTAGGTTCCCCGGAGGTTTTAGAATGCGAAAATAAAGGCTTATCCTTTTCCAACCTTGCTTAGGACTTAAAAGACATCGATTTCTACTTGAACATAAATAAGATGTTTGCACGAGTCCTTTCCTTTCTCCTCCCTCTCCCGTACCTTCTAAAGAGTCTCTTCCTTCACCACCTTATCAACCTATATCTACCTCTGCAGTTACGGCAAGTTGGGTGCGTGCTCCGACTTCCAGTACTCGTTTGGTTCGCGTCTCTGAGGTAGTGGCAATTTCTTGCAGAGCTCTCATCTGTTTTGGTACCCGAGATGTCTGATACAGAGAATGTGTCGTCCGCCCAGTCTGGAGGTTCCTTTGTTTCAGGTCAGCTGGATCTGAATGATTTGTCTGTGGTTGAGTTGCGAGCTTCTCTAGAGGCTGCCTTGGTTCGTGAGTGCAAGGCTCTGTTACTTGCCCAAGCTGCTATGGCTCGAGAAGAGGAAACGCATGCTAGGTCTGTAGAAGCAATGCGTGTCTGAGGGATTGCCTTCATTCATCACGAAGATGGGTCTTTTGAGGAGATCATTGGTGCTAAAAACACTGATTATGGGGCTGGAGATGTTTCCCTCCCTCTTCATCCCACCATTGATGTTTCATCTCCCCCCAATTATCAAATGCATGGGATGAAAGGGATGAATGTGAATGCACCAGGCAGGAGTCCTCCTCCAGCACCTCAAATTGGCCAAGCTCAGATTCAGGGTGTGCAATTGCTCCCCAATGCTTTTAGATCTCCTGATTAGTTTGGGTCGCAGTGTCAATCTCAGCAAGGTTCATAAGGCCCATGTCATTGTTTAGATAACCAGTTTAATCAGAAGGAATTGCTGCCGTTCCCCGCTAACCAAATTCCACCTCAAGGAAGTTTTTCTCAACCATTAATAGGTTCATCTTATGGTTTCAGCTCATTGTCTACGCAGGATCAGTATTCAGGACCAACCCTGTACTTGACTATTAATCAAATGTCCTTCATTCCTGCCATGAATCCCGTTCGGCAAGGGGTGCAAGCACCCGAGTCACCTCCAAAGGTGGTTCAGATGAAGAGAGGAAAACAATACTGTGATGATGTGGGGATGCCTATGAATGAATTCTTCAAGATCTTAGTAAATGGAGGATTGGTTCAGCCACTAGTAAACTATAGCCCTCCTAATCCTAGGCCCAACCTGGATAAAAAAAGTTCTGCTACTACCATCAATATCCTGGCCATACCACTCATGACTGCAAATCTTTGAGAGTGGTCATCCAAGGGCTCATCGATGAAGGGAAGATCGAAAAGGGATTTCAGGAGAAAAGTAGTGTTCCGAACCATGGTTGGTTTCCACCTCGCAAGCAATGGAAATTTGATGATCTCAGGATAACAACTGAAGAGGCCTTCAATGGGTTGGTTCGAAGAGGAATGATCAAACCACTTGATAATTACAGCCCTGTTCATCGCAATCTAAAGCTGGACATGAGCATGTTTTGCCTCTACCATCAGTATCCCGACCAATGTCACCAACGACTGCGTCCCTCTGATGTTGCTTATTCAAAGGCTTGTTGATGAGGGTAAGATTGAGAAGGCTTGCCCCAACGTGGTTACCAATCCTCTCCCATGATTCCAAGGGGTCCTCCCATCCTGAGTTGAAGATGATATTGTCAATCAGTTTCGTAGGGTCTAGACGGTCTTTCATTTTATTAGTGAATGTCCCTTTTGGGATTTGAGTCTGTTATGTCTGTGTTTGTTGCTTTTAGTAATAATGGTCTTTATTTCTTTCCTTGCTAGAGTTGAGACATCACTTGCACACCCACATTACACTTAATTGAAATGGTTTTATTCTACATGATCACTTGTGCTGCTCAATCATTAATGCACTGAAATGATTAATATTTAAATTGATCGGAGTGAGAAAATCAACTGATATCCTTCTCAAATTGGGGCTCATCAATTCCCCATCTTGCATCTCATGTGCTCACATCTCTTTCATCATATTCATCGTTTCGTTGCTCAATGAATTTGCATGAATCTTTCTCAATTAAGCTTAAGCAAGAAATGTAGCATTAATTTCGTTTAGGTCATCCGGTAGGGATTGCAGCTGAAGCCTTTCACCATAGGGAAGCCATTACCTCACCCTCACCAAACAATACCCCTGTCATTTCAAGATCGGCATGTTTTGAAACCCGTTTAGCCATCTCCATAAGAAAGAGAGACTATCCTGGAGGCTCCCATGATTCAAAGGAAGATGACCGTCTCCAAGTTCAAGAAAGGCGGAATGCAATGATTCACCCTATGGACTAGCTGAAGTTCTCTCCCAAAAATAAAAAGATGATGATGAAAAAAAAAAGAGAACCTAGTCCCTAGCAATTTTCTCAAAAGAAAAAATTAAAGGATCTAGTTGATTATTCAAAGGGAGTCTCAAAGAAAATAAAGAGACAGCATGGATTACCCCTCTACCATTACCTTCAAATCAATCCCAAGCCATCCTCTCGCTTTTAGAGGAAATTCCTATTACCATTACCCTTGCCTTTAGCCAAAGCCAAGTTTGACCTCTCATTCTTAAAGGCAATCAATTTCCTCACCTTAGAAACCCCAAACACATCCTTGAAAGCTAACCTCTCATCTTCAGAGGTCCAGTCAGTAAAAGGCCCAGCCGACCTCTAATCTTAAGAGGTCATGACAATCAATTTTCCAAATCACCAAATGGCCGATCGAAGCCTGAAACCCAGCTACAGTTCCTACCGGATAGCAGTTTCATTCTAATATCTTCGAGATCTAAATCAAATTAATGCTTCATTGCTTGCTTAAGTGGGAACCTAATCTATCTCGGTTCAAGATCATCAATCAAAGATTGTGCAAATTCAAACCATTCATTTCGACATTTCATGTGAGCATATTTCATTCCTTCTCCACAAAACAATTCCCGTGAATGTCCCACTGGGACTTCGCATCCGTGTCTTTCATTGACACTCCCAGGAGACATGTGCTCCAACTCTCCAAATCTCAAAAGAATCTCAAATTTCACATTCCTTCTCTTTTCAATCGGGACTGGCCCGAACTACGACGACCTGAGCTCCTCGCCATGAAGGGAACGTAGGCAACCAGAAATGGTCCGGTCACAAACACATTCAAATCTCAGAAAATCCGGTCTCATCAAGGGCCGTCCCCATACACAAATCCTCTTTCCACATTTCCAAATTTGATTCTTGATATCAGTTGGTTTTCTCATTGTGATTAATCAAAATATTTGTTCATATCAAGCTTAGTGGTTGAATAACCCGAACATCAATAAAGGGTTTTAAGCAGCCTCATGATCATCATGAATAAGACAAGTTTTCAAATGTCTCGACAAGTCTTCATTTCTACATCATAGGGAAATAGAGCCAACCACTGTCTTTCTGTTAGCAGAGGCTTCCATACACTTTTTCCACACCTTGTGATGCTTATACTCTCTCAAAAGAGTTAAATCCAAAAGCGAGTGTGTTACACAAAATCGAGATCCATCCCCACCCTCGAAAGATGTGCCCCTGCACATATACATTTCCGAGTCTTAACCAATGACTGATTGACAAAAGTTTGAAAGATGGTTGCCTACTTAGCCGCGTGATATTTCTATCTGCAATAGGGCTACGTTGGAGCTATGTTAAATTGGGGCTGCACCAGACTTGGTCCATGACTTATTCGAGAATCTGCCTCATGAATTCACAAATACCCCAGGGATATCATCAAAAGCAGGGGTTGCCCCAGATCCAGTTCGCAATAATTTCTCCATACTGGGGCTTGGTCAAGCAAAAAAGGGATTGTGTGTGCATAAGATCTTCCGTGAAGATTTTGGAGCTGGCTTTACAATCTCGACCCTTGAGGATAGCTCTGTACTTGAAGCCTACCTCATGAGGGGCTGCTGAAATTCTTGCCCTAGGCAAAGGTGTTGTTTTGAGACAAGTATAAAGTTGGTTGGGAAAACCTGTCAGTAAGGCTGATTGTGTCACATGACACAACTTACCACAAGGTGTCTGGGTCGTGCGATAGTTCTTGCCAACATCAGACATCAGCAACCTGCTGCATTCAGTTCTTACCAGGGCACTCCCCGACTTGTCCATTGCTGCAACCATCAACCACCACTTCGCAAACAACTTGGGAGAGGTTTCATTCATCCCATATACACATTTACCTCATACCTACACAATCAAACCATCATTCCATACACATACACAAACCATATATATACCAACGTCATAACCATTACCCCATCCATTCTCATTTTCCTGGAAGAAAGGGACTCGTGCAAATAATAAAGCTAATAATGTATATACTAAGCTAACAAGCAATCAAGTTCAAATCTACTGCAAAGTAATGCGTAGAAAAATAGCCTAGACAAAAAGTGTTTGTTTCCTACAAGGTACAATAATCAACAAGTCACAATCTGATCCAAGGGGCTACTCGGAATCATCATCCTCCGAGTCATCATCGTCATCCTCCTCGCTATCTCCTCCCTCTTCATCATCCTCCTCGGTCAGTACATGATCTGGATCATCAGCAGGAGCCCGATAAGCTACAGGGTCCCCACGATAAAACTCATCAGCGGCAGGAATAGAAACAGACTCAAGCTCGTGCAGGTCAACAGGAATATCATCATCATCACTATCACTCTCATACTCTGAGCTAGAAGAACTAGAAGAAGTGTATGATGGATTCTTGCTATGGTGTTTCTTCCGTCCGATCGTCTCCTCGTCGACTCGAGCCCTCTTCCTCTCCGGCAGGCTAGGAGTGGAGTCATCATCTGAAATTTGGGATATACACTGCTCCTTCCAGAAATGAGCACTCCTCTGCAGCTGCTCGATCATGTCTAAAGCTCCCGTGTAAGATCGAGCAAAGCTTCTATAAGACTCAGCTGAGACCTAATACAATAAAACAACGGAAGAATCAAGAGACCAGTTGTGACAATAATAAAGGACACTAACAGTTTCAAGTGCTAGAGAAGAGAAGATAAAACTCACAGATCTAGAGCCCTCAGGGAGCTGGAAGTGAGGATGAATCCGGCTCATGTCAATGGGAGCTTGCCTCATGTGATCACCATCCCAAAAGTCAACGTACAGAGGAGGTAAAGGTGGTCTCGCCACAAATTCAGATGAAGAGCCTGCATCCCAAGCACCACGCCCCGCCATCCCCTGCGGTGACCATAATCTCTCTGGAACATACACGGCATAATCCCCTCCTTCATCAAAAAGATTATAAGTAACATCACCCTGGATCAAGGTAACCAAATCCTCCAACTTCTGAGGAAACGACATGTCCTTCGGAGGATCAACCGGAACCTGAGTAATCCTGTCCAGCCCATGCTGCCTGTAAAATCTCTCCCCCAAGAACAAACCATCCCCGGACAAACCGACAAGTATCTTGCAACACTCTGTCAAGTGCGCAGCATAACCCAAATCCTGATCATCATATTTGTCGGTCCAAGGGAATAAACTCAAACTCTAGGGAGTCCCTCTCAAGCATGGCAGTATGTCCTAATATGAAGCCGTCACTCTTCATCTCGATCCAGCTACCCTGGTCTTCTTCCTCGCATCCTTCACCCATTGCCTCAGAGCAGGAAAAGTGGTGGCAGGGAATTCATCCTGGACCTGCCAAGCATAGCAGCCGAAAATATCATAAGCCTAGGGCTGAAATAAAGGATCAGAACAAGTGAGATAATGGTAATGTATGACAAAAGGAAGTGTTCCAAATAAAAGAAGTCAAGATGGGAAGTACCTCAAGTGCCATGTAATAGCAGTTGAAGGTCATCGCCTTTCCCCTGCTAATATCATCAAGGGCCAAATACATCTCGGCTAAGCCAGCCTCACCCCAAGACAGGGTCCCTACATCATCCCAAACCCTCAGAAGCTCCAGCAAGGAAATCAAGGCAATAGACGTACTGTTGACAAACAGCATGTCAGACAGGCCAACCCATACAAAAGCCCTCGCCAATCTCTCGGCTCTCAGCCTGCTCTCATCAGAATCATCAAAGACCGCGGGATAGTCTCTACTCTACTCCCCAATCTGACCATGAAGCTCACCCAACTCGTATACATTCCCCTTCTTGTCCTGGGGAATGAAACCAAGCAGTCCCATGAAATCTGCATCAGTGATGGGCTGGGGATCAGCAGCAAGTGCAGGCTCATCAAAATAGAGGGGCTCAGCTGTAAAGGGCAATCCTGTAATAACTACAAAATCATATGGTGTGACTGTCGCCTCGCCCCAAGAAAAATGGAATGAGTGAGTGGTTTCCCACCAGAACTCCCTGAACGCCCTCACCAACTCTATGCTCCTCTCGGTTTCTCCAATGGCTTTTGCCATCTCAAAAAACTTCCCCAGCCTAGAAATGTATACCATGCCCTTGGGTGAGTGTCTCTGCTCCTGGCTGCCTGGTAAGCTATCCCACAGTCTGCCAATCACCTCTGGAGACCCCCGGGTACGCAATCCCTGCAGGTAAACACAGCGCATGTATGAATATCTCATTTAATATCATTCTGTCCTTAAAAGCATGTCATGAAAGCAAAATGAAAATCATTGTCCATCATATTTCATTATTCTTCCTTATTTGTCCAATTTACATAAAAATGGTCATATTCCTTCGAGTCTATCTTACCCTTCTTTTTTCAAATAAAAATAGGTTAAAGCATGTAATGTAGAATATGCATTTATCATCTTTTCCTAGTTCAATTCATGCAGTTAGTTCATTACTTCGCATGCATGTTCAGATCTTTGTTAAATCCTTTTGGCATAAAAATTCAATTTCCAGTCAATTTCATCCCAATAAAAGCAAGGGTTACAGACAAAAGCATACCGCGGATTTTTTTCAGTAGTGGAGGTGTGTTCTTTGAGCTGCGGGTAAAATTCTCCCCTTAAGGCTTGCGGAATGAACGGCCGTTGATTCCTTTGAACCCCCTTTTGTCGAGCAGCCAACTCGGCGTATTTTGGAGCTTTCTTCGTCGGGCGCATCCTAGGAGGCATCGTTCCAAGATGAATCTGAATCAAACTCTTGATTTGTCTTGATTTCCCTATCAATTTCATGCTTATCGTCTTTCTTCTCTCAAGCTCCGTTCATCTCCCTCTCAATATTGTGGCTTTCAAATGACGAATGTTCAACGTTTTCAAAGGCTGTTCACTTGGTTTAGTACATCGTGCGACATACAGTGCCCCCTGGCCATTTTTCCAAAATCACCCCTGTGGTTTGTTGTTCTAACCCCTATGGCACACTTTACATTCCCCCACCCTGCAGGGTACAATAATCAACTGAGCACCATTGAATCAAGAGGACTGTCCCTCGACCAAAATCGAGTCAAAGAATTCAAATCTAACAATCTCCCAGCAATGCTCTTCAAGATCATCAGCTTCGTCGGCAAATCGTCAGCAAAATCCATTTTTTCATGGTAATCTAACAAGCAAAGCTCATGTCTTACCTGAAAAATGCTTCCAAAGTCAGCCAATCACCAACAAAGACCGTCCCTTGAACGGCAATCCAACAGCTCTTCATCATCATCAGCCGTAGCCTCAGTCCTTCCGACAACTACAGGTAAGCACAGCACAGGTATGAAATCATATCTCATTCAATTACAAATCATCATGTCTTGTATTCTCGAAAAAAAAAATCATTTATTTTCCTCTAAGTTCATCTCGCGCATTTCGGTTAAGATGCCTCCAAACAGTCTCTCCGGGTTCAGACGCCTCCAAATAGTCTCTCCGAGTTGAGACGCCTCCAAATAGTCTCTCTGGGTTCAGACGCCACCAAATAGTCCCTCCGGTTTCAGACGCCTCCAAACAGTCTCTTTAGGTTCAGATGCCTCCAAACAGTCTCTCTGGGTTCAGACGCCTCCAAATAGACTCTCTGGGTTCAGACGCCTCCAAATAGTCTCTCTGGGTTCAGATGCCTCCAAACAGTCTCACTGGGTTCAGACGCCTCCAAACAGTCTCTCTGGGTTAAGACGCCTCCAAATAGTCTCTCTGGGTTCAGACACCTCCAAATAGTCTCTCTAGGTTCAAATGCCTCCAAACAGTCTCTCCGGGTTCAGACGCCTCCAAATAGTCTCTCCTGGTTCAGACGCCTCCAAACAGTCTCCTTAGGTCCAGACGCTTCCTAATAGTCTGAACTACGAGCGGCTTGATTCCCACCTTGGGATACGTAGGAATCCTTTCTCAAAAGGTCCAGCCATCCAACCTCATCAATTATTTTCCACCATCCGCCATATCCCCTGCAAGTCCAGTCGCTTATTGGGCTAGGGATCTTTCTTATCGACAACCTCACTTCTTCTATAAGTGACGTTGCCAAGGGGCTCTGTAAGTACCCCAATCCAATTTGCGACCCTTTTTAGGTGCATTTTAATATGATAAAATTGCACTAGGGGCATTTTGGTAAATTCTCGGTCCATTCCGAGACTTCCGAAAACTTCTTATAAGTTTCTTGCGAAGGAAGTACTTTTAAGTACTTTTCTCAGGCAAAAGGACCTATAAGGTATTATTCTGTTTGGACCTGTGGGAATTAACTTGGAATGTTCTAGAACCAGGTCTTTGGGCGCCAAAAACGGTTATTGACTTGCTTAGTCGTGCGACATCACGAGCCACGGAAAACACAACCGTTGGGTCATGCGACACAAGTTGCCCATCATCAGCAGCCTATAAAAAAGACCCTCCCCCTCTAATATCTAGATCCCTTTTCAGCCCTTTTTGACATAATGTTACTCTGCCCAATTGGTTGCGTAACACACACTCCAAAACACACACAACCCTCTCTCTCTCTCTCTCTCTCTCTCTCTCTTATACCCAACTCCCTCCTTTTCTCCCTCAATCCAATCCAATCCACACACCACCACTAGATCTCCAATCCACCACTCCTCCCAAGCTCAATCCATTCCAGAAGTTGTTCAAAAGAATTCTATACCTGACTTGGGTATAGATTTTGTGGATCTACAAGGGTAATCACTTCATCCCTCTCTCCTCTCTCATACACTTTGTCACCTTCATAATTCATGCAATCTATCTTCATTTGATTCAATAATTATACTCCATCTGTTCCTAATTGTTGAATCACAATCGCCATCTCTTTGTTTAATTAATTTGTTTGGTTTAATTCTATGTTCATGGTATGATCTCATTGTATTTGTGGCTTGTTTGCCAAGGGAGTGTGGATCTCCCCATATCCACACCCCCTTGGCCAATTCGTTGTTGATTCATGGTTTTCTGAGTTAAATTGTTGTTGTAATTTGTTCTGATTAGATCTCAGTTTAGTTTGTGTTCAGTTTGTAAAGTTTCTACAAATAGGCAACCTGTGTCACGCGACACAATCTGCCAGGATGAGTCCTGTGTCACGCGACACAACTCGCCAAGCAGATCCTGTGTCACGCGACACATCTTGCCAGTTTGCAGAAGCTCCCTTTTCAGTTGTAACCTGTTCTTAGATTTGTAATATTGGATGTGGCCCCCCATTGTACCAAGTGGCTCACGAGTTGTAGCTATCTCATGTTATCAATAAAATCCATTTATCACATTTATTGTCATTAATGTTTGCACACACTATGAATACTTTGGATGTTTGTTTCCGAAAGACTCGTTTACGAACGAGGCGTGTTGGGTGAACCCTCAGTTCTTCCGAACACGTAACCTGACCCCCGAACCCAATTTCTCTTTTTAAAAGGTTTTCAATGTTTCCTTTAAAACAGCGTGGCGACTCCCATTTTAACTTTTTCCAATTTTGGCGAGCATACATTCACAAGGCGGTAAATGAAATGGGGATGTCAATTACTTGAAAATCTACATCTATGACCTTATTTCTGAACCACAATTTTAAAGTTGAAATCCCCAGAACTGACCGAGCAGTGGAAATGTAGGCCTTAATAGTTTGACTGGAAGGCTTCAAGTCTGTAGGCTTCAAATCCAACAAATCCATCATTTTTGCTGGCAGGACATTCATTGCAAACCCTTCATCGACTAACACCCTTGGTAACCGGCGCTCTTCCAACTGGACCGTGATGTAAAGGGGCTCATTATGACTGGCTCCATACTTTGGCAAGTCCAGGTCGGTGAAAGTGATGATGTTGCCATAGTGAATGTTTCCGATCATCTGGACAACCTCATCTGGGGTGACATCTATGGGCACCATGGTCTTAGCCAAACTTTCTTCTAACTTCATCTTGTGAGGATAGGATGAGGTTAACAAGGACCACAGGGAAATATTGGCTTAAGTGCACTTCAACTGAGTCAGCAGTGGGTCTTCCTTCTCGGAGTCTGGCTTTTCTGCTTCTGGCTTATAAGGTCTTTTATCTGTCTTTGGTTCAGAGCTGGAATTTCTTTTGTAACCTTTGGGCGGTTCCACACTCATCTGCCCAGCCTGAGTCATCACATAGACGTTATACTTTCCCGAGTAATTAGCCCTATTGGAAGATTCCTTCAGCTCTTTCAGGGTTAAAGGTGGGACTTTGCTAGCATATGGCCAACTCTGCTGATTGATTTGGTTCACAGCATTACCGAAGGTATAGGCAGCCTCACGAATCTGATCCCAGGTTACAGGCTTTCTGGCTCTTTCTGTATTCTGACTTCCCCATTGACTTAGTAACTGGCTGATCTCAGTTTCTTCTTCCTCACTCAAGGCCTTGACAGTTTAATTCAGGCTTTTCAGAGTTAACATGCAGCAAGAGTTATCATTCCCAGGGGTTGGAGGTGTGCTAGTGGCTTTATCATCTCGCCATAGCAGCTTTTTCAATAAAGCAGGGTCACATTCCTCATCACTGTCAAGCATATCCCTTCTTTCCTTCGGGGTCAACCTTCTGACGGCATCTTTGATATTGGCCAAACACTTCCTAAAGTGGGAGAGTCCATCATCAATAAGGGTTTCTGTGGGGTCGAACCTTTTTGCAGGTTTCCGGTCCTTAACTACGGGAGGGTTTTCTGGGCTATTTGGCTTCTGGGCTAGCCATTCTTCTACCGTTCCTTCAGGCATTTCAATCGTGTCTTCCTCAGTCTCACTACAATAGCTTCTGTTGGAACTTTCGTCCTGGCTCTGGTGACCAATGATGGCAAAGGAAGGCCGGGATACTTTGCGTCATTTAAGGGGCACTCTGGGCTCTTCTTCCGACGTAAGGAGTACCAAGAAAATGTCATTGTCATCATAAGATAGGAAGGGGACTGGGGTCGCTTTGAAATTTAAGACCATTTTTAAGGCTTCCATACATTCTTTCTCGGATAATGTCTTAAGGGTTACCCTTAATACTGCAATAGAGTCCACTCTTCCTGATGGAGGTTCAATCTCAATGATGCTTACATGTTCTAGATCAGCGGGTGGAGCCCACTTCCCTCGCTCAGCTAAAGCTTCGATCATGTTTCTCCATTCACCAACCAGATCTTTATAAGGAGTATTAAATTCTAAGATGTGGAATTCATACCCTGCCTCGTCTGAGCTTGCGTCCATTTTCTCTTCTATGCCCCTGTAAAGGTGACAGTCGCACTTTGAGGTAATACAGTCCTCATTCCCAGGCCTGTGATTTTCTACCCTATCTGGTCCTTCGAGTTTCACTCACATTGGCTCTACGTTCATACCTTCTACCGAGCTGTCATCGTCACTGTAAATCCATTCATTCCTATTCTCATTTCCGACTGACTCTTCACTGCCACTATCTGTGAGAGAGGCAAACTCACAAGCGTTGACAAAGTAGGAAAGGTTAGGCTGGGACTGGAGTTTTGCGATTAGATGATTTGGTCTGTACTGAGGAGAAGGGATGAATCCCATGGGATAATGAAGAGACTGAGTGACTGGGGTGGCCGTGGCATTTGTTCTCTGTTGGTAGTGAATAAAGCTGGATCTTATCTAAGGAGGCGAGGGTGTAGGAGCCCTGATAGTCTGGGATGTTGGGAAGGACTGAAAAGGAGTAGTCCTTGGTAAGGGGTCATATGTGTATGGAGGAGGGCATTGGTTGTAGGATGGAGGGGCTAAAATCGCTGTTTCTGGGGTTTCATCTTCCACCATGACCAAAGAACCGTTGGCTTCTACCACTATCTGGACCCCATGACGACGGAGAGCATCAATGAGCATGGCTTGCTGTTCCTCGTAGACCTTGCGACTGTTCTCCAAGGCTAAGGCCAGCTCTTCCTCCCTAGTCACCGGGTTACCCAAACCACTGCTATTTTCTGTCAAATCTGCCATTCTGACTCTCTAGGCTGACGATTCTGACGAACTATCTGAGCCTGAAACTTCTGCACTGACAAGCCGCTGACTCGGTATTCTCACCCACTTCATCCTCACTGCGGGAAAGGGATAGGCAAGGTTTAGACTCGGGGTAGGTGTTTAGGATGAAGGCTCAAGTAATATGCAAATTAAGAATCTTCCAGTTTACTTAAAACAGTGTCTTTTATTTATTTCTATTTGGTTGGAAAAGGGGTTGCCCTTCTTTTTCTCAACTACTCTAGATCCTGGATCAGTGGGTTCCGTCACTACGTCTATAAGCCCCTCATTTTCCACCTGTATTTCGACCTCCAAGGGTGGACAGTCCCGAGCGAGGGTCCTATAGGGCACGCGGATCCCACCGACTGAGAGAGAAGAACGGTCCTAGGGTCTAGAGGATCATAGGAAATTTTAACGCACGAGCGATGCGGATTATAGTCAAGGCAATGTCGGGAAAGTCTCGTCTTTTAGTCTTAACAAAATTTCGGCAGTGATTCGCTTACGCGATAGACGTTTTGACTTTGCCATTGTCCAAGAAAAATAATAGGTATGGGTCGGGTGGTAAAAGTCGAATGACACGGCGTCACATTGAGCGTTATTGCATACTTTGTGTAAGTCAAAGTCAAAGTCAATATCGGATCAAGATCTTGCCAATTTTTCCTTGAAGGAATTTCGGCAGAGCTTCGCTTGTGCGAAAAATCTTGATTTTTGGCACGGACTCGGGTTTGACTCTTTCATATCCCGTGCGGGTCAAAGTCAAAGTCAATGCCGAGGTCAAGATTTTGCCAATTTTTCCTTGACGGAATTTCGGCAGAGTTTCGCTTGCGCGAAGGATCTTGACTTTTGGCATGGGCTCGTGTTTGACCTTTACGGGGGTATACAATGAGGTTGTATGACATGGTCTAGACCAAAAACCAACCAAAAAGTCACGGTTTTAAAAGTGTGACACGGACTAGTGCATTGGTCGACACTGGCTGCCATGGGGAGTTTGGGATGATTTCGTTCGCGCCCGGGAGCGTCGTAACACTCTTCATGACTGCAGCTGAACAACCATCCCGGGTTAAAAGGATGTGCGTGCAAAGTGTACAGGATATATGGTGCGCGTAGTGTGCGGCCTCCTATAAATATTCCTTTTTGAGTTAAAACAGAGATTTTCAGAAATGTGTTTTAAAAGAATGTTTTTCGGGACGGGGAAAATGCAACAAGTAAGCACATAAATTTTCTGGAGCCCGACTAGACTTAGGAATGGATAGCCCCAAGCTGCCAAAGCTTCCAGATTAACCTCAGAAAGTGTCCTGGTGGAAGTGCTGAAGAAGCCGTCCGGCTATGATCCAGGCAGATCAAGCCGTCCGGCTGGATCCAGTAGTTTTTCAAGTTCCAATTTTTTTCATTTCCAGACTGTTTCCCCGAGCGTTTTGGCAACTTTTAGCTTCAGAATGGTCCCTGATTATCACTTCATAGTATGCACAAACCAAAAACCAAAATGCATGCAAAAATAAGAAAAAGAAATACAAGCACAAAAATCGGATCCGCGGCGGAAGGCTAACCCTCGTACACGTTTCCAACGCTTCTTATGAGAAAAGAAGTTTGGAAACATTTACTTTTCCCCAGCGGAGTCGCCAAACTGTGAATGTGGGCCCATCGCGGATCGAACCGTTTCTTATAGGGTCGTCGTTTTACCTCAGTTTGAAGACACCAGTTTATTGAAAAATGGAGTCGCCACGCCATTTTGATTTCCTCAAAACTTTGAAAAAAAGGATAAGGGTCTGGAGGTTAAGTTACTCCTTGGGGAGAACGGATCGCGTTCACCCAAGGAGCCTTGCGAAAGCAAGTCTTCCTATACCCGAAGTTTGTGCTTGTTTTGTGTGTTCATGTGTGAGATGTGATTTGAAAAAGGGAGGGAATGTGCCGAGTTATCTGCCGGACGTACAAACCATGTAAGAAGGTTATCGCTCGGGATTACTTGGATTTTATGTATTCGAGATTTTGATCCCGTGCTCATCTCGGACTTGTGACCATAGTAGGCGTAAAAGCCTTGGTATATCTTAAACCAACGTTCTTAGGGACTTGTCCATATGTGATTGAGAGAGAGAGGGACACCTTTTTATCGTCCAAGAATGAGACTCATTAGAAAGGAAGATTCTTTGCCCATCAATCCTACACCTTGAGACGATTAAGCTTCGTAGGGACATTTATGCTCGTCTCAAGTGATGATCGGAGATGTAGGGGCCAAGATTCATCCGCTTCTAAAGGGACTTCGACTATGGCATTTTAGTGGCGGAAATGATGTAAAGATGATGTCATTACACCGATCCACACCATGGGATGCTTCAAGTACCAAAGGGACTAGGGGGAGGGGTATAAAGATTGGATCTTTATACTCATCCTATGTCTTTCGTGCCTTAAAAAGGTCACTAGACAATCCTCGAAGAGTGATCCAACCAAAAGGGACATGGGGGATGACTTTGGAAAGTAAAGATTGCATTTTTATGAAATAAATATAATGAACACTATGAAAGATAAAGACATGAATGTAAAGGTAAGACCTTTGAGGCTTTCCTATGTCCTTTAAGAACCTTATGAGGTGGACAATCCATGGAAGCAAGGTCAAGGGAAGGGGAAGATATTATAAGAGTAAAGATAGCATTTTTATGTATTAAAATGGGACTATTTCACATCATCATCTGATGAATCCTCCCTAGAACAAGCCACGTGTGGACCCTTGTTCATCCTTGGGAAGGGATTCCCCATGAATCATTTGTGTAGGGGAAATAGGGGGAAATGATGTCTACATGATAAAGATGGCAACTTTATGGCAATATATCTATATTAATGGCAAGTAAGAGCAATATAGATGACAAGTAATGAATATAACAAGGTAAAAAGAGTATTTTAAGAGGAAAGGAAGGAGAGATTACCAATTGTGGTTTTCTCTATCTCCCTAGGGGGTTTTCCTAATGTAGAAAGAGTTTTGGATGGATTTTATGGAGGAGGGAGGTGATTTTTGGGGAGTTTCAGTTTCTGTAATTTCGTGGAGTAATTTTGGCAGAGTAACAATGCCTGAAAGTTCTTGTTAAAATGGGTAGAGGAGGCCTCAATTTATAGGCTGATTTGTGCTTCCTAATGAAGCCGTGTGGCATTAACCATTTGCAAAAGAAGCCGTCTGGCGTTATCCATTGATGACTCAGCCTGCTTCTAGATTCATGCAAGGTGGCAGCTGGAAGCTTCATTCCAGCGAGGGACTGCTTGGAATTTTAATTCCTAGCAGGTCCTTCCCCCTTGGACAGTTTGGAAAAGTTCTAGAATTGCCCCTGAACTTTAGTAAAGTTCGGGGAATTGCCAGGAAACTTAACCGGAAGGCATGAGCCAGATTTGGGTACATACACCCACGGTTGTAATCAGCCGCGGACATGGTAATCTGATAACAAAAAGGAAGCCCTCAGAAAGGATCGGATATATGCACACATATATAGACGACGCAAGGGACATTAAGAGCAGAGAAATATATCAGTCTTACCGAAGAGGCATCGGAAGGAAGGGGGTAACCCTCAGGAATGTGATCCGTGATCGGGATGTAACCAACCATCTACATCCCTCCCATCATATACACGAAACTCGGAGGACCATAATCCGGTGCAAAAGTCATGGGGACTGCACACTGCGATGAAGAGCTTAGGGCTGACGAACCTGAGGCTGAGGCTGAGGCTGAGGTAGAAGCTCGAGCACGTGACCACCTATCACCTACCAAAAGGGGACCCATCAATCAAGGCAAGAAATCCTCATATGAATCCCCTCAGATAATGCAATCCGCTGCCGCATAGACATTCACAAGATCGACATAATCTCCGTCAGGGATGAAGTGAGTAGGATGCATCGCCCTAGGCGGATCCTCTGGCACCCTATAGGGCAGTGAACCCCGGCCATGCTGAGGGAAGACTCTCTCGCCCAGATACATTGTATCCCCTTCCAGTGATACCAAAATCCTCTGCATCTCGGTGGCATCCTAGGCACAATGAACCTCTCGTTCCACCAAGGTTCACGGATACAGGCCCAGCCACCCAAAGACAAAGTTATCCAGCAGGGCCCGCGCCTCCGCAATGGTCAGGGTCCAATCCTGCCCCTCCTCCTTATCCACGGTCCGGTTGGGATGACTCCACCTTTTAATATTCGGAAACTGAGGATCTCGGTCATCCAGCTCAAACCTATACAATCCACAGACGACATATCCCCATATCTGTACAAGAAAGCAGAACAGATCCAGTACAAAGGCGCAAGCAAAAAGTACCGATAGATGACAAAGACAGAATTAAAAGCATACCTCCCAAGCATAAGAATACCATGACAGGATATCCTTAATATGCCTACACGCCTCATCCATGGCATGATAACAGAAGGCCAGTCCGGCTGAGCCCCAATCATATGTCCTCACCAGGTCTAAAGCCACCAGCAATCCCAAAAGAGCAAGGGGATCCATGGAATAATGGTTAGCAAAGATGATCTCTGATAAGATATACCAGAGAGCACCCCTCACCAACCGATCCGTGTCCGTATTTGGCTTGTTCGCATAAGCCTCAAGCTGAACACGGAGAGGCGACAACTCAGCAGCAAAGCCCTTAAACTTGGTAGAGGAAAAACCAATCAACCGCCTCCATTCAGCTGGACTCGCAGGCTTGTAACCCCCCAGTCATCGGGAGGGAAACACCAATGAATTCCAACCCGGTAATAGCCAGAAAATCAGTCGGGGTCATCGTAGCTTCCCCGAAGCGAAGATGGACCGTGTGGGTAATGTCCCACCACCTCTCCCTAATTGCCTGAAGGACCTGAGGAGTCCGCCTCATCCTCCGGATGTTATCCACAAATGTAAGGATCCCCATTTGAGCCATCCTAGCCCGAACTCCGTTCAACCCCTTGACTTTGACCCACAAAGCCTTGGCAAATTTCGCACTGCCACGACAGTTTTTGGTTGGCCTATACGACTGCAAAACAGAGAAAAAGCAAGGGAGTAATGTCAGAAATCATTCCATGACAAAAATTCAAAGAAATAAGAGAAAATTTTCATTGAGGCATTTCATCAAACACTTGGCGTGCACACTAGAAAACCATGTTCAAGGATGCATTTAGCTACCCAAATCAACCCCTCCTACAATCCATGATATGTAGGGAACTCATACATACACAATGCAACATCAGCATCCAACAAAATCAACAAAAACGAGGCATGCATCAAGATAGAACCAAGTACTAGACAAATGAAGAAAATAACCAATTTGATGAATTAGGAAATTCAAAACAATGAATCCGATGCAATGCAAAGCATGAAATGAGAATTGAGAAAGAAACTCTTACCAAACCCTCGCGAATGGCATGGGAAATGTGCATAGGCCGATCGAAAGTGAGGTCGTCCCTCGGATAGTCCTTCCCGAGCAAGTAGCTACCGAAAGTTGGATTCTTCCTTTCTTGAGCCATTGATAATGGAAGAGGAAAGGATTGAAATGTTGATTGAAAGAAGAAATAACCAAGCAATGCACCAAAAATCTCAGGGAAAAACGCCTTGGCTCGGACTTGAAGAGAAAGTTTGAAAATGGGTGTTTTAAATTAAACACACCGCTGCTGTTATATAGCCTCGACAGTCATTGTCTCGCATGATACAAGACATCCCGCGCGAGACAACCCCGCTGGAAATGTACGAAATTGTCCTCGACAATAAGCGTCTAGGAAACGTCAAAATTCAAAATTTTGACACATTTACCCTTGAAAGTGATACCCTAGCAAGGAAACATGGAAAAATCGTGACCGCATGTCACGGAACGAGCCGAACATGACACCCGCACAATCGCCCAATAGGGCATCAGTCACCTGAAAATGATTGATCAAGATATCAAGTCACCCCACATGATTCAAAGCCCAGACAAGTGAATCGTCAAAAGAAAATCCCGATTCAATGCCCAGACAAGTGAATCGTCAAAAGAAAAGCCCGATTCAACGCCCAAACAGGTGAATCATCATCACAAAAAGCGTGATTCAACGCCCAGGCAGGTGAATCATCAAAAGAAAAGCCCGATTCAACACCCAAACAGGTGAATCGTCATCACAAAAGCCCGATTCAACACCCAAACAGGTGAATCGTCAAAACCAAAAAGCTCCATTCAACGCCCAAACAGGTGAATCGTCATCCTCAGCAAAAAGCCCGATTCGGAGCCCAGACAGGCGAATCGTCACCAAACCAACAGGACTCAAAAGACCGGACAGGTAAACCATTGTTTCTAACATCTTTCCCCACAGGTTCGGAGCCCAAACAGGCGAATCTTCAGACAGACAGGTATATTCAGAATTGGGACTTGATTTGATTCCACAGTATGAATTTACCTTTTCAAAAAAAAACAATATCTCCTTGATTTTTAAAATGATTTTCAAAATACCTAAAGCCGACTTTTCGTGTTTTGTAGTCGAACTACGTTATGTTCTGATTCTTCGATAGAGATACGTCGGAAGCCGTGCGGCTCGACCATCCCGATGTCCAGAATGATGTCTTTTCTATCATCGACATGACTTCTTCCATAAGAATTGTTGATGAGGGGCTCTGTAGACACCCCATTCTAAACCCATCGGAGCAGATTAATACCACTCTAAGTCTCGCCTTGAGTCAAGAGTAGAAATCCACCATTTCGTCATGTTTCGTTAAGTTTTGAATAACGACCGTTAGTTTGGACTAACGACCGTTAGTTTGGACTAAACTGCATCCGCGATAACGAGGGAAGGACAGAATTGTCCACTGACAGACTTGTCTCGTGCAGAACTTACGTGTCTCGCGTGATACTGAGCCCCTGCAGACGTGGAGAAGTCAGTTTCCTCGTCGATTTCAATCTCTTTCTTGATAAAACCTTATCAATCCGGTCATCCAATAGAATTTGGGTTCTGGAACCTTCCCAGGGTATTTTACCTCTCCACCTTCACCTCTCCAACACCTATAAATACTTGAAGACTTTCAGTATTTCAGATCCCAGAGTTTTCAGTCAAAACCCCTACGTTTACTGGTTTCTCTCCCTGAAAGATTCCTGTAAATCACCCTAAAAATCACCTAAAGTTTGTTTATCAACCTTGTTGATCAAAAAAATCAAAAAAAAGAATCAAGGATCGAGGCAAAGCTCTGTCCACGTCAAGGTTCAACTCTACTTGAGTCGAAGCTCTGTCCAAATCTCTTCACAAGGTAATCTTCCTCCTCCCTTTCTAATTGATTGTTAGAGTGGTATAATACATCGAACCTAGGATCGGCCTAGAGCCTCCCCAAATCATGGGGACGGTCTCGAAGCAATCGATCCTATATTTCGTTTAACCTCGTTAAATGGATTCTTTTACTTATTTAATTAAAACATCTTTTTCTTTGAAAACCTCTTTTTTCAGCAAGACCGATCTCCGAATTGGGTGGAATGGGTGCTCATTGACCTTCCCATTCCATAACCTAAGCCCTGAACCCAAAATCTCATTTCAAATGGTTTTTTCTATATTTCCAACTAAATAAATATAGGTGGCGACTCAAAAGATGTTAAAAAATTCACCATCGCTACAGTTAGTTAGAAACTTAACGAAACATGACGAAACTGATATCCTTTCATCAAAACACAAAAGAGAGACGAAGAGTAGTGTAATCATGTAATTACTGGTTCAGAATGGGGTGTCTACAGCCGTGCTTCACTCCATACTCAGCCGTGCAAGCTCTGGACTTCTCTGGTTCTTCCATTTTCTTCAATAAAAGTGTTACCCCTTGCTCCCATTCATTTATTTCACCTTGTAAGTTATGTCCCAAGCTTGTCTTCACACGAAAATGCCTTATAATCCTTTTTCAATCACAGAACTACCAACTAGGCATAACATTAGCATGATGTAGTAAAACAAGCTAAATTAAACTAAATGTAATTAAAACTAAATAAAATAATGTAAATATTAGAATATAAATGACTATAAAATAGCCATTTATCAGCAGATGCCTAACACCTTTCATTCCTTAACTTAACCCCCAAACCCATTTTATTGAATCTCTGGTTGAAACAAGTAGACTTTTTGGTTTTCTTATGTTACTTAAAAATATACGTAGGGACTCTAAAATTCACATAAATGTAACTAACTTGAAAACCATTTGATACGATTGTGGAAAATGGATTGGGCCCAAGCACTAGGGTCAGGCCCAATAGTTAGGAAGGAGCTGGGCCTAAGTGGTCCACACTGTGTATGTGGGACTTGGCAGTCGAGGCGACATGGTGCAAGCATGCGACAAAGACAAGATTGTACGGGGAATATGGCTGAGTAAGAAATAAGGTTATGAGAGAAACGTGGTATGATATCGATAATGCATTGTGATTAGACATAGGAGGGGAAGCCCGTCTCCTTCGAGGTAGTTGGCTTAGGGCGACATGTAGAATTTTGCCTATTTCCCCTTGATTGTCGCCTGGGCGACATGTGTAGTCGGGCGTTTCTGAGCTACGTTTCGGTTGATGCCTGCGTACTTAACCCTAGCCGCCTGTGATGGATGATTGATGTGACAAGGTGAACAGTGAAATCTTACTAACTTGGAGTTGGTTGGGGACCCTAGTTGGATGATTGACAAGTGTCCACCTCATGTGCAAGGCACACATGGGGGCTTGGGAGTGTTCTCTTGCATGCTATGTACTCTCTCTCCTCTCTAAGCTCTCTCTCTCTAGGGTTTCCATTATTATTACCATTATCGTGACCTAGTAATCTTTCTCTCATACCTTGCGCAAAACTTTGGAAGGAAGAGGTGGAGCTTGGTTGGAGGAATTGCCGATGGCTTTATGGTATGTGAGAACAACGGTCAAGGGCTCAACTGGAGAAACTGCATTTGCCCTTACTTATGGATCGGAGGCAATGGCGCCTGCCGAGATGGCATTGCCGACTTATAGGGTGGCCTATTATGATGAAGCGAGAAATGGGCAAAGGCGGTGCAATGATTTGGATTTGATTGACGAATAGACGATGTATGCGAGAATGAAGATGATTAATTACAAGCAAAGGATGAAAGCCCAGCATGACAAGAGGGTTAACAAAAGATCTTTTAATATCGGAGATTGGGTTCTGAGGAGCATGGAGGCAAATGGAGCCAAGCCGGGGTACACCAAGTTGAACGAGAAGTGGGAAGGTCCATTCCAAATATCAAAGGTTGTGCGAGAAGGGACTTACTGGTTGAAAAAGCAGGATGGGGAAGAGTTGAAGAATGCTTGGAGTGTTGACCATCTTAAACAGTTCTACCAATGAAGCCGCCGCGACCTCGGTTTCCATTTTGATTGTTTGCCCTAGACCGCAAAAGTTATATAACTTTTTCTTGTAATTTGTTCCTTTGATTGTCGCGTTTGAGGAAAAAGTTATGTGAAATTTGATGATCTGGTGACATGTAATTTGTATATATGATAGAAATAGCGGCGAGATGTTCTATCAACCTGTTTTATAGCATGATGGTATACTTGTGAAATTCTGACGATGCTATCTTTTGTTGCATGAACTGACGGACGGATTACGGATGCATGCGGGTTGCCGCAAAGCTTGAAGATGGCGGCCATGAAGGTTGCCGCAAAGGTTGAAGATGGTGGCCATGAGGGTTGCCGCAAATCTTGAAGATGGAGGCAAGTGAAGGTTGTCGCCAAATAAAAATTGAAGAGGGAGGCAAGTGACGGTTGCCGCGAAAGCTTCACAATTATAGCCGGTTGGTCCCGGTACCCCTACAGCTGGTTGGTCCCAGCACAATTACAGCCGATTGGTCCCGGCACCCTTACAGCTGGTTGGTCCCGGCACAATTACAGCTGGTTGGTCCCGGCACCCTTACAGCTGGTTGGTCCCGGCACAATTACAGTCGGTTGGTCCCGGCACCCTTACAGCTGGTTGGTCCCAGCACAATTACAGCCGGTTGGTCCCGGCACCCTAACAGCAGGTTGGTCCCAACACAATTACAGCTGGTTAGTCCCATCAAAACAGTTTTTGAAAAATGAAATTTTGGCGAGATGCCATAGTTTGAAAAGTTTTCGAAAGTTTTTTGAAAAACGAAATTTTGGCGAGATGCCACAGATTGAAAATTTTTCGAATGTTTTTGAAAACTGAAATTTTGGCGAAATGCCAGTTTGAAAAGTTTTCGAAAGTTTTTGAAAAATGAAATTTTGGCGAGATGCCAGTTTGAAAAGTATTCGAAAGTTTTTGAAAAATGAAATTTTGGCGAGATGTCAGTTTGAAAAGTTTTCGAAAGTTTTTGAAAAATGAAATTTTGGTGAAATGCCAGTTTGAAAAGTTTTCGAAAGTTTTGAGAAATGAAATTTTGGCGAGATGAAAAATTTGAAAGGTTTTCGAAAAGTTTTAAAAAAAGAAGGGCTTACATCCCGAACTGTCCGAAGGGCTTACATCCCGAACTGTCCGAAGGGCTCGCATCCCGAACTGCTTATGCGACAAAGTTGATAAAGTGATAGACTGAATAGTTCCAGGGGGAAACGAAGCCGGGCATGTCTTGGCGAAAAAAGTCCTGACGGTTACCAGGCGAGAAGGATCGGGCTTAAAGGCGCCAAGCACGTAGGCGACTTAGCCGTAAAGCGCAAAGCAGGAAGTAAATGAAAAAGTAAGCCGGTGTAAGTTGTCGCGATTTTTATGAAAAACAGTTCTCGCCAGCTAGAAACTGGTCTATTGCATTTTTAGCTAAAGAATAATTTTGGCCAAAAGTATTTGGCCGCGTAATGTTTGTCGCCTACAACCCTAACAATGGCTTAAGGTTGCCTAAAGACAAGCCTCACTCTTTTGAAGGGAGTAGTATGTATATAGATAAGTCAGGGGAAAGGAGTCTTCGATAAACTATCGAAGCGAAAATGGCGACATATCAAAGGTAAAATTTAAAACAAATTACAGCAAGCAAAGGACATTCGAGAAGGGTAAAGCATACAGTTGAAGGAGCACCGCGACATTCAGGTAGCCAGGTCAGGCATCAAAAGGGGCAGTTATGAAAGTTAAAGTCAAAGCAAAGTCACAAATGCGACATCTAAGTTATAGTAGAGCAAATATTAAAGAAATCATGCATAGAGGCGGAAAATAAAGTTAAGAATAAGTCGCAAACCGTGATATCTAAAGGAAAGTAATATGCATAAATCGCGTACGGCGATTTCCCAAAAAGTAAGTTTAATGTCAAGTCGCAAACGGTGACATCCAAAAGCAGCAAAACCAAAGTTTAAAGGCAAAAATGTAAGTTGTTTAGTACATACCAAAGTTAAGATTGTTTCAAAGCGAAATTTAAGTTATCAAGAAGTAGAGGCCTAATTCCCGCCAGCAACAGCTTTGGCAGCACGAGCGGCTTCTCTGGCAGCATCCTTCGCAGCTTTGAGAGCTTTAGCCTTCTCACTGATTAAGTCTACCCACATGGTCAAGGCATCATTGGCGGCTAGTGGAGGAGGCACCCAAACTGGTTTGCCCAAGAGCCTGTCTTCTGCGGCCAAGGCAAGAAGCTCGCTCTCTTCGTAAGGAACAAGAGAGTGGCCTCGGCGGTAGAAGTCGCAATAAATCCGTTCAGACCCCCACTTGGCGAGAAGCTCAGCAGTGATGGCTGGAATCTCATCGGAGCTCGCAGCAGCTGCCCGCATAGCATGAAGTAGAGCTTTGTCGTACATATCCATTGCATCGTTTTCCGCCTTCTGTTTGTTGTCAACGATCTCCTTGATCAAGTCAGCATTTAAAGTCGCCTTAGCTAGGTTCTCAGCCTCTAGGGCCTTGATCGTTTCTTTTGACCTTAGCTTTAAGGCAGAAAGCTCATCACGCAATTCTTTCTCCTTATTCTTGCTGCCCTTGAGCGCCTCAGCCATCTTCAGCTTATCCGCCTGGAAAGCCGCCAAATCCTTCTCCATGTCAACAGACCTATTTTTGTACTTATCTTTCTCGCCCAAAGCCCGCTTGCGAGCTTTCTCAAGCTTCTCCGAATCGCGAATCAAACGTTGGCATTTGTTCCTTAACCAATGCAAAGTGCTAGTGATCTGCAGAGATTATTAGAAAAGAAAAATGATTAAAAAAGAAAATGAAAGGCTTAGCTAAGATAAAAAGCGACAATATTTACCCCACAGATTTGAAGGCCGGTAAAGTTTAGCGACAGATCAGTATCCTGCTCCACAACCTCAGCAATGACAGCTTTGTCGCCTGCGCATTCAATGATGCCGGCACCAATTATGCTATGTGTAGGGTCACGGTAATAAATGTCAAGACCAGTCAAATTGGGAACAGAGGCGATCTCCACGTTCAAGTCATACAAACCATCCTTGTCGAAAGGAATTTCAAAGCCCTCTCTGAGCCAACTAGCGAGTTGGGCCTCAGCTTCCGTGGAGGTTTCGTCAATCACAATTGCCTCAAGATCATCCTCTGTACGACCGTGTTTGTTGGGACGGGAACCAGTTGTTTTGGGGGAAACAGCAGGCGGGATAGGCTCGACGTCCTTAGTGGCGGCGTCAGCTTCTCTTTCAAGATCCTCTCCTTCAGCCATTTCTTCATCCCTTAGAGCAAGTGTGGAAGACCTCATCGGAGTTTTCACTATGCTGGTTTTCCTAGCCTGTCCAGCGGCCTTCTCAGCGGCAATAGCAGCTTTCTCGCGAACTATGGCCTCGGAGTCATCCCCATGCAAGGAAATAGGAATTTCCAGTTCAGTAGTTTGTAGCAGATTGGTTTGGCGAGAATCAGTAAGTCGCTTACGACGACTATCAGAACCTGAGGCTACAGCACGCCTGTCTGACACATCCATGAGTCTGAATTCTGAATCAAAAACAGCAAACAATTAGTAGAAAGAAAGCAAAGAAAGTCAAAATATGAAATAAAGATAGAGGCAAGAAACATACTTAGAACATAATATATAGTTTTATAGCAGCGATCTTTCAACTGGCAAGGTCCACACTCAGTGGAAAAACAATTTCCCGAATGGAGGTCCCAGCCAGGAGAGGGATCAGGTAGAACAATGGACATGCGAGGTTCACTGTCAAGGCAGGTAAAATCGGGGAGGCCAACTTGTCTTAGTAATGAAGGGCGGGATAGGATATCTCGCCATGAGAATAATGCCAGGCCCGTGTCAGTGGCATCGTCAAGAATTTGAAAAATTTTGTTTTTCCGACGGGTGTCGCCAGAAACTAAGGCTTTGCGAGTTTCAATTTTTGGATTGATGTCTCCAAGGTCGCATGGATGGGTCCAGCCCACGCGAGATGTAACGAAAAGGGGATGGGATTGCCAGTTGTGAACCTTTCGGGGCAAAGGAGTCAAGAGTTTGGCTTTTTTATACTTGATGGAAAGGCGATTCTCGATGACACCTTCTCGCTGAGATACAGCTGTGTAACCATCGAATAAATGGAAAAGTAAGGGGATGGAGAGATACTTGATGGAAAGGCGATTCTCGATGACACCTTCTCGATGACACCTTCTCGATGACACCATGTCGCATAAGCATAATGTTGAGATCCTCGCGCGAGATTCGAGCCCATACCCCCATATCCATTCTGTAAAACCCCCCACTTCTCTTATTTTGGCCAAACCTAACGGCCTTAGAGCAGGACTTGGTCCTAGCCATAGCATGCGAGATAGGAAAATGCGAGAATTTAAGCAAGAATTCAAGGGATTATGAATTGGTACCTGGGAATTTGCAGAAAAGAGTAAAAGTTTGAAGATCGGCCGGAGAACGGTCGAACAGTCTTGAAAACTGCTGGTTTCCTCTGAAATTGCTCCAAATCAGCTGGATATTGAAGTGCAACGTAGCTAGGAAGGAGAGAGACACGTTTAAGAGTGAACTGAATGGTAAAAATGGACGGAAATAAGGAAAAAGCTGTCGCCGGTGGTCTCAATAGAGTAGGAGAATAGTGAATAATGGAATGAGAATGAAAATGATAGAGTAATCTTGGGGTTCCAGGCAACGAAAGGGGAAAGGTTTTTGGGAAGTTTCCAAGGCATATTTAATAAGAGTTCGAGTTTCGAAAGTCCCCCCCTTTATTGCTGGAGTTAATTTAAAAAGACGACAAGAATTCCTAGGGGGCATACGGCTGCCTAATCGCCCAACCCGGTCAACCCCAGGGTGACAAGTGTGATGTAGGTGTCACTTGAGCCTTGTTTCTCGCAAAAAGGGGTGTAAAACGGTGAAAACTGTAGGGTGATTGTGAAAGTTCTCGCCTTGACCATGAATAGTCCAGGTCTCGAACTTGGGGGCTTCTGATACGATTGTGGAAAATGGATTGGGCCCAAGTACTAGGGTCAGGTCCAATAGCTCGGAAGGAGCTGGGCCTGAGTGGTCCACATTGTGTATGCGGGATCGTAGCAATGGTGTGACCTTGGCAGTCGAGGCGACATGGTGCAAGCATGAGACAAAGACAAGATTGTACGGGGGAATATGGCTGAGTAAGAAATAAGGTTATGAGAGAAACGTGGTATGATGTCGATAATGCATTGTGATTAGACATAGGAGGGGAAGCCCGTCTCCTTCGGGGTAGTTGGCTTAGGGCGACATGTAGAATGTCTCCTATTTCCCCTTGATTGTCGCCTAGGCGACATGTGTAGTCGGGCGTTTCTGAGCTACGTTCCGGTTGACGCCTGCGTACTTAACCCTAACCGCCTGTGATGGATGATTGATGTGACAAGGTGAATAGTGAAATCCCACTAACTTGGAGTTGGTTGGGGACCCTAGTTGGATGATTGACAAGTGTCCACCCCATGTGTAAGGCACATGGGGGCTTGGGAGTATAAATAGATGAATAGTGTTCTCTTGCATGGTATGTACTCTCTCTCTCTCTCCTCTCTAAGATCTCTCTCTCTAGGGTTTCCATTATTATTACCATTTTCGTGACCTAGTAATCTTACTCTCACGCTGGAGCCACCCCCGGCCTAGTTTACGTGTGTGTAAGTACCCCAATCTGGATCACCCTCTGCCGAACACACAGGAAACACCGCAGACTCACAAACATAGTCTCGAAGACCTATGGCACTCAAAACCCTCTCAAAACCCTCAACCAAAACAAGGGAGGGGCCTGCAGGATAAAAGGGACAAAAGGACCTTTTGGGAATTTTCAGGAAATTGGAAAAGCATAAGTAGTCCGTACGGACCTCTTTGCTTTAATAATTACTGAATCCCCTTAAAGTCCACAATATTCCCTCAAATCCCGGAGAAAATGATTACCCTCATGCATGGTTGGTCCGTACGGACCTCTTTGCATGCCAAGATGGTCCGTACGGACCTCTTTGCATAGGGGACATCATAATTTCAGAATATTCACCATCTTCACATATTCCCTCAAATCGAGGAAAACCAAAATTCTGGATAACATGGGAGGTCCGTACGGACCTCTTTGAAAATTTTTCCTACTATAAATAGAGGACTCCCCTTCCCTCATTTTACACACCTCCCTCTTCTCTCTTCCTCCCTTAGCCTTCAGGCTCCCCTCTAAGACCCTTCGGGGCAATCCCGGCCCCTTTCGGATCCTTCCGAGGCCTTCCGAGCCCCCTAGTGGTGCTCCGAAGCCTCCCCGAGCGCTCCCGCGATGCTCCCGCACTGCCCCGAGGCACTCTCGAGGTACTCTGAGGCCCCTCGTGGTACTCCGAGGCCTTGCCTGGTCTTTCCCGAGGCGTCCCGGCTCTTTCCGAGTCAAACCGGCGATCCCAAACCACGCCGAAACTCTGCCCGAGTGACTCCTGCCACCCCAACGCACGCCGAACCTCTACCCGAGTGATCCCTGCGATCCCAACGCACGCCGAACCTCTGCCCGAACGCAGCCTACAATCTCAACTCACGCCGAAACTCTGTCCGCAGACAACCGGCCCCTCCCGAAGTAATCTCGGTCCGTAACGGAACACTGTTCCATCCTCAAACACTATTCCCCAGCGGAAGACAGACACGAACCAACATTGGTAAGGCTTCCTTCCTACACTATTTCAATACATTTCAATACATAGTGTACAATGTAGACATCTGACACATCATGCATTTTTAAAAGCACACACACACACACAACATTTAAAGAATATTAGGGGTATCCGAAAGACTCGTTTTTACGAGGCGACTCGGGTGAGCTCTAAGATTCTAATATTCTCTTCCCGAGGAGTTATCTGACCTCCGAACTCAAAATCTCATCACACACAAAAACAGTTTATTATTATTTTTAAACTGATGCCCTTTTTCAATGTTTTGGGCTTAATAATAAAAACGGCGTGGCGACTCTACAAAGCAAAACACGGCGAGACACCTCCAACCGAAAACGCTGCAAAGCGGGAATAAAAGCCAGATGACGGGGCGCGAACGCGCTGCCTCTCGGATCCGGGCGAACATTCCCCGAAACAGCGACGCGCAAATGCGAGATGCGCGGGAGCTCGGATCCCGGGTAATTTCAGTTGGCGACTCCGCTGGGGACTTTTTGTTTTAAAATCTTTTTAAATAAAACAAAAGATTTTAAAACGATGATGAGGGTCAAACTTTCATTTTACCCCCTTCTTTAACTTGTGTGCACGTGCTTTACTTTTTATTTTACAAAAAAAAAAAAATACAAAAAAATGCATCAATATACATCTGTGCATACATTTAAAATTCTTCAAAAATTCTGTTTTACTCAGAAAAAGAATTTTAGAGACCGCACGCTACGCGCACTGCTGCCTCGGATACACTGCACACTACAACCCTTAACCCGGAGTGGTCTCAGTTGCAGTCCGTTTGGTCTTCCTAGGCCTCTCGGATGCGCACGGGATCATTCCAAACATCCCATCCTAGCCAAGCGTCAACCCTTCACGTTTGAGTCTTGAGTCACACTCTGTCCAGACTCGGTTGGTTTTTACCCAGTCCGTGTCATACAGCCCGAATACATATACCATGCCGGCCATTTTTCTGAGTCAAGGCTCGGAACTCAAGATCCCTTGTGCAAGCAAAGCGATGAAAGGTCATGCTAAAATCTTGACCTGATCTTGATTTCCGAAGCTACACCCAGACGATGTTCCGTCCCGGATATACATCCATGCTCACATGACACCATGTCATCACGCCTTTGATACGTCAGTCATGACAATATGACCCAGCCAATGCCTAAAGTCACAGATCCCTTGCGTAAGCAAGGTAAAGAGAAGGTCATGCCGAACTCTTGACTGATCTTGACTCGGTGGCCGGCTCGGTTCACTATTCACATGGCTAACGCATCAAAACGAACATGACATGCTCGGTCCTTAGGTTCGATTTTTCTTTTAGGCGGTGGAAACCGCTTGCCCTATAGGACCCTCGCCCGGGCCGTCCACCCCGGGATGTCGAAATACGAAAAAGTGCAAAATGAGGGGCTTATAGCCGCACGTATGGTATCCATCGACCCGGGATCTAGCATAGTTGCGAAAAAGAAGAGCAATCTTTTCCAACCTACCTAGGACTTCGAGAAAACATGTTTTAAGTAAATTAAAAACAACAAAAAAGGGAAACCGCATGCCACGTGAGCTTTCCCCTTTATCCCGTGAGGCCATTCACTGTGTCTAAACCTTGCCCGTCACCCTCCAAAGAACAGAGAGTGATTGAGAGTACAGGAACCCGTCTCCCCGTGTCAAAGCCGCAAGGTCCAACTTCCTTCCTAGCTCGTCACCGGGACACCCGTTAATTCCCCATGGCCAAGTCTCGTGGATAACAACGATGAGAATGGGACCTTACCCCGAGAAATTTCCCAACATTGGAAGAAGTTTGGCGGAGTCCTCATGGCTATTGAGAAACGCCAAGGTGAACAACAAGCTGGATCGAAGATGCTATGCACCATTTCGGGACATTAGCCACCCAACTACACGGGGCTTCCAAAGCCGTGATCGCTCCTCAGCTTCTAACGCCTCTCATTATCTCCTAGAAGTCAACTCGTTGCCCTCGTACGAACCATGCAATTTATGACATAAGGTCACAGGACCTCCGGGGGAAGGCCTCGCCCATTCGGCCTCCCGAGGTCCCGGTACCACCGCCGAACAACGGACACATCTCGGTGGGACGCCTCGCGATTGCGGTGCTTGTCACGGAAATGGAATTCCGAGAATGAAATGAACGAGGGCCGTTCTCGAAGAAATAAAAAGCCATCTTCTCAACAAAAACTGAAAAAGAGGTATGAATCCGGTGATCCTACAACCGGAACCCTTGGAGAACCCTCAGGAAAGTTTGACTACTATGTCATCTACTCCAAAGAAGCATAGCTCTACACAAGGCCATGGAAACGTCTCGCTCCATGATCACCTGGGACGAGCTCCGCACCGCCACCGAAGGCCCGAAGGTCCAGATAATCCAACCCCGTCTTGGGAAGATCTCAAAGCCACTATTGATGCTTCAATAAAAGCTATGACAAAGTGAACGAATTGAAATGTGCAGCCGGCCTTACGCCAATCGTGGTTCTCCCACTACGTAAATAGGAGAGACAGGCAAAACCATAAGCCCAGAAGTGAACGTTCGACACGTTCCTGGCCAAATCCCAGTGAATCCTCCACGGGCAGACAAAAGGCCAGCCCATACCCGAGCCACGAACGAAAAGGGGCCCTATGCCAAAGAAGCCGAAACCTTGGACCCAAAGGTGAAGATCCTGTCTTAACACGCCTCAAGCGCACTCGAGGCTAACATCTCACTCTGGTCCTTACTCACTTCATCTTACCCGCACAAGCTCAAGTTGGAAGAAAGCCCGGCCTGCACCATGGTTCCCATCACGGTGACACCCGATGAAGAAGTTCGTATGATTGGCAAGGTTAATTACAAAGCAATATCATCACTTTCACAGAGCTCGACCTTCCAAAATTTGGGCCGACCACAATGAGCCTCTCTACATAATGGCCCAACCCACTGACGCATGCGCCGTCTCCCACGGAGTTTTGGTAAATGGGGATCATCCATGAACGTCCCGCCATCCAAAATGATGGATCTGCTAGGGATAAAAGTGATCGATCTAAAGCCCTCAACTCAGTGCAATCAAGGCATACGACTCAACGTCCCGCCCAGTCTTGGGAATAGCCACTTTGAACGTGGTTCGGAAAACAAATGGTCCCGACGGATTTCCAAGTCATCGACATCCCGATCACATTCACCTGCCATTTTGGGACGCCTTGGTTACACCCGCATCAATGGGGTGGCATCCACTCTCCATCGGTGCGTAAAGTTCATCCAAGGAACAGATCTAACCATCATCTACGGTGATAGCGTAGTCACCGAAAGGACCGACACAAACGAGGCGTCCCAGTCTTAGAGATCAAACACGACGATGATGGCATGATGCTAACAGGGTTCACCATCAAAAGCCCAAAGGCTCGGTATGCCACATAGACTCCGCCTTTGATTTGGGACAAGATCCCTCCCCCGATGAAAATGATGAAGCATATGAACTATATCCCGGGGCTCGGCTCTGGGAAAACGCCATCGGGGTACTCCAACAAATCATCTATATCAAAGAACAGAATACCCTCCATGGCTCGGGATACTCTCCTACTCCCGAACACATTGCGGAGGACAAGCGAGCCGCACGAAAATGCTCCGCGTATAACAAAAGAGGCTTGCACGCAATCTCCGATCTTCGTCCCCATGCCTTCGACATGACCAAGTACTTCACAAAAAAGGTCGGCAACTTGGAAGAGGATCCAGAAAGGGAACAGAGTTGATCGCCAAACAAAGCTGGCCGACAACCATGGACAAGCTCCAGCGGAACCCGGCAAGATTCAGAGGCCTCAAGCCAAATCCCGTCCGAAGAGCATTTCTCGATACACCGCCTCTACCGGGATCCATGACCACCACTATTCACAACGAATTTTGGTTCGGGAAAACCCCTCTTGGCGTAAGAACTCGAAAACTCTCTCGTCAATACTCCCGCCTTCAACAAGCGGGACGAGTCCGCATTCGAGCTAGTAATGCCCAAGACAAGCAAAAGACTCCGCAGACGATGCTTGGAACGAGCCACCGCTCCACCTCGCTTCTTCAATGAAGAAATCGAGATGCCGCACTCGATCGATTTTGTTTCGATAACTCTGTGATAGCCATGATTGGGAACGGTGACATAAGGCTTTCAACCCCCGTCTCCTATCAAGCTCATTGCCACTCAATAACCGGGCCACCTTCTCCGACTCCACCGCCAAAGAAAAAGGACATGATCGAACAACTTGGTCTCGACCCTCGAGTCCTAGAGTCTAGTGTCAAAACTCATCCCGAGTCCATTATCTTTGAATTCTGAGTCTCTCGAGTCATCCGATGGCCTCACGCCGAAGATTACGAACTCATTGCCAATAATGTATTCCCGTATGCTCTTAATGAATGCTTCGATCTTTCCGAGTATCCTCTCATTGCATCTTTAACAACCGATAAATTAACTAACACACAAACAAGCTAATAACGATTCACTTGATAAAGAAGCAAACACATTAAACGAACAATACATTAAGCACATCTTTAAGCATGTTGTCAAACGAGAGAAAACCGGGCCCAAGCCGCGAGGAGGTTTTAACCAAAGTGAATTTGGGAACCGCCGAAGAGCCAAAAGAGACGCAAATCGGAAGTTTCTTTTCACCTAAGACTTGAGCAAGACGCATTGATCGCACCGCTCAAAGAATTCGTGGACGTGTTCGCTTGGTCTTACCGAGACATGCCCGGATTAGATCCTAACATTGTAGAACACCGGATTCCTCAATCCCGAGGCTAAGCCCATCAAGCAAAAGCTACGCCGAATCAAGCCAGTAATGGTCTTTACAAGTCAAAGAAGAGATCGAAAAAATGCTCCGCGTCGGCTTCATCAGGGTGATCGAGTACCCCACATGGCTCTCCAATATCGTCACGGTCACCAAGGCCAATGGAAAAGTACGATGTTGCGTGGACTTCTGAGATCTCAACGAAGCAAGTCCCAAGGACGATTTTCCACTACCCAACATCGACATGTTGGTAGACACTACAGCCAATTTCGAAGTCAAGTCCTTCGTGGACGGTTTTGCACGGCTACAATCAAATCAAGATGGCCGAAGAAGACCAAGAAAAGACAGCTTTTCACAACCCCGGGGAACCTCTTGCTACACGCAATGCCGTTCGGACTAAAGAACGCTGGGGCTACCTACCAACGGCAAAGAACCGCCCTCTTCCACGATATGATCCACAAAGAGATCGAAGTGTACGTCGATGACATGATCATCCACTCAAAGGGATCAGATGGACAACACCTCAGCGTACTCCGAGAAAATACTTCAATCGCCTTCGAAAACACTCAATGAGGCTAAACCATGCCAAATGCACATTTGGGGTTAGCCGAGGCAAGGTCTTGGGATACATGGTCACCGAGAGAGGCATCGAGGTTGATCCTCAAAAGATCAAGGCCATCATCGAAATGAGACCACCGCAAACTCGACAGAGGTGAAAAGCTTCATGGGCCGCCCGCGATATCGCCCGCTCGTCAACCAATTGACCTCCATGTGCGAGCCAATCTTCAAACCGATGAAGAAGAACGCCGACATCAAATGGAACTCGTAATGCCAAGATGCCTTTGAGGAAATAAAGGCATACCTTGTGAGTCCTCCTATTCTCTCGTCCTCCCCACGAGGAGAAGCCACCGTTGCTATACCTAATCGTGACCGACACCGCGGCTGGAGCCATGCTTCCGTCAAGAAAAGAAAGAGTCACGAGTCGAGAACGCCATCTACTTCGGCCGAAAGTTTCAAGGCAAATAACTCAATTACTCAGCCCTCGAGAAAACCTCGCGCAGCTCTAGTAATGGGTTGTCGGAAAATTACGGCACTACATGCGCCGCACACGGCACACTTGGTGTCCAAAATGGACCTGGGCCAAATACCTCTTCGACAAACCATCTCTGTCAATGAGGCTCGCCAAATGGTCTTTCTTCCTAGCGGAATTTGACATAAAGTACGTGAACCAAAAGTCAATCAAGGGACGGGCAATGGCTGAACAACTGGCTGATTTCCCAACTGACAAGGCTCGAGGCCCTGAACCACAATTGCCAGACGAGGGAATCTTTGCACTCGAAGGCGAAAATCGATGGCAACTGTTCTTCGATGGAGCGCCCAACAAAAAGGAAACGGCATCGGTATGCTCTTGGTCGATCCCAAGGACGAGCACACCCCAATCGCCATAAAGCTCAATTTCGAGGTAACCAACAATGTCACCGAATATGAAGCCTGCGATGCCGGACTACAAGCCGCACTCGAGAGGAATGTCCAGAAACTCGAAGTTTATGGGGACTCAGCCCTGATCATCAACCAAGTCTCCAACAAGTGGAAAACCATAGACCCAAAGCTTGCAAAAATACCATGCCGTACGGAGGACCTCATCACACACCGAAGAGGTCACCTTCCACTACTTGCCAAGAGACCGAAACAGTTTGCAGATGCCTTAGCCACCTTGGCTTCACTTGTGGAAATCCCCGAAGGAAAAGCAATCAAACCCTTCAAAGTCGGACGAAAGGAAATTCCCGCCTACCGTTGTGAGATCGAACTTAACCTAAGCCCATCAATGAGCCATCGGTATAACCGTATCTTCCAATACCTCAAGAACGGGAAACTACCTTCATGAACAAGGAAGACCCACACACGTGGAGGGGTCAAAACCAAGAGCATCATGGCCCTAAAACGCCTCGCCTCTCACTTCGTCATCCTCGGGGACATGCTATACAAGAAACGCTACCACGGACCACTCCTACGCCGCATCGCCCAGAAGAAGCAAACAAGTTCATGAACGAAGTCCACAATGGGGCTTGCGGTCCCTACATGAACGCCGTGAGCCCCGATGCAAATCATTCTCAGGGATGGGCTACTACCGGATCTCCATGGAGGTGCATTGCATCCACTTTGTCCGAAGCCGCGACAAGTGTCAACGGTTCTCCAACCTCAATCATCTACCGCCTCACGATCTCTACCGCATGACTACACCCGGCCATTTGCCACTCACTGGGAATTGACGTCATCGGGAAAATCCTCACAAGTGCAAAAAAGAACTTGGTCACGAGTTCATCTTAGTAGCCATCGACTACTTCACCAAATGGGTCGAAGCCAAGTCCTACAAGGTACTCACCTCCAAGAAGGTCGCGCATTTCCTCAAGGAAAACATCATCTCGCCGATACGGCATCCCAAATGAGGTCATATCGCATACAATGGCTCACACTTCGAGGGGGAATTCGACTGCATCGCCGGGCCGAATTCAAGATCACACGCCACAAATCTTCTCCCTACCGGCCACAAACAAACGGCGCCGTGGAAGCAAAGAACAAAACCCTCGAACGGATCATCCGAAAAATGACCACCCGAGGACGAGATTGGCCCGAGAAGCCGCACCTTGCACTTTGGGGCTACCGCACATCGCCGAACAGCCACGGAGAAACCCCATTCGCCCGACATACGGGATGGAAGCAAATTCCTTCCCATCAACTGGAAATTCCTCACTCCGAGCCGCTGAAAATGACATCAACGAAGTTGAATGGCTCCGGCCGACATGACGAATTGGCTCGCTAGACGAGCGATGACTAAAGGCCATGGAACACGTCCGAGCCTATCAAAGCAGTGATGGCTAGAGCTTTCGACAAGAAAGTCAAGTCCCGAGACATCGTGGAAGGCGACCTTGTACTCAAAGAAAAGCCTCCCACTCGAACCAACCCACCGGGAAAATGGGAACCCACATGGATCGGCCCTTTCGTGGTTCAAAAGATCTTCTCCGAGGTGCCATGAAGCCGCATGCATCTAGACGGCAATCCCTTCATGAATCCAATAACGGAAGCAAACTTCGCAGATATTTCGCCCGAAGAAGAACAACCGTGCATCTCGGCACTCCATGTAGTGTCGAACTACGCAGCACCCGAGCCCTCTAGTCCGGGGGAACGTAGGCAACCTTAATTGGTCCGGCCTAAAAATACACAAAAAGTCAAAAGTTTGAATGTCAATCAAGACCTCCATCAAGCTACGCACTTTTCAAGAACACGCCCCAACATCACCTTGACCAAGTCAAACGACTGGCGTGCAACATCAAAGGACATCCGAGGGTCACTCAAAGATCAAACGACCGACTCATGTCTGCTCTGGGCCAGTAGCTTGTCTTCGCCTTTCACGCGTCAAAAAATAAAAAAAAAAAAAAAAGCAGAGAGCTCGAGCAAGGGCTCACAAAAAAAAAAAAAGGCAAAGGCTTACAAAAAACAAAAGAAGCTCAAGCGTAAGCTACAAAAAAGAGGTCAAGAGCCCGACGCCAACAAGAGGCAAGGAAGCTACGAAAAGACCATCAAAACGACTTGTCGGGTGGGATCATCAACCTCTCACCCAAGCACAGAGCCTCCCAAGCAAAGTGGGATTAAGCCACGGCCTCAATGCCGGTCCGCAAATGCAAAGAAAAGTTCAAAGATGGACGCCGACAAGGCGCACAAAAGAAACAACGGCAAACAAGAGATCTTGCGTCTCGACAAAGCTTTAAAAGTAAATCACAAATCACTAATCGGTTACAACATTTCTTGATGAGTTCAAGCACGGTCTACTCTCAAGTTCACAACATGCTAAAGACAACTTAATACATTTAACAAATAATGTGTTTACAATGCAATGAATGGATACCTAGGAGGTCATTCTCGCGCCATCTCGCGCTTGTCCCCTCGCCATTCTTTCCCTTTCTTCCCTCGTCCCCGGCGAGTCTTCTTTCGCTCCACGCGAACCAACTCGCGTCTCTCGCTCCGAGATCGTGGGTCCTCCCCGTAGAGTCAAACAATCCAGCAGCTCTCGGGCTTCATTCGCCCGTGCTTCGGCTCGATCTCCTCCCCGCGAGTCCGTAAAAGAGGACCTCTCCCCGTCGGCCGGCCAACTCTAGTCTCGTAGTCAAACAAAGTGTCTCCCGTCACATCCAAAGGGTCGACTGTGCTTCGCACTCCTAAGGCAATAGCTACTACGGCAACCGGGTCCCGTAATCGCTACACGCCTGCTTCTCCAAAGCCACTGGGATCGCCCCAACACGTCAAGCTCATACCAAAGTGCCGTACCGAGTCGTCAATACGACACTCTCCCGACGTCTAAGGAGCACCACAGAGGGAAAGCGGAATACTTCCATACCTCGTAAAATACAAGAAAGCACCTGGAGCCGCCATACAAAGAGGAGCTATCTCCGTAGTAGCAAGGTCATCCTGCACCTCAACAAAGGCCTCGCTTCATCCCAAACCGCAGAAACAAGCGACGGAATATAGAAGGAGGACCAAGACAAACCTCCCGGGAACTCGACGACGTAGGACCCTTCCCGCAAAGACCCTCCTAGTCTCAATCCTCCAAACAGGAACCCACCAACGGATCTCGATGCGTACTAAGCCGTGCCATCCATCTCTCCCAGCGGATCGATCCATATCCAACACAAAGAGGTCGCCGAGCAAATGACCACGGGCTAAACGACGCCGGAGCCTGGGCATGGCCTCAAGTCTCTCTCGCAGCCACAAGGTGAGCAAAGCGGGCTTCCCTCTCATGAAACGATCCCTAGCCGGGAACGGCTGATACCATGAAGAGTCTCCCAAGACTAACGGGACAATATCCTCTCCACCAGCTGCCCAACCACATCTAGCAAAGCGCCATCGCAAATGCCAAGGGAGCCGACCATGAAAAGCGTCGCTATCACGCACAAGGCAAATGCGTCCCAAGAGACATCACTCATCATCAATCATGAACCGCTCCTGCAGCTCGAAATGTCAATATGACCCGAATCGAGGATCATGCCCCCGCACTTCTTCCAACGAAGTACGAAGAAAGCCTCGCAAGCTTCACGCTCACCGCAAAGACCACCAATCAAAGGAAGCGAGATGGCCTCCACCTCCTCCCTCCAATCAAAGCCCGAAAATCCTCGAAAGTGGGCACCATTTCATTGTAGGAGAAACAATACACATGCCTCCTAACATCCTGCAACTTCGCGGCAGCCCGCAACAAATCCCAATCAGAACCAACTCCTTAAAAGACCAAATCGAGCAAAGACGAAACCTTACCTCGAAAGCCCGTCTCTCGATGCCTCATACGGCGCCGCATCCACATTTTCACCGCCAAGGAAGTGTGCTTGCCTCTCCTGCGAAAGCCTCGGCAAAATTCTAGGGACGTACGAAGAATCCATGGCAAAAATGGAGGTTCCTAGAGAAAATGGGGAAGAAAGCTCGAAAATGGCCGCAAATGGGGAAACGGGGAAGAACTGCATTAATCGGAAAGCATTTATTTCTTCCCAAAGCAAGACTGGTCCGTACGGACCTCTTTGCATGCTAGGTATGTCCGTACGGACCTCCTTGCAATCATGACCCATTTCCCCAAAGAATAGCATACAACAACCACTGCCCGCTAGACCTTGCTCCAAATCGCCCAAACACCGGCCAAAGCCATTTCCGGCAAACATACACTACCCATGTACAATACGCACTCTCAGCTCCGTGGCATGCACAAAATAAAAATAAAAATAGTAACAATTCTCTAGAGACAATCCTCCCGGAATTCACAAAAGAAACGACATTACATCTTAAAATGAAATGCACTTTTTTTTTTTGCCAAAATGGGCGAAATCTGAGTGTTTTATGCTACGGGTACCCATAGAAATGTCCCCGTTTGCTAAACAAAAAAAAAAGAAAAAGAAAAAAAGATATGGAAAGAGGGAAAGCAAATGAACCTGAATCTTGAATCCTCAAGATCATCATCCTCACCAAGGTCCTCGAGAGAAAAGTCGGGCATCCGGTGAACTCGCCCGTCACATCCCTCTGGTCGTGATCTGGAGTACCGAGCCCATCAGGAGGTTGTTTACTTTCAAAGTACTCGGAAGGATCTCAAATCCGGCCCGAGAAAGGATCAAAGAAAAGAAGGCTCGACGATCCCTCACCCCGCGCATCCCCGCCGAGGAAGAACCGGTAAAGGGTCTCGCGCCTCGGAGCTCCTCAAGACGTCCGGCATCCATGCTTTATACCGCCGCCCTCGAAGAGTCCCTCTGTTGTAGCTCCGCCCGGCTCGGTCGGAGGAACATCACATAGAGAATGCCTCGAAGAGCATTGGGCCTGGGTGATGGGCCAAGCACAGCGCCCCGCGCAGACCTGCAAGACGGCATAGCCTTCGACGCCATCTTCTTCGAGAAAGACCGCATCGCTACGTAGCAGCGGCCAAGATGTCAAAAGCCCTCCCCGACTGCCTGAAGCAAGTACCGTGTGCAAAGTTACGCTGCAGCTTGTACGGCTCATGCTCGACAACAAAAGAGAAAAATGCAGGTAAAAGATGACCAAGATGAAAAAGGGGTAAGCACACTTCACCGGTCTATCAGGATCCACGCGGTAGAGCAAAGCAGTGAGCCCGCTCAGACGGGCACGTACGGGCCTTCCTCCTCGAGGAATCCCCGCGAGAACATCTGCCGTAAAGAGTCCTGGGCCCGAACACTTTGAACCTCTCGGGCGACCCCTGCGGACCGGCCTCCCTCTCCTCGCCAACACACGTGGCGTCCTCAACTTTACCTCCTCAGCAAAAGCTCCATACTCCTCTCTATACAAAACATTTCTACATTATCGTTCACGCCTGCCCTTGAAATACCTCTTCCTCAAAATCCAACACATCCATATCACGGGAATCAAGCATGCCAAAAGCTGAGGGTCCGCAGAAGCCAAGGGAAGCATACCCGGGCCATGCTTTATGAGAAAGACCGGCCTCTCCACGAGGTATGCGTGACGTCGCAGAGTCGTGCCTGCAAAGATCTTCCGTCGGCATTTTGCCGTCACCTGTGGCAGAGGCCCCTCGGAAAGTCATCAATCCTCGCTTAACAAGCCCAAGGATACAAAACAAACCTTCTCAGGGCTATCTCCTCTTCCAAGTGCTCTGAGAACATCCCTTCGTAGGCAATGTTGAGTTTCCCCCGCCGGTCCTCCTCCTCCCCTCTTCGCCCAGGGCGGCCCGGCTGCAACATAGCGGGATATCGCCGCTACGGCCCCACGGGGATCTCTATCCCACTTGAGAGCACCGGAAAATCTCATAGAACCACACACCCGCGACAAAGACAGAAAAAGGCTCAAGCAAAAAGAAAATGGAGAAACGACAAGTTGCTAAATCAAATAGCAATGAACTCATACTCTCCAAAGCAAAGTCAAAACAAGCCAAGGAACCGGCTACACCCGACTAAACCGATCCAAGGAGAAGTAGAGCTCGCCAAGCCCGCCTCACCCGGCAATATCACAA